>BSBK01006215.1:1682500-1847500 GCA_027943335.1 Chamaecyparis obtusa
GCAATACAGATAGGGTATATTTTGACAACTAATATACCCTTTTTCAAGACACCGACTTGTAGAAAACTTTCAGCTACATTTTTAGAACTATCTAGAAAAATTTGCAAGGTTGAGACACATGTTTCTCAACATTCTCCCACTTTTTGAATACATTGCAAGAGTCAGAGGTCCCATATTATTATGGACTTAACTGCTAGGGTCTGAAAGGCCCATAGACTCTGAACACCATCTAAACTTCTTTTTGTTCATGAGTTTAGTTAATGAATCAAAAACATTCACTAAAGTTTCTACCTTTTCCAGCTTTACCTTTCCATCCTCAACCATATCTCTCACAAAATGATATTTTACATCAATGTGCATGGTCCTGGCATGAAATGTGAGGTTCTTCACTAATAATATTGCACTCTGACTATCACTATAAATTGTGACTACACCTTGTTTGAACTCTATATCTGAACACAATCTTTTGAGCCAAATGGATTCTTTGCAGGCATGAGTAGTTCCCATATATTCTACCTCTGTAGTGGACAAAGAGACCAAATATTGTTTCTTTCTCATCCAACTGATTGCACCACCAAATAATAAATAAACACATATGCACTAGTGGATCTTCTTTGTTAGGAATAGTCCCAAGTGAATCAGTTATCTACAAGATTCAATTCTTTATCCAATTAAGTATACTTAAACATAAAGCATAAACACAATGAAAGAACACATGAACACAACACCAATATTTTGGTTATGGAGAAACCCAAATAGGTAAAAACTCTGATGGGAGTTGACACCCACTAATACTCTACACTAGAGTATTATGATCCTTGTTAGAAGATCCTTAACCCTGTTAGGAGTTGCTTTACAATATATTTAGTATAGTAGACCTAGTCAAGGGTCAGACCCTATTAGGAGTCTTTTGCAATCATCCCTGTTAGGGGAGAGGATGCACTGTCTGAGAGCACACTGCTCAAAGGGGTGAAGGCTACAACCTTATGTTTAACAGATACACACAATATCTAGATCTTGGTGAACTGCACTTTCACCTGTTGTCTAGATTAGTTCCAATGAATAGCACAAGTACTTTACTTGGTCACATAGGCCTTCTTCTAATGGCTCAAAACTTCACACACTCTGCTCTACTTTGCTTAAACAACTATGAACCACACTCAAGTAATCACAAATGACTACCTATAAATATATTTCCTCTAAATGATATAATCAAGTCGCCATATTAGAACCAACTTGAAATCATATTAGAGAAACCATAAAAAAATTTGATAATCATTCTGTTGGCTCTACTATGCATGCAACACATTCTGGGACCTGTC
This sequence comes from Chamaecyparis obtusa, assembly GCA_027943335.1. Taxonomy (NCBI): domain Eukaryota; kingdom Viridiplantae; phylum Streptophyta; class Pinopsida; order Cupressales; family Cupressaceae; genus Chamaecyparis; species Chamaecyparis obtusa. The sequence goes on from BSBK01006215.1 coordinate 1,683,823, forward strand.
CAATAAGATAATTGTAGATGCACGCTACACACTATCGGCTCTACCAAAGCAACTGGATCTTTCTTCTCAAGATGAATTAATTCATGCGCTCTTAACTAAATATCAATAACTCTCCTCTAAGCTTAAATCCAAGGGGCACATACCTTAAAGATAGGCACAACTCAAGAACCAATAAAATCTATGTCGGCTCTTTTGAATAAACATAGGAAACTGTTGTTGGTGAATAGTGACTGCATAACTTCACTTCTACTCATCAAAAGACTACACGTCCATAACTAAAAAATCACTAACATGTCTTCAACATATATCCAAGTGTGCAAGGCTCCATGATAATGGGATGGAAAATCATACACAAAACACTACTTGTTACTCTGTTAGGAACACTGCTGACACAAGCTGCTATATAACTATCTGCACTAATAGTTAACCTCTGTGCCCATGATATCATGCTGATATCATGTCTATGCTACATATAATAAAATCTTACTACATAAGACTTCCACGCATGCTAATTTCCATGTGTTTTCATCAATGACAAACATATAGTCAGTACTGACCTGCTAGCAAATCTCCAACAATCTCCCCCTTTGATATTGATGGCAACATGTGGAATGAAAAACCACCACCAACCCAAATGAAATTTTCTTTTATAACATTCTCCATTTCCTCTTCAAAACCCCCCCAAAGATGAATCCTCCATCTGCTGCAATATTTTCTAATATTCTCCATTTCTTCAATTGTACTATTGTCATAACTAAATACTGCTCCCCTTAGTATATTACTCCTTTTAACTTCTATTTTTCATGACTCTATATATTAATCCCCCTTTGACATCAATGGAAAAGGGTGGCATTCATTTTAAGCACTGGCACTACTTCTGAGGTAGAGTAGTCAACCTTCCATTAGTCCCTAAGGATTGATGTCTTTCCTCCTTTCTTCTAAGAAGAATTAGGGAAGGGAATGACTCCAAAATTCTCCCTGAGATACTCAAAAGTATCCTTAGGCAAGGGCTTTGTGAATATATCTGCCAACTAATCTTTAGTACTCACATAGTCCAACTTGACTTCTTTCTCTATCACTTTCTCTCTTAGGAAGTGATACTTTATCTCAATGTGCTTTGTCTTTGCATGCATCACCGGGTTCTTTGACATATTGATAGTGCTAGTGTTATCATAGTGAATAACAATAGGATAATCAATCTAAATTCCAAAATCCTTTATCATTTGCTTGATCCAAACAATTGTAGAACAATTCAAGGCTACTGCAACATACTCTGCTTCTGTTGTTGACTAAGAAATACAATTTTGTTTCTTGATTGTCCAAGTGACAAGTCTATCACCAAGAAACACTGCTCCACCTAATGTACTCTTTCTGTCATCAACACATCCTACCCAATCTGCATCAGTGTATACATGAAGCTCAACATTTTCTAAATTAGAATACTATAGACAATAATCTATAGTGCCCTACAAGTATTTGAATATTCTCTTTACTACCATGAGGTGACTTTGTTTAGGATCTGTTGCAAATCTTCCAACTATGCCAACTGCATTGGAAATATTAGGTCTAGTTTGAGTAAGATATATGAGTTTACCAATCATAGACTTATACAATGTTATATCTACTACTGGTGAGTCATCTTCTTTTGTAAGCTTGCATCCAATGATCATAGGGGTTCCTACTGGCTTGCAATCATCCATCTTGAATTTCTTCAGTATCTCTTTCACATATTTTGACTGATTAATAAAAATTCCTTTTTCTATCTACTGCACATTTAGTCCCAAAAAGTATTTGATAGGACCAATCATACTCATTTCAAACTCATTCTACATTTCTTTGGCAAATTCTACACTGAGTTTGTCATTGCCTCCAAAGATAATGTCATCAACAAATATAACTACAAGTAGTAGACCTTTAGATGTCTCTCTAATGAATAGATTACAATCTTCTGCTCCTTTCTTGAATCCAATCTTTGTTAAGTATCCATCTAGTCTCTCATACCATGCTCTCGGGGCTTGCTTAAGTCCATAGAGGGCCTTCTTCAATCTGCATACCATATCAAGTCTATTTGATAAGGTGAATCCTTCTGGTTGCTCAATGTATACTTCTTTCAAATCTCCATTCAGGAATGCTGACTTGACATCCATCTGATAAAATTTGAAGTTTTTGACTGTAGCATAAGCTAGAAACAACTTAATAGCTTCTAATCTACTCATAGGTGCAAATGTGTCTGAATAATCAATGCCTTCTCTTTGTGCATATCCCTTACATACTAATCTTGCTTTATTTCTTACTATTGTACCATCTTCATTCATCTTATTTCTGAATGTCCACTTTATTCCAATCACATTCTTATCACTAGGTCTTGGGACTAGTTCCCTAGTGTCATTCTTAATAATCTGATCAAGTTCTTTTTTCATAGCATCATGCCAATCTGAATCATTACAAGCATCTTCAACACTTAAAGGTTCAACCTAAGATAGTAAACATACCGCTTCATTGTTAGCTGAGTTCTTTGCTTGTGATCTTGTTAAGACTTTGCTGCTCTGATGTCCAATTATGTCTTTCTTGGAATGATTTCTAGATGTAAACTTTGGAACTTTAGGTGTTGTTGACTCATTAGCCTTAGGAGTACTTTCTTCACTTGTCTTAGGGTCATTGAATAACACATCAATATTGTCAAACATTTCCTCAATGACTGTCTCACTAGTGGAGGGTCTAGGTTCTTCTTCAATCATGGGTGAGTAATCATGATATCTTTCTTGAACCATAAAATTTTCATCAATCTTTACATGAGAACTTTCAATGATCTTTTTCAATCTTAAATTGAAACATCTATAAGCTTTACTTTTAGTAGAGTAACCAAGAAAAATACCTTCCTCACTTCTTGCATCAAACTTGCCTACTACTTCATCCCTCTTGATGTAGCACTTGCTTCCAAATATTTTGAAGTATTTTATTGTGGGAACATTACCAAACCATAGCTCATATGGTGTTTTGTCATCGCCTAGCCTTAATTGAATTATATTGATGGTATAGACTACTGTATTGACCACATCTCTCCAATAGGTGTGTGCAACTCTTCCTTCTATCATAATGGTGCACGTTGTATCAAGAATGATCCTATTCCTTATTTCTGCAATTCCATTCTACTAAGGGGTTCTAGGTGCACTTAACTATCTCTTTATGCCATGCTCTTCGTAGTAATCATAGAATCTATCAGAGGTGAATTCTCCTCCTCTATCCGATCTCAAACATTTTATCTTTAGTTCAGATTCATTCTCAGCCTTAGCTTTGAATATTTTGAATTTCTCAAAAGCTTCTGACTTATCTTTCAAGAACGCAACCCACATCATCCTAGTGTCATCATCAACAAACAAAATGAAATACATTTCACCATAGTATGATCTTGTTTGAGTTGGACCACATAGGTCTATATGAATCAGATCCAACTTCTTCTCTACTAAATTTTTCTTGCTTTTGAATGAATTTCTCACATGCTTTCCCATTACACATTCCCTGCATATAGTATCAACTGGCTTTTCTATGCTAGGTAGATCTCTTACTACCTTTACATTACTTATCTTTACTATGTTATCAAAATTGATATGACATAGTCTTTTATGCCACAACCAACTGTCATCAACTTTAGAAACAAAACAACTTGCTTCTGAATTGAGTTGAAAAAAATTACCTCTTATCTTTGAGCTTGATGCAATAATAACACCATCCTTGTTTCTTATGATGCATTTTTCATCTTTAAACTCCAACTGATAACCTTTTCCAAGTAACTGTCCAACACTAAGAAGATTATGTTTCAAACCATCAACATAAAGAACATCATCAGTACTATTTTTTCCATCCAAGGTGATGGCTCCTCTACCAACTATTGGTTTAGGAGTGTTGTCTCCAAATCTAACCATCCCACCATTGTATTTGTCCAAATGAACAAACCTACCTTTATCACTTGTCATGTGATGTGAACAACCACTGTCTATAATCCAGTCTGTCCTTATGTTAGCTTGTGAAATCATTGCTAGCTCTTGATTCTCTTTCTTATCTTCATGAACTATCTTATTATTCATTTTGTCTATAATAGCAGTGAATCCAATTTCTTCTTCACCATATTCTTCATCTGAAACTCCATCTCCAGCATAGTAGCATTCCTTAGAATACTTAGGCTTGTAATCCTTTTTGAACTTTCTAGCTCTAGTAGGACACTTAGATGCAAAGTGACTGATCTTATTGGATGAAAAACACTTAAATGGTAATTGACCTTCATATTTTCCTTTTCCTTTCTTTTCGCTTTTGGAAATCATAGCAATGAAATCATCTAGTGTTTTCTCTTCATCATCATCATCAAAATTACCAGAAGTGTTTGCAAATTTCTTACCATGAGTTGTTGCTTTGAAGGTTGTCTCACTCTTTGGTTCTGTCTTCAATCTTGAGATCTCAAAAGCTAAGATTTTTCTGACCAAGGTCTCTCTCTTGAAATTTGATGTAAGCTACATGGTCTCATCAAGGATGTTGATCTTTCTTTCATATTTAGGAGTGAGAGTAGTCATTAACTTGTCCATAATATCCTCCTCTGAAATCTCTCCACCATTGTTTGTGATTCCAGCAACTGCTTCATTTATTCTTTGATTGTAAGCTCTGATGTTTTCTTCAGGCAACATCTCTAATGCATTGTACCTTTTCTTCCATGTCTTTCTGCATGCATCCTCTTCTTGTTTTTCTCCTTCAAATATGTCTTCTAGGTGCTTCCATATTTTGTGGGTTGTATCTACCTTTTTTATTTCTGAAAACTCACCATTAGATAGGGCGCTGATAAGGGCTTCTTTAGCTATAGCATTCTAATGAAACAATTCCTTTTTCCTATTAGTAGCATCATCCTTTGCAAGGTCTTCTAAGGTAGTAATCTTGGCTGCTTTGATGGTCACATCAAAAACTTCAAAAGCAATGCACTGTAAATGGGTCACCATCTTGTTCTTCCAATCAAGATAATTCTCTCCATCAAACTTAGGACTTTCTTTCCTGAAGTATGTCATCTGATCAACCTCAAGCTATTAAAATTTCTCTCTGAGGCACTTGGCTCTGATACCAATTGTTAGGAATAGTCCCAAGAGATAACTGAGAGGGGGGGGGGTGAATCAGTTATCTAAAAGATTTAATTCTTTTTCCAATTAAGTATACTTAAACATAAAGCACAAACACAATGAAATAACACATGAACACAACACCAATATTTTGGTTATGGGGAAACCCAAATAGGTAAAAACCCCGATGGGAGTTGACACCCACTAATATTCTGCACTAGAGTATTATGATCCTTGTTAGAAGATCCTTAACCTTGTTAGGATTTTCTTTACAATATATTTAGTATAGTAGACCTAGTCAAGGGTCAAACCCTGTTAAGATTCTTTTACAATTTTCCCTATTATGGGAGAGGACGCACTGTCTGAGAGCACACTACTCAAAGGGGTGAAGGCTACAACCTTTAGTTTAATAGATACACACTATATATGGATCTTGGTGAACTATACTTTGACCTGCTATGTGGATCAGTTCCAATGAATATCACAAGTACTTTACTTGGTCACATAGACCTTCTTCTAATGGCTCAACATTTTGCACACTCTGCTTTGCTCTGCTTAAACAACTATGAACCACACTCAAGAAATCACAAATGACTACCTATAAATATCTTTCCTCTAAATGATATAATCAAGTCAGCCTATTAGAACCACCTTGAAATCATATTAGAGAAACCATAAAAAAAATTGATAATCATTCTGTCGGCTCTACTATGCATGCAACACATTTTGGGACCTGTCCAATAAGATAATTGTAGATGCACGCTACACACTGTCGGCTCTACCAATGCAACTGGATCTTTCTTCTCAAGCTAAATTACTTCATACGCTCTTAACCAAACATCAATAAATCTCCTCTAAGCTTAAATCCAAGGGTGCATACCCTAAAGATAGGCACAACTCAAGAACCACTAAAAACTTTGTCGGCTCTTCTGAATAAACATAGGAAACTACTGTTGGTGAATAATGACTACATAACTTCACTTCTACTCATCAATAGACTATGCATCCATAAATGAAATATCAGTAACATGTCTTCAACATATATCCAAGTGTGCAAGACTCCATGATAACTGCACAGACAACCATACACATAACATTTCCTATTACTCTGTTAGGAACACTGCTGACACAAGCTACTATATAACTGTCTACGCTAACAGTTAACCTCTGTGCCCATGATATCATGTTGATATCATGTCTATGCTACATATACTAAAAGCTTACTACATAATACTTCCATGCATGCTACTTTCCATATGTTTTCATCAATGACAAACATACAGTCAGTACTAGCCTACTAGAAAATCTCCAACACTTCTTCTATCAAGATCTCCAGCCCAGTCTGAATCCACATAGCCTCAAATATCCAAGGATTTCTCATTTCCTATTCCATGAAAACATATAGAGTACTCTAAGGTACCCTGCAAGTATTTGAAAACTCTTTTTACTACATCCCAATGAGGTCTTCCTAGATTAGACATATAACATGAAAGAATTCCCACTTCTTGTGTAATGCTCGATCTTGTACAAACCATAACATACATTAAACTTCCAACAACACTTTAGTATGGTTCTCAACTCATTTCTTCCATCTCTAATGAGGATGTAGAGCATTGTGAACTAGTAAGCTTCATTCCCATTATAAATGGAACACACAATGATATAAAATCTTGCATATTGAATCTTCTCAATATAGTACCAACATAGTTACTTTGGCCTAGCCAAAGATTTCTATTTTTTCTATCTCTTATAATCTCCATCCCAAAATGTGCCTTGTTGTACCAAGATCTTTCATTTCAAATTTGTTGAGAGTTGAGATTTTAATTCTATAATTTCAAACCTTTTCCTTTTCAAATAAACAACATGTCATCAACATACAAGGTAATAATAGGGAAATGATCAACATTAGATTTGAAATATATACAGTGACTAGATTTAGATTCTACAAATCACAAAGAACACATGTATCAAAATTCTGGTACCACATCCTAGGACTATTTTAAACCATACAAGTATTTATTCAACCTACAAACCAAATGACTATTACCTTTCACCACATAGTGCTCTAGATGTGTCATATAAATTTTCTCCTCCAAATATCCATGAATCAAACCTATTTTCACATCCATTTTCTCGATCTCTAGATCATGAGCTATTATAATAGAAAACAAGAAACAAATGGATGTCATTTTGGTTACAGGAGAAGAAATTTAACCATAATATACTCCCTCAACTTGGGAGCATCCTTTTGTAACCAATAATGCTTTGTACTTCTCAATGCTTCCATCTAAACTAATCTTCATTTTGAACACCCATTTACAAACAACATGCTTTTGTCCTTCAGGAAATGGTACATGATCTCATGTACCATTCCTTTTAATATGTGCTATCTCTTCATCCATGGCTTTTTTCTAGGACTCTGAATCATTCATACCAAGAGCCTCTTCTATAGATCTTAGCTCATCAAGATTAGCATTCAACACAAATATGCATCTCGAATCATCAAGGGAATATCCATACCTTTTCAAGTGGTTTTCTTTGTCTAGTAGACCTTCAAAAAATCTCAGGTTCAACTTCCTCTTCTTCTTCTTCTGATGATTCATAACTCGTACAGATCTCCTCAACTTATTTTATTTCTAAGGGCCTCAATTCAATCTTCTCAAGTGTAGTAGGTACTTTAATCACATCTTTCTTCTCTTCTATTTTTCTGGCTACACTGAAATAAAAGAAGGCTTAGTTTCTCTAAATATAACACTTGTTGAATAAAATACCTTTTGTGCAACAAGATCCCAAAGCTTCTATCCTTTTTCACCATAACTATATCCGATGAATATAAATTTAATAGCTTTGTTATTTCATTTTGTTTTCTTCTCCTTTGACACATGATTATATGCCTCTCAACCAAAAAATATCAGATGTTAAGTGAAGGCTTGTAGCCCGACCATGCTTCCATTGACATCTTATCAAGAAGAAATGAAGTAGGAGACATATTTATCAAGTAGCAGAAAATGTCTACAGCTTCAACCCAAAACTTTTGTTCTAGACCAGAACCACTCAACATAATCCTAACATTCTCCGTCAAGGTTCAGTTCATTCTTTCTTCCACTCCATTCTATTGTGGAGAATATGGAGTTGTCTTCTATCTCTTAATGCCACAATCTTTACAAAATGTATTAAAATAATTAGAGAAATATTTATTTCCATTATCTATCCTTAAACATTTTATCTTATTTCCACTCTGCAAATCAACCATTGCTTTAAATTCTTTGAAATGATTGAAAACTTTAGATTTACTCTTAAGAAAATAAACACATGTTCTTCTACTAAAATCCTCAAGGAAAGAAACATAATAAAATGATATACCAATAGAAGGAATATCAACTGGACCAAATACATCCGAATGGATTAGATCCAAAACACATGAAGACTTATCAGAACTTGAGTAAAACTAAATACAAAATTATTTTCCATAAATACAATGCTCACAAAAATCAAATTCAATATTACAATCATTCAACCCATCAACAAGATTCTTATTTTTCAAGGTTTGTACACCCTTTTCACCTATGTGGTCAAGTCTAAGGTGCCATAACATTGTCTTCTTTTTAGGAAACTTTTATTCACTAAATAGAGGACCCTTGCATACCCAAAAACCATGACCATCTGTTGAAAGAGAAACCCTATCCTTTTCCAACAGTGCAGTCTTTGTCATAATCTTATCAGAAGTGCTATTGCACTCAATCATGCATGGATCAAGCCGGTACAATGTACTCAATCTACTTCCACTTTCTATCACCACAGCTCCTCTCACCATTTTCACACCTACTTCAAAGAAATGAACATGCATACCCACATCTATTAGTTTGCTAAAAAATAAAAAATTTATTGCTAGTCTAAGGATATGCAAGACACCATCAAATCATCTAATTCTACCATCACACATGAACACTTTCATGGCCAACAATACCAAGAACAAAGTTATCACCCAAATACACCTTACCACCATCATCAAAATTTTCATACTTACTAAACCAATTTCTATTAGGATTCATGTGGAAAGATGCAATTAACCAAGTCTCCTCCTCCTCCTCCTCCTCCTCCTCCTTCTTCTTCTTCTTAGGTCAATTGTATTAATTCATTAAATCTAATTAATTAAGCACCATGTCATACGAACCTAAAATGATGTTAAACAGAGAGGTATTACATGAAAACTAATTATTTTTAATAAAATATATAAGGACTGAGAGGAAATAAGTCTCTCCAATATGGTATATCTTTTTTTTTAATTATTTGAAATGTAAAGGTTGACATCCCATCAAAATTGTAACATTTTTAGTAAATATTAGCTTTAAAATTTATTAAAAAAAATTAACTATTCAACATTTTTTTCTCCATACTCTAGATTTTCAAGTTATCTAAGCAAAAAAAAATCAGAGAAAAAAAATTCTTTAGTTTTTGCATGACAACCATCTACATCAATCGTTTTAAAAAAAATCTAATTAAATTTATTTTAAATTTCTAATTTAGAATATATCTAACTAAAATTTTAAAACAAATCATAAATATAATCTATATTAAGAATTGTATATTCTTTTTATTTTATACAGGTTTTATATAAAAAATATGCATGCATCACTTTTAGGTAGTCTAAGTCAAAAATGTATTTGTGTTGGCTATTTATAGTACATAAAAGTATTATAATGTTGAGATTTCACACATGTATCCACATGTTATGGGTGTGTATCTCCTAATTGTGGTTCTCACATCTTAGTATCATTTCAAAAAATTTAGGTAGTAAATTTTGTGTTTAGTATGAGTCATATGCTATTGGACTAATTTGTCAACAAGTGAGGTCATAAGTTGAACTCTTATGAACAACTAGCTTTTCTTTAAGATATTTCTCAATGAACTTGCATTTCCAAGTTATATGCTAGCCTAAGTATCACAAAATTGATGTAATACTAAAGAGATCAAATCTAATATTCAATTGATAACTACTATTAGTTGCACAAGGTTAAAAATTCCAAGCATCCCTAAGAGCAGGAATATACTTAAGAAGCTATCAAAATGAGATAAATTGAGCTTAAAAATTAGAGGATGAAGGAGCAATGACATTTTAGTTATAGGAGATAAAGGGTAATAAAAAAAAAGAGATGGTCCAAAATGGTAGTTCAAAGATATAGAAGGTGGTTGTTAGGGAACAAGATGATGTAAATGAATATAATAACATGCCAATGGTCAAGGTGGTTGTACTTGTGAAAGAAGCTCTCGAAGCAATTTTCTAAGTAAATTAATGAGGATATTACAAGGAAAAGTATTTGGTTAGAGGGTTGATAATTATAAGATAATTATGATTGATCACACATAATTTCAATTAAATCTAAGATGAATTGTAATATTTTTTCTATATTTAAGTAAAATAATGATTAATGATGTTAAAATCCCCACTAAGGAGTCAATCCAATTTTGTGTGAATCTAATTATTTAGAAGAGTACAACAATTGTCAATGTGGAGGACTATAAATGGGGATAACACCTAATATGTGATGGTCAAAAATAGTTTTAATATGGATGGAAGAGTTGGATGACTCATTATAGAATAAGTACAATTTTTTTGATAGCTAAAGAAATAAAATTAAGTTGTCTTATCCATTATTGTCAACATAGGCATTACAAATAAGTAATGTTCTATGGTAGATAAAGTGAAGGAATGAATGTAAATATATATTAGATATTTTAAACTCTTAGAGTAGTAGAATGATAAAGTTATAAAAAATATAACTTTCTTAAAAGAAGAAACTGGTGCATAGGGAGGGAAAAACCTAACATTCCATAATTTAAGGGAATTCAAAATTGAGTTGTGAGAATGAAATTAAGAAGTTACTAAAATTTATTTGTATGGGAGAAGGAGATTTTATCCAAATAATGAATATGGTAATAACAATAATGGGAAGAGGAGAGAGGGGTGGAGAGAAAACAAAATGAAAAGAACCCATTGTGGTTGTGGTGCCCAGATATTAGGGAAACTTGCATGTTCCATTGAACATGGTCTCTTTATAAGAAGTGTTAAAATGAATTAAGAAGGAGCTATTTTAGTATAAGTAGAGCTATAAGAGGATATAAGGTGAGAAGGGGAAAATGAGGTAGTGAGGGTGAGAAATGAGGATAGGTTTGAATGGGTGGAAAGAGTATGAGAGGGTAAATTTTTTGAATAAGATATTTATGAATTAGGTGCCCCTCTTACCAAAACTTAAAATAAGAAATGAACTTATTCACCATAAAGTTAAATAAAATTTTAAAATATAAGGAGATAAACCTTAGTGCATACATGGGGATGTATACATAATATTGGAGACTTATTTGAGTTAGGATTTGACTACATTACATGGCTGATCTAACTTGTGATATTAAGTAAAAAGGGAGAAAAAATAAAGGTTAACAAAAATAAAATCAAGAAACAAAGGAAATTTTGATTTAGAAGTGCTATTGGGATGACACATATGCTTTGAAGTATTAGTTTTAGTCACACATATTCTTAGAGCCATACTATATCACAACTTGATCATGCTTAAGAGATACAAGAATTTTTCAATGAACTAGGTAATGGATTGCATCGAGTTTAGAGCCTTTGTTATGCTAATGGTTATTTATCAATTTATACAAATCATATTCAATGTGATCCTAGAAAAAAAAAGGATAAATATCTTGTGAGATTGAGTTTTGAGTATAATTTCAAAAATACTGGTTAAAGGCAAAAAAATAGGGATGGTTTTATCCTTTTTAATACCTCATATATTGGTTTATTTTTCATTTGATGACTATAATCCCTTGGATACGTAGATGATGATATATCTATGGTGGCTTACTTAATGGTGCAAGTTTGTAGGAACTATACTATATTATTATAGTAGTATACATGTTCAAATTTACTTGAAATCTATATAATAGAGCCTCTAGATCGGTATTTAGGATCATTTCTTAGCAAAAAAGTTATATTAACTTCAACAATATTTGGTGTTTAATATTTTTAATCTTTGAGGATGTATGTAAATGAATGTACTCTTAATTATTTAATGGATTGTTCAATGGCCTAATTCATCTCTAAGTTTTTTTCTATTATTTCTCATTCTTATATAAATTTGTAAGAAAATAAAATTATTTGCACTATAATTTAGGCTAATAAATATAAAGATTAATCATAATTATCCTATATGAATTATAGAGATCATTAGGATGATGTAAATACAAAATATAAATTTGATATTTTAATAACATGAATTAGGCACCTAAATTTTAGTATCAATAATATATAAAAGGTATTATGACATGCATATTTATTTATTCAATTTGAAAAATTATGCACTTTATTTTATGATTGTCTCAAAATGTGAGAAAATGTAGAAAAATCTATATTTTAGTTCTTTATACTTCAAATTCATTCCTACTTGTCATAAATTTGAACTTTGATGCAATGTTTGTATAGAATAAATATAGATGTACAAATTGTCTACTCTAATATCTAGAATATAATGATATTGTAAGGATTTATATGTTTATAGTAACCTTAAGATTTTTTTTTTATATCATTAGGACCAAACTTTCCTAGGTTAGATGACTACATCGACCAAATTTACAACTCTAGAAAATATTTGTACATAATTCACATAAACATATAATTAGACTATATACAAATGATGTAGATATAAATATTTTGGCCCTTTGAATTTTTTCCTCGAAATGTTGAATGTTCAATTTCTTCCCAGAATCCACCATATGAATTAATGTCACTTTGTATTTCTTAAAAAATACCAACACATAACAACATGTTAGACAAACATGCTTGTTGACTTGACTCATAATTATTGGCACAATGGTAATACTTGTGTTTGGTTAGACACATATAATTTTCATAGATATACCTTTTGAATCATAGGCTAGAAATCAGTTTAAGGTTAAGCTTATAGAATATAATATATTTAGTTTAACATTGCAATAGTTTGGATTCACTTGCATTTCAGTTAGGGGATTTTTTTTTTTCAAATAGGATATTGTAATTTATTTATTAAATTGACTTGTTTAAGAGATGGTTATAGGTAAATTAAATAAAAGAATTCTAATTAATTATAATAGGTGTAATTTAATAAGGAATTTTTAATAAATTATTTTCTTAATAATTTAATTTAGCAATTGATTTTTACGTGTATAATATTCAAAGTAATTTGAATGTTATAATTTATTTACATTTTAATTTTATAAGATAATGTTTATAGATATTATGAATTTAAATACACTTTTTTATGTAATTGCTTACATAGGAAAGTTATCATCAACTAGTTTTAATTTTATGTTTTGTTTTGGTTAGGAATTTATAAATTGGTTAGACATTATACTTGGTTGGTTAGGAATGTCACTAGAATTACATTATGTTTAGTCAATTTATTTCCACAAGTAATTAAAATTATGTGGTTTCACTTAGGGGTTATGATTATCTAGATAAAATTGTTGAGATAAGCTTATTATTATTAAGTTATTTCGGATGAATTAAGTAACTCAATATAAAATTATATACATTATGAATTAATTTTATTAATTATAGCTTATTGTCAATTTTAGGAAATTGGTTAGTGGTTTAATGAGTTTCTCTATCGATCTTAAGTGGTGAACTATATGATTTCAATTTTATGTTATAGAGTTTAATCATTTTTGTTGGAGTGTGTTAGTAAGTCTCATATTATGGTGTTGGGGGTTTTCCTTATTTGGATACTGAAGGCTAGGGGTTTCTTTTGTGTCTTGACTTGGTCCCTACGTTCGTACTATTTTTTTGGTTCATGAGTGTGGATTTAATGGATTATGTTAACATTATACTTGGTGACATGGATCCATTTGTTAATATTAGTCCTTGTTAGGATGTATACATGTGATGTTGGAAACTTGGATTATGCCTTAGATTCTAGTAGTTTTCTTTGTGATCACTACCATGATACAACTATGTTGTGCTTATGTTGTCTCTTTGGATTTGATGGGTGCAAGCAGATCTTTTTGATGCATTTTGGATAATTTATGCTCTTTTGACCTTTAGTGTTGTTAGGAGGGTATTTTGGGAACATGATTGGGAGACTAGATTACAATAGGGGTCGAGGCCCTAAGTGGCTACCAGGGTGAGCAATTATGGGTAGATAATCAAGTAAAAACCTAATTAATGAATTGAAATGGGATTAAGCACTAATAAAGATAATATTGTTTCATCCCTAATTGCCTTGAGTTCTTGTTGATACTAAGGATGGGTTGGAAAAGCCTAGCTACCTATGTGGCATATAGCTGATAGATTGGATTCCTTATCCTCATGAAAGGTTGGTAGTTCCACATGAGTTCTCACCTGGGGTAGATACTTACAGGGTAACCTAAGACATTCAAGAACTATGTAATTGAACTCTCCTACATGTGTCTTAGGATCTCCTCTAGTTAACCTTTTACTTTTTCTCTAGTATTCTATGTGGTAGCCCTTGCGTTATCTATGATCTTTACCCTAGGGGATCCCTATGATTCCAGTTCCTTTTCTTACAACTTAGCTTGTGTTTGAATGTGTGTTATGGAGACTTGTGTTTATCTCCTAGCATAGAGGGGTGGGCCTCAGGGTTCCACATGGTTGGGTTTTAGTGTTTTTTCTTCTCCATCAGGTTTCTTCAAAGTTGTTCGGGATCTTTTTGGATTGTCTTGCATCTTCTCTACAATTTCCTATTTCATTAGGTTGTATGCTTATCACTCATATGATATGTATCATTGTTTAGATGTACTAATGTAATATCATATTTTCTTTGAAGAGATGATTATAAATTGTAATATAAACATGTATCAATGATCATTTGTAATGTAATGATGGAATTGGTTAGATATTGATTTGATTATTATCATGTAATTGTATGTATCTTTGGATGTATGGTTTGAAATGAATTAATTCCATGATGTTGATCATACTCATTATTTTATTGTTTGTTCAATTAAACTAGTCAAGATATTTATGCATTGCTAGTAGTGACATTGCGAAACCTAAGAGGACTTAGTTCTAAGGTTGATGTTAGTACTTATAATAGTTTTATTATATGTATCATTGATGAGTTAATATCATATGCATTTTTATTTGTAATGTTAGTTGTAACTTCATATTTTAAAAATAATATATTTCTATATTCTTAGTTCTTAGGGTTTTCCTTTCGGGTCCTTGGAGGGGCATTACACTATTGGACTAATTCATCAACAAGTAAGATCATAAGTCAAAATTTTGAAAAGCTAACTTTTTTGAAAAATATTTCTCAATGCACTTGCATCTATACGTTATATGCTAGCCTAAGTATCAACAAATTGATGTAACACTAAAGAGAAAAAATCTAATATTCAATCGATTGGTGAGAGATTCTTGTTATGAAGCATGAGGTAACAAGGTCCAGTCTCCTCCAAACCACGTGGTACCAAGGGAGGTTTTGCATCGACCTAACTTGTCACATTAAAAATTTTACTTGACACACTATAGTTTATAGGGGTGATATAATTGATCCCTACAGTCTAAAAAAATATAATATTTAAAATAGATAACCACTATTAGTTGCACAAGGTAAAAAAAACTCCAAGCATCTTTGAGAGTGATAATATATTTAAGAAGTTATAGATATGAGATACTAAACTTAAACAATAGAGAGGATGAAGGATGTATGATATTTTAGTTATAAGAGATAAAGGGTAATAAAAATAAAGAGATGGTCCAAAATGGTATTTACAAGATGTAGAAGGTGGTTTTTAGGGAACGAGATGACCATGCGAATGAATGTAACAACATAGAAATGGTTAAGGTGGTTGTACTTGTGAAGGAATCCCTCCAAAAAAAATTTCCAAGAAAATTAATGAGGACATTAAGAAGGAAAGTAGTTGGTTAGAGGGTTGATAATGATAAAATAATTATGATTGATCACACATAATTGAAATTTAATTTAATATTAATTGTAAGCATTTGTCTAGATTTAAGTAAAATAATTATTAATGATGTTAAAAGCCCCACTAAGGATTCAATCCAATTGTGTGTGAATCTAATTATTAAAAAAGTACAATTAATGTTAATGTAGAGAACTATAAATGGGGATAAAACTTAATATGTACATGATGATTGAATTTTTTTTAATATGGATGAAAATGTTCGATGCCTCATTATAGGATAAGTACAATTTTTTGATAACTAAGGAGATGAAACTAAGTTGTCTTATCCATTATTATTGACATGGGCATTGTGAATAAGTAACGTGCTAGGATAGATAGAGTGAAGGAATAAATGTAAATAAAGATCAAATATTTTAAATTCTTAGAATAGTAGAATGATAAATTTATAACAAATTTAATTTTATTAAGATGAAACTTGTGTGTAGGGAGGGAACAATCCTAACATTCCATAATTTAAGGTAACACATCATTGAGTTGCAAGAATGAAATATATTCATTCTTAAAAATTAACTAAAAATTATTTGTAAGGGAGAAGGAGATTTTATCCAAAGAATGAATATGGTAAAGATAATAATGGAAACAAGAGAGAGGGGTGGAGAGGGAAGAAAAAGGGATAAATACCCATTGTGATTGTGAATGAATGGAAAGAGCATGAAAGGGTAAATTTTTTGAAAAATATATTCATGAATTAGGTGGCCCTCTTACCAAACGTTAAAATAATATAAATAGACTTGTTTACATATTTAACTATTTAATTAAATTTTAATCTAAGTCCATAAAGTTAAATAAAATTTAAAAATATAATGAGACAAATGTTAGTGCATACATGGGGATATACACATAGGATTTCAAACTTATTTGAGTTAGGATTAGACTACATTACATGGTTGATCTAACTTGAGATATTGAGTTAAAAGGAAGAAAAATAAAGGTTAACAAAAATAAAATCAAGACACATAGGATATTTTGACTTAGAAGTGCTATTGGGATGACACATATGCTTTGAAGTATTAGGTTTAGTGACACATCTTAGAGCCATACTAGATCACAACTTGAGAACTCTTAAGAGATACAAAGAGATACAAGGATTTTCTATGAACTAGGAAATGGATTGAATCTATTTTATAGCCTTTATTATACTAATGGGTCTTTATCTATTTATAGAATCATATTCCATACCAACATCATAGAGAAAAAAAGGATAAGGATCTTGTGAGATTGAATTTTTTAGTATAATTTCAAAAATACCACTAGGTAATAAAATAGAGATGGTTTTATCTTTTTTAATACCTCATATATTAGTTTGTTTGTCATTTGGTGACTATGAGCCCTTGGTAAGTATATGATGTTAGATCTATGCTGTCTCACTTAATGGTGAAGGTTTTTAGGAACTACACTATATTATTATAGTAGTATACATGTTCAAATTTACTTGAAATCTATATAATAGAGCCTCTAGATTGGTATTTAGGATCATTTTTTAGCAAAAAGTTATATTAGCCTCAACAATATTTGTTGTATAATTTTTTTAATCTTTGAAGATCTATGTAAATGAATGTACTCTTAATTATTTAGTTGATTGTTCAATGGCCTAATTCATCTCTAAGTTTTGTATTTTCTATTATTTTTCATTCTTATATATTTGTAAGAAAATAAAATTATTCATACTATAATTTATGTTAATAAATATAAAGATTAAGCATAATTATCCTATATCAATTATATCACAACATTAGGATGATATAAATATAAAATATAAATTTGATATTTTAATGAGATGAATTAGGCACTTAAATTTTAGTATCAATGATGTAGAAAAGGTATTGATGACATGCATATTTATTTGTTCAATTTTAAAAATTGTCCTTCATTTGACAATTGTCTCAAAATGTGAGAAAACTATAGAAAAACCTATGTTTTAGCTCTTTCTACTACACATTCATTCCTACTTGTCATAAATTTGAACTTTGATGCACATATTTGAATAAAACAAATATAGACTTATACAAATTGTCCACTCTAATATCTAGAATTTAGTGACATTGTAAGGATTTATGTATTTATAGTAACCTTGAGATAAATTATTAGATTAGTACATGGCTAGACTTTCTCAGGTTAGATAACTACATCAACCAAATTTACACCTCTAGAATATATTTGTACATAATTAACATAGACATATAGTTAGACTATGTACAATTGATGTAGATAAAAATATGTTGTCCTTTTAGATTTTTTTTCTCCAAATGTTCAATTTTTCCTAGAATCCACCATCTGAATTAATGTTACTTTAAATTTCTTAAAAAATACCAAGATACACCATGTTAGACAAACATGTCTTTTTCAAGACTTAACACACAATTAATAATAACAAGTTGTGACAAAGTTAGAATTAGAATTTAAAATTTAAATTTGAGGTTCATTCATACATGTCATGTGATTGATACTAATTGGTGTAGAGATAAACATGGAAATTGAAGTAGTAATCTTAATATAGGAAATGAATATATTGTGGTAAGTGTCAATAGAGTAAATGAGTAGTGGATGATTATTATGGGGGAGTAAGTGTAAGAGGTAGGAAATAAGGATTGAAAGGGATTGACACATGAAGCAAATATAGAACAAGGAGAGTTATATTATTTGAAAATTAACTATATTTAATTCATTCTACTGAGGTGAATATGAAATTAAATAAGAAATGACAAATACACATATTTCACTATTACATCAATATTTAGTTCCAATCTTACATTATAGACTAATTCTATTATTGAAACATTTGTCAACGATAATTTTCTATTTTAAGTCGAGTTTAATGGAGAACTTATAAATTGCTGAAAATATCTTGACATGTCCTATTTTTTCTTTCTTTTCTAAATTCATTTTTCTTTTGATCTTGTAGTATAGGAGATTCAACTTTATATTCAAAACATAATTCTCTAAGCATAACATTATGATTTTATCATGGATGTAGCTCTAAAACACCTTGGTAAAGACTATTTTATAGAATTTCTTGGTTAAATGATTCATCTAAGAAATCTATAGATTTTTCTAAGTCACCAAGCAACTCTAGTTTCTATCTCCTAATGAAGCACGAGTAGTGCCTTATGAAAAGGATCTCAACAAATACATGATTAAAATTAGTTTAAATAAATATATTATTGAATTCTTACAATTATCACATACAAAATGATAAGAATGAATTTAAATATGTATACTATTAAATTATTACAATTATCATATATACAAAATGACAAAATTATTTTTTTCAATAATTTTTTTTAATAACTTTTTAGTTTTTTAAGAATGTGTGTCTAAATTATTTTATTTTATTTTATTAAGAATTAGCTCAACATTATCTTATTTTATTATAGAAAAAATTGTAAGTAAACTTTAAATTTGATTTTAAAAAAATTAATATTCATTAATAAGATTGTTTATTTTATTCTATAAATATTAAGTGTTTATATCTTATTTTTTAAAAGTATAATTTTATTTCTTATGGCTTGAGCTTAACTAGTTATAGAATTGAGTTTTAATATGATGATCCAAATTTAAATTCCAATGGGACATTTTATATGAGATTTTAAGTTGTGACTCTTGGTTTGTCATATACAGGTTCTAATGTTGAATGGTTTCTAAATAAATGAGTTTATAAGTTGCGACTCCTGATTTTCTATAAATAATTTTTTGTATAATTAAACTTAAAAATAAATGATATTACACAAAAATTTATATTGATCTTAATTTGATATGCGCCCACATATATATATATATATAGATAGATATATATCTATATATATATATATATATATATATATATATATATATATATATATATATGTATATATATATATATATATACTATATATATATAGATAGATAGATATATATCTATATATATATATATATATATATATAGATAGATATATATCTATATATATATAGATTATATCTATATATATATCTATATAGATATCTATATCTATATATATATATATATATATATATATATATATATATATATATATATATATATATATAGATATAGATATCTATATAGATATATATAGATATATCTATATATATATAGATAATATCTATCTATATATATATATATATACTATATAGATATATAATATATATAGATATATATATATATATATAGATATCTATATATATATATCTAGATATCTATATAGATATATATAGATATTATCTATAGATATATATATATATATCTATAGATATCTATATCTTATATATATATATCTATATATATATATCTATATAGATATATATCTATATCTATATATATAGATATATATATATATTGATATATATATATATCTATCTATATATATATATATATAGATATCTATATATATATATATATATAGATATATATATATAGATATATATCTATATATATAGATATCTATATATATATCTATATATATAGATATATATATATATATATATATATATATATATATAGATATAATATATAATTGGTGTGTAAACAACTTTCTTGTTCTAGATGAAACCATCAAATCTGAATTATTTTAAAATATCTGATTCATACTATGAGGTTGAATTTGGTGCAAGAGAAATGGTCATGCTTAAAAAGGTTGTTAAATATCTTATTCATAACTACAAACTTATCCAAGCTTGAGTGTAGCACAAATATCTTCATGATTACCTTGTCCACCATGCTTTCCATTTTCTTTGTCTAGAGAATATTTTGGTCTCGCATGATATTCAATACCAAACATGAATCCGACGTCACAACTGCAATGCTTTAATCGGCGAAACGCCGTTTCTGTCATAAAACGGACATTTTGAAGCTTGCCGTATCGTTTCTGCCCATTACGCTGTGCCCAATCACACTACTGCATTTTATGAAAACATTAAAAAAGAAAACCCCGCGTTAAAGAATCTTAATAACTTTAATATTTCTCATTTTCATTTTTCATATTGATTTCTTTGGTTTTTTAAAATGATTTTTGGGTTACGAGTTTATAAATATATTTTGTAAGTTTCATATTCATTTGTTTGGACTGTAAAATAATATTTTATTAAGTGTTTTTTTATTTTTATATAATTAAAATATCGAATAATCAGATAACAATTCTAGCTACAAGGTCACTTGCTAAATGTGTTTATTTTCTCATCATTTAATTTATTAGTCTTTATTTTTGGCTATTGTCTAATACAAATTGATTCTTAATATATATGTAAGTTATTTTTCATAATTTTTTCTTTAATAATTTTATTTTGTCATTTATGATTTTTTATTTTGTAAATATAAGAAAAATAAAACTGGCTTCTTCAAATCTATCTATTATTCAGTCTCTAAAATTATAACAAAGGAAAGAAGAAAGTGGGTAAAGATTGTAGGACCACTGTCATGTTTTAGCTTGTTTTTTTTTGGGACTCTGATTGTGTTAGAATTTTTACCATCAACATTTCAAATCACACTTGTAATCCATCATTAGGATATAAGAGAGTGATCCAAAATATTGATGATAAAAATTGTAACACAATCGAATCTAGAAAACTAGCTAACATTCATATGGATTGTGGAAATCTAATAGCTCTAAAAACTATCATACTGATAAGGAATTTTAATTTTTTTAAAATTAATTTAATTTAATTTTTTATTTTTAATCATGGAACTATACTAACTTTGAAAGTACGAAATGAAATTGTTTGTATAGTGAAACAAACAAATATTGTTTAGTTGTATGAATCCAATAAAGAGTAGTTTGTAATTTACAAATCTAAAGTGAATGTGACTTAATCAAAGTGTTTACTTTTGTGTAGTCTTTGATGTTAGAGTCACCAATGGAGTCAAGCTCCCAAAATCACTTGCGAAATGGGAATATACATTCCACAAGAGAGTGATAAGAGAAAAGTATTATTTGATTATTAATGTGATAGATTAGATCTATTAATAAAAAGATTCTTGAAATATACATATGGCGTGTTTCTTATATAGGAAAGGTTGAGAGATAAGATTAGACAAGATCATGGACAAGTCACATAATTTTATGCAATGAGATACCTAGTGGTAATATAGGATAAGGTCCATGACATTTAGAGATTTGTAGGAATGATTCCTAACTCCCTAAGTAAAATTAACACACATGGACATGTATGAAAATGACCTAAATAGGAACAAGCTAGATAATGTGTCTTCTGCATACTACAAAGGAAAAATTGAATAGGAAATACCTTGAGGAAATACCTTGATTTGCACTACCATGGGCACCCCTTGAGTACAACTTGAGGAGAATGAAACCAAATACACATGATGTAAAGATGAAAATATGAATATGGGTTCTAAATATTAGGTCATGTTAAGTACCTATGGGATAAGTGCAAGAAGTTGAGCCCACTTATGGAAGAACTTTTACACTTAGTCTTTTTTGCAAAAGGTAGGCTCTATGAAATGGGGTCCTACAAAAAGAGAATGGGGCAGCATTTCACTTCGTTTCCTGAGACAAAATTTGAATCAGGGTCCATATAACGTGATACCGTGAGCCTACATTCATGGATGAGCTACCCATTTAGAACACGATAGTATTCCATAAAAGTACTTAAATTTTTTCCACTACATGCAGTTCATTTTCATATAATGCAACCCCTCATCCAAGCATGATCTGACCCCCTTTCTAGCTCCATGTGGCCATTTTTTGGTTTTTTTTCATTTTCATTAGTCTTTTTTGTTTTCTCTAGTAGTTTTTGTTAGTTTTTATTTAAAATAGATTGTATATGTGAATTATATTTAGTTTTGTTGTTCAATATGTAAACAAAATTTATGTTGCATATTGTGTTTAATTTTTTCATGTATTTTGTACATATGCAATTATTTTTATTTAGTTATTATTATATTTCTTTCTTCATGAAATGTGATCAAACAATATAAAATATAAAATAAAATGAATGAGAAACTACAAAATAAACCTAAACAAATATCTTAGAATAAAACCCTAAACTAAATAACATCTAGAATAGAAACCCGAAACAAATAACATCTAGAATAGAAATCCTAACAAAACCATCTATAATAGAACTCTAAATAAATACATCTAGAATAGAAAGCCCATACACTTCAATCATACACAAAATAAAAAAACAAACTCTAGAATAGAAACCCTCAACCCTCTTCATGTCAAGTATAAACCACTAGTTGACTCTTTACCCTCAACCATTAAACCTATCCATTAGCCCTAAGTATCAATCAATGTATCCTATGACCCATTAATACATAGAAGGACCCCTTAAGACCCCTTATGACACCTAGGACCCTTAGGACCCCGAGGAACTATTAATGAATTCTAGGATGCCCTATGACTAATTACGTATCTTAGGACCACTTAGTATGGGCCGGGTAAAAGCATAATCAAGTGTCACCTTTTAGCTAACTTATCAGCACAGCTAAATTTTAGTATTTCTAACTAAAAATTAATGTTGGTCAAACATATGGTTTAGCTAGATTCATTCTAGCTAAGTTAGATAAGTTCTTAAACTTTTCCAATTGGAAATGTCTATTAAATGCATGTTTTATAGCACTTTGGGTCCAATTACCATAAAAGTAAAATTATTTCAGAAAGTGGTGTTTTCAAGAACTCTAATCTTTTTAATGATATTTTTTTAAAAAATAAAAAAATACCATTTTGTAGAGATCAGAGTCAAGAATATGCTCATAGATTTTATAGTTTTTTAATTAGACATAGTTTATTGTAATTAAAAAATATTGCAAGTAGGTATTTTAACATTCAAGGAGATGTTGATTTAGAGAAAGAAAAAAATAGTAAATCATATTAAATAAATTTGAAAAACATATGGTGTGTAATACCCTGTCAGATGATTATACTCGAACTTTTATTTGGACATTTTCAGTATGATGATTAGAACTATTGTTTTATAGTTATGCTTATTTAGATGATGATACACTTATCAGATGCTTAGACACACTCATTTATGATTATCACTTATATGTTCATGAAGTTTAAAATCATCTATCCTTACATGATTTATAAAGCTAACCCAAGGATTTGGACCTACACCATTATTATCTAATGATGTCCTTATGTTTTCATGTATATATGTTTGATGTGTTTTCATGACTCAGGAGAAGTCATATTTACTCACTTAGTTGAGGTCCACACAATGTATCAATACTGGTCATCTGTTTTCATATGTCTGTATATATATTTGCACATGTATTTCTTCTCGGTGATGCATAATTGTAGGTATCGGGCATCGTCTCCACCTAGTCTCACATGTCTAAGCAATCCCTCAAAATCCTCGATCGCTGTTTGTTGTTACGGAGATATCATCAAGGTCCCACAGGAAGGAACTCTAACCTCTGATCCTTTTTACTCTTAGGTGGGAGTTCCTAAGTCAGTCCCTTGTGTTGATGATGCATTGTTGTTGTGTATTGCAGTTTGTTGGATTATGTGGTTCTTATTGCTTGTTCTTGCATTAATGAGAGTATGATGTTGTGATTAGTAACATTAAATTGTGTTTTTGGTATCCTTCTATCTTATGTTAGTAGTTACCCTACACACACACAACACACACACACACACACAGTTTATATATATATATATATATATATATATATATATATATATATATATATATATCTATATATATATATAAATATATATATATATATATATATATATATATATATATATATAGTATAGTATATTTATAATATATAATATATATATATAAATATATATTATATATATATATATATAATCTATATATATATATATATATATATCTATATATATATATATACACACACAGTATATATATGTAAATATATATATTACACACACACATATATATGTGTATATATATATATGTATACCATATATATATGTGTGTGTGTGTATATATATATATACACACACACACACAACACACACATAATGTGTGTATATATATATATGTGTGTGTGTGTGTGTATATATATATATATGTATATATGTATGTATGTGTGGTGTGTATATATATATGTGTGTGTGTGTATATATACATATACATACATATATATATATATATATATATATATATATATTATATATAATATATATATATAGTATATATATATATATATATATATATATATATGTGTGTGTGTGTGTGTGTGTGTGTGTGTGTGTGTGTGTGTGTGTAATATATATGTGTATGTATATATATATACATACATACATACTATACATACAACCTACATACATACATACATATATATATAATATATATATATATATATATATATATATATATATATATAATATATAATATATATTAGTGTGTGAAAGTAATTGTATTTTAAATAATAATAATAAATAAATTATTTACTTGAGGGATTAATTATTATATGGTAAAATCTTTTACCATAGCCTTAGTAAATAAGGTGATAAAGTAATTATAGTATTATTTCCTTTTCCTTAAATAAAGGAAAATCACAGTAGTTTATTAATATTTATGAGGCTCACATATTAGATTTTATTATTAATAATATTAAATAATAGGATTAGCTATTCCCTTCTCGTGAATGGCTTTAATGAATTTAATTAAAGCCTAACTATAAACTAATTTTTGGTTGGGATGGTTGCATCGGTTGATTTTCCTGTGCAACCAATCCTTCAACCTATTTACAAGGGAGGTCCCTATAGGATGGGGGAGTTGGCTGAAAATTGATTTGGGAAGAGGCTTCTTTATTGTCTTGTTGATAGGATATAGTATTTAGGAGAATCATAGCATTTTCAAGAGGAGCTATATTAGTCTTTATAGGATAGTTTAAATTGGGAGTTTACAGTAGAAGGTTGGTGCCTTCATCCAAAAGGAATTTTGAGAAGTGCTGGAAGGAGATTGAGAGAGTTGAATCACCCTTTAGCTATCCTGAAAGATACTCCTTCTTGTTTGAATGTTTGATTGCTTTGATCTGCATTTGTGATTGTTTTATGTAAGTTGGAATTGAATATGAGGATCATTTTACTAGATCATGTCTGCAATCTTGTGTAGGAGAAAGGATAGTATGTGAAATCTATTATTGTATAAATAATTATTCTTTTCTTTGTGTGTTGCTATGATTCCTATGATGCCATATTGTTTTTTTACTTGCTAGATAATATAGGACTGTGATTTAGATTGTGAACTATGTCACTACTCTTTATCTACTCTCTAGGAATGAGATAGTATCATGAATTGAATGCACACAAACCTAGAGAACTACAAACTATCCTATTACTATCAATAATGACAACCACAATAACTCTTCATAAAATTCATCAACACAAGATCAAATTTATTTAAACAATTATCTTACCTACGACTGTCCTAACTTGACAGATTTCTACCCTCTAGATAGACCCACACTCAGATGTGTATAAATTTTTATCCGGACAACAAATCCTCAATCGCTGTAGTGAGGATGAGAGAAATTGAGTTTGTCAACACATATTCCAAGATCATCAAAATCCAATGGTTGGTTGGAAAGTTATGGCCCTCGCATTGAGGGTCATTTTTTTTGATACAATATTATTTGTCAATCAGAGATCTCTATCTTCAACCTCCTGTATATCCCTACAATCAAACACCTAATGGCACATGCTTATACAAGAATAGGCTTCTCCCACAATCCAAAATAACCAAAAAATAAAGTGGGAGAGCCTATGTGCTCATTTAAACTTCAAAACAATTGACTGATTGCAACAAATCAATAACAGGGATAGTCAATGTAAATTATGACTTCCTCTATTCAAAGCGTCATAAAAATAAATAAAACTTGTATGGAAATGGTTAAAAATAGAAACCAATACTATATCAATCCATTTCCAATCACATTTATATTGGAATGTATATATTTCAAATACAAAAGGGTGGGCTATACCCTCATGACAGAGAACAAGAAAGTTGCAGAGCTTTTCATTTGTATTCAAAGAAAACTTTATTCCCCTCTCTCTTCCATACACCAAACCCTCTAAAAACTCTTTCCAAATCTTAGTGTTGTGTGTTTATGATATTTGGATAAGGGTAGGAAACCTAAGAACACTAGGTGAGTGGCTCTCAATGCGGGGCCGGGGCCCTAAGTGGCTAGTACCAGGATAACTGACTGAAGAGTTGTTTTAAACAAGTGATAACTTAATTACAAATTATGGGAATGGGTTCAAACACTAAAAATATTAGTGTATGCCTCACCTATGCCATTATTTATAGTAAAGGGTATGGATTGGAGTGGGATAAGGTACCTATGCGTAGGTACGATCGAATGGCACTTGTCTATATGAAAGACATTCAGTTTTGCATGTGCCTACTTGGGGGCCGGGGCCTGGAGTGGCTAGTACTAGGACAAACCAAGGAGTGAGGATTATGCAATGACACTCACC
This sequence comes from Chamaecyparis obtusa, assembly GCA_027943335.1. Taxonomy (NCBI): domain Eukaryota; kingdom Viridiplantae; phylum Streptophyta; class Pinopsida; order Cupressales; family Cupressaceae; genus Chamaecyparis; species Chamaecyparis obtusa. The sequence goes on from BSBK01006215.1 coordinate 1,711,322, forward strand.
TAGCTTGTCACTTAGAGTTTCTACCTAGTCTTAGAACCTTTTGGGAAGAGTTTTATACTTTGCTCTTCTTTTCAGTTGTAATTTGGGAAAGGTTACTCCAACCCTAGGTATGGCCTAGATATCACTTCCTTGTGGACCTTGGTGTTTATATCCTAGCATGGGGGAATGGGCCTTTTGGTATCCACATGGTTGGGTGGTAAATATTTTATCGAGGTATCTTTCACAGTTGCAAAGCCTATGAATTCTTTCTTGCACATGCTCCTGTTGTGAAGAAAGAAGACTTGTAATTATCTTTCTTAATTATCAAATGTAAAGTTATTATTACCTCCTAAGGGGAGATGAAAGTAATGTGACATTTAATGTATTTCAATTTGATGTAACTTGGAATGGGTAGATTTAGGGAAAAGAAAAAGGGAATGGTGAAATTTATGTAAATCATTTGAAAAGCAAAAAAGAATTTCATAAGTGTTTCAAGAAAAGTGGCATGTTTCTCATTATGGTCGTTCAAGAAAAGTTAGTAATCAAATGTGTTAATTTCATATTTGAAATAGTTCAAACTCCTAGATAAATTCTTTTACTATGATTATACTTTAAATGTTATATTGACCATGAAAGAATGCTTAGGGAATATAGATGAAATCAATTGGTTAGAAACCAAATGAAAGCATTTATATTTCTCTCTAAAGAATTTTCAAATGTTATGTTTTAAGAGTTAATCATATTGTTAGTGCACTTAATGAACTTAAATGGATTGTTCATTTTACTCATAGGGAACCTTGGAAGGATCCTAAGTTAAATTATGCATTGTTCATGTTAATCTCTTAAAGTTCAAAATTTTTCATAAATTTGTTACTTAGGTTTTCTTTTCTAAAGAGAATCTTCATTCTCTTTCTCGGTTCCCTTGCAGGGCATGACATCTTTGGTATCAGAGAACTAAGTTGCTACACTGGGGCCCTAGAAATTTGTGCCATGCTTCTTAAACTTATTATTCATTTAAGGAAAAACTTAACACTAGAATTTCACTAGGACCCTTGAACTTATCCTTCTCCTTACTTGTCCAGGATGCCTCCTATGACCCATGGTAGAAGGGAAGGTGCCTGAAACACTCTTCCTATATCTCATCAAGAAAGTTTTTAGGAATAAGAACATTTTGAGAGAGAAGATAGGGGGACCAATCTGATAACCACTCAGGAGGTTTTCAGGGGGCTCAAGTAACATAATTGTTACAACAAATATTGTAGAGACTAGATGTAGGTCAAGATAGGGGTCACCATGGGGAGGCTAACGCCGCTCACCATGAGGAAAGAGAAAGGAGCCCTAAGAGGAGAGATCAGATAGTAGAAGAAGATGCTCTATGTGCTTCTCATATGTAATATCTCCTCAAGACTAAGACTAACCCTTTCAAGGGAACTCAAGGTGGATCCACCACCGAGACTTGGCTATTGGATTTGGAAAGGCTATTTTCCATGCATCCTTACAACAAAAATACCAAGGCCTGATTTGTAGTCATTCACTTTAGAGATTTTGCATCCACCTGGTGGGAAATAGAGAAAGAGAAACTTCACATAGATATAACCAATCTTTCATGGGAATTGTTCCTAGAACTCTTTAGAGCCAAATTTCTTTCTGATCAATGGAGGAGGGAAAGAGCTGAAGCATTTCATAACTTAAGGCAGTTGACAATGTCTGTTGATGACTATGAGCGAAAGTTCTTTGAACTCAAGCCATACTCAGGTTATAAGGATGATGAACCCATGCTGACTCAATACTTCCTTAGAGGCCTCAATGGTTGCTTGGCTGACAGTGTATGAATGTTTGAACCTTAGATAGTTAATGATGCAGTCATCAAGGCTCGTATTGTGGAACAAAATTCAACCTTGGGGTTAGGAGGTCAGATAGGTAGCCATGGAAGTAATGCCTCTCAAGTAGGGACATGATTCAAAGGGAACCAATCTCAAGGAATGCCTGGTCCTAAGAGCTATCCTTCTTCATCAAAAGGAAGTCAGAACCACCAGAAAAGGAGATTTCAGAACAACAACTTCAACAACAAGAATGGAGGTTCTCAATCAAGTAATTCTTGAAATTGGTAGCGGGCAAAGAGATACCCAAATCCTCAACCAACTCAAAGTATGCCTCAGAACTATAGTCAGGGTAGTTATCAGTAGTCCAGTGCACCTTCCATAGGAAGGAATTTTTTTAAGAATACATGATGTTACTATTGTGGTCAACATGGTTATATTGCAGTTAACTATCCTCAGAAGTCTACCCTAGCAACTAGCTATAGACAGGCCACTTCAGAACCCATAGTAGGTGATGTAGGAAGAACTCACTAAGTATTCACCACTCTAGACCACAAATAGGCTGATCATCAGGGATTAGTCATCGAAACCCTAGGTTTGTTAAGGGGTATCCCTACCACTATTCTCTTTGACTCAGGAGCAACATATTCTTTTATTTGTCCTTCTTTAGTAGAGCAATGTGGGCTGAAGGAAGTAAGATAGGAAGATAGGTGGCAGGTTGAGCTAGCCTCCAAGGAAAGAATAGCCTCCAACTCTTGTGTTCAAGATTGCAAGTTAGGGCTAGGACCTTTCTCCACCTTGGTAGATCTCTGAATGATTCCTTTAGGCTCATATGGAGTAGTTTTGGGTATGGATTGGTTGGATACTCACAAAGCCATTTTGGATTGTAGAAGCAAGAGCATTCAATGTTTAGATGATTTAGGAGAACCTAAGAAGATTGTTGGGGTTCAATGATCCATCTCTCTCCACACAATTTCTGCATTGCAACTCAAGCGATGCATGCACAAAGGATGCCAATTGTGTGTAGTCTAAATAGAAGACTTAGATAAAGAGGAGAGTAGGGATGTATCACTAGATCATCCCCTATTGTAGGAATTTATAGATGGTTTTCCTAAGGAAATACTAGGGATGCCACTCAAGAGGGCTATTGACTTCCAAATTGAGTTAGTGCTAGGTGCGAAACCCGTCTCCAAGGCTCCATACCATGTGACCACGTAGGAACTTAGGGAGCTTAAGCTTTAGTTGGAAGGACTTTTGGAAAAAGGGTTTATCAAACCCAGTGTGTCACCATGGGGTGCACTAGTAATATTTGTGAAGAAGAAAGATGACTCTCTTAGATTGTGCATCAACTATCATCAAATCAATAAAGTCACAATAAAAAATTGGTATCCTTTATCTAGCATTGACGATCTATTTGATTAGATGAAAGGGGAAAAAATATTTTCAAAGATTGACCTCAAGTTAGGATACCATCAACTTAGAATTTGGGAAGCCAATATTCATCGAACAACTTTTCGCACTAGATATGGCCACTATGAGTTCACCGTGGTACCATTTAGACTAGAAAATGCTCCCTCTATGTTTATGAGCTTAATGAATGGGGTTTTTAGAACCTACCTGGATAAATTTGTGATAGTCTTCTTAGATGATATCTTAGTGTTCTCTAAAACTCCTAAAGAACATGAGATTCATCTTCGCCAAGTATTGCAGTACCTTAGAAAAAACCAACTCTATGCCAATGCAGAGAAGTGTGAATTCTTTCAAACCGAGGTTAAGTATCTTGGGCACGTCATTTTAGGAAATGGCATCGCTATTGATGATGCAGGAGCATCTCAGGTCCTTGGTAATCCTATGTCACTAAAAACATTTTTGAGTTTGTCTGTGTTTCTCAGTTCCTTCTTTGACCAAGTTGGTCGGTAGTTGGTCAGTTTCCTTTGGTTACCGAGTGTGGTCAGTTATCTTCTGGGTGGTTGATTGTTTCTTTGGTGCTCAGTGTTGCTTGTCTACTGCTTGGTTATCTTTTCTCACCGATGGGTTTAGTTTTAGTTTTGTTGTGGCTGACTTGTGCATTTATGTTGGGTCATAGATTTAATGTTGGAATCCATCATTGGGAAGCATGTGGTCCTAGATCTGACTATTCCTTCCATTGATTGTGGATCTAAAGGCCGACTTAGTTTGCTAGACTCTTGTATAAATGTAGGTGTTTGGTTGTAGTTTACAAGGTGGTTTTTAGGGAAAGATAGAAGATAGTATTTTAGAGATTGTTGGAAGATCCTCGCATGTTTGAGGACTTCTATATTTCATTTTAATATCTAGCCCTAACTAGGAAGGCCTTACAACTCAGCATGTATCATTATATTTGATGAAATATATGGTTGATCTTGCATTTTATCTCTCATTGTTATGTTTGTTTGCTTTCGCATGTGTTGAGAAGGCTTGGATCATTAGGGTGTGCCATTGTTTGGCCCCTCTTGGCCCTTGCCTTGCGTCAGGTGGTATCAAAGAGAGGTGAGATCTTGATCTAGGTCTATGGATCTAGGTTTGTAGGTTCCTCTTGAAGCCCTAGTTGATTGTTGTGGGGTAGCAGATTGCAATCTGACCTGCAATTGTAGAGGGTTGTCAAGATGGTTTGTGGGAGGTGAGATACAGATCTAGGATTGGAAGATATGCTAAGGAAGATAGCTACTAGGTTAGAAGTTGTTGAAATAGCCTAGAGAAGAGGCAGACATCTTGAAGATGTTAGTGATGATGAAGTTGAGGAAGAACATGTGAATGCACAACCCGCACCTACTATGGATCAAGGTGAAGAAAGATTTTTGAAGGCCTTGACAAGTCTGAAGTCAACACCCCATTTCAATCCTCCTGAGTATGGTGGAAAGCTAGATTCTGATGAATTGGTGGACTGGATTACTGAGATGGAAAAGTATTTTGAATATGAAAACATACATGAAGACAAGAAGGTAAAGATTGCAAGCACAAAGTTGAAAAGTCATGCATCCTTATGGTGGGAACATCTCCAGCTAGATAGGAAGAGGAAAGGAAAAGAAAAAATCAAGGTATGGAATAAAATGGTGAACAAATTGAAAGGAAAGTTCTTACCTTGTGATTATCAGATTAACCTAGTTCAGCAAATGCAAAGTTTGAGCCAGAAAGATAGCCCGATAAAGGAATATACTGAGGAATTATATAGATTAGCTATCAAATCTAGACATGATGAAGATGATGTGGAAAGAATTGGTAGATACCTGAATGGTTTGAGAGTTTCCATCCAAGAGGAAATTAGTATTGTCAAGTTGGAGAACATTGAAGAGGCTTATCAATTTGCATTGAAGGCCAAGTAGAAATTGAACAAAAGACATGAGAAAAGGCAAAGAGGTCGAGGTGATAGATTCCCTAGAGGAAGAGGTAGATCCAATGGTGAAAATGGTAGATTTGAACTAGAAAAGACAAATTTAGACAAAGGAAAGACTGAGTGGAAAGGTGAAAGTTCATCTAGAGGTAGAGGCAGTAACTACCGAGGTGGTTATAGCAGAGGAAGTTTCTAAGGAACTTGTTACAATTGTGGAGAAGAAGGACATAGATCTTTTGAATGTACACATGCTAGTAAGAAGGTTGGTAGCAGTAGAAATGCTTTGGTGCAAGAAGAGTCACCTGATGAACCTGAGAAAGAAAATAAATTGATGGTAAGGGGAGCACTATGGAATGAAAGTAAGAAGGAAGATCTGGTAAGGAAAAGTTTGTTCAAGACCAGATGTAGAGTTTCTGATAAAGTTTGGAAGGTAATCATTGATAGTGGTAGCTTAGAGAATTTGGCATCTAAGGAGATGGTCACAAAATTGTAGTTGGAAAGGTTGGTACATCTAAAGCCCTATCGGATTTCATGGATCAAAGATGAGCATACACTCTTGGTAAGTGAACAATGTTATGTGAATTTGAAGATTGGAAAGTACTATGATAAGCTGTTATGTGATATCATGCCTATGGATTGTTGTCATATTTTGTTTGGTAGACCTTGGAAATATGATAGACATGCTATATATGATGGGAGATTTCATAAGTATACTATTGTGGCTGATGGAAAGAAACAAATCTCATTGCCTTTGATCCCTAATAAACTGAGTAAGAAAATAGAGGATAATGTCCCTAAGGAGAGTGATAAGTTACTCATCGAGTATAGTGATATCATTTCTGATAATGTACCTGATGGTTTGCCACCAAAAATAAGAATTGATCATTGTATGGATCTAATACCTAGAGCTAGTTTACCAAATAAGGCACCTCATCAGTTGACACCTACCAAGAATCAGGAATTGAACTAACATATTCAAGAGTTGCTGGAGAAAGGTCTGATCAAAGAAAGTTTGAGTCCTTATGCAGTACCTATTGTATTAGCACCGAAAAAGAATGGAGAATGGAGAATGTGTACTAATTCCAGAGAAATCAATAAGATAACAATGAAGTATAGGTTTCCTATACCGAGAATGGATGACATAATGGACAGTTTAACTAGAGAAAAGTATTTCACCAAAATTCTTTTGAAAATTGGGTATCATCAGATCAGAATCAGTGAAGGTGATGAATGGAAGACTGCTTTCAAGACAAAAGAAGGTTTGTATGAGTGGTTGGTTATGCCCTTTGGTTTAACTAATGCATCGAGTACTTTTATGAGGCTAATGAATGAAGTTTTGAAGAAATTCTTGGGTAAGTTTGTGATTGTATATCTTGATGACATTCTAATATTTAGTAAGACCAGAGAAGAACACTTGTTGCATGTTAGATAGGTTTTGCAGATATTGAAAGAGGAAAAGTTGCTGATAAATCTGAAAAAGTGTTCATTCATGAAAGAGGAGATTTTGTATTTGGGATTTGTTATTTCAGCTAATGGTTTGAAGATGGATCTTGGAAAGGTTGAAGCTATTTTGAATTGGCCTACACCTGTGAATGCTAGTGAGGTAAGATCATTTCATGGTTTGGAAAGTTTTTACCAAAATTTCATAAGGAATTTCAGTTCAATATGTAATGCTATGACTGAGACTATGAGAGGAGACAAAAGAGAATTCAAGTGGACACATGGAGCTAATAGAAGTTTTGAGACTCTGAAGAAGAAGGTCATTGAATTACCTATTTTGGCATTACCTGATTTCAGTAAAGTATTTCAAGTGGAATGTGATGCAAGTGGAAGTGCAATTGGAGTTGTGTTGAGTCAAGAAGGTAAACCTGTTGCTTTCTTTAGTGAAAAGTTGAATGATGATAGAAGGAAATATTTTGTGTATGATCAAGAATTCTATGCTATTGTTAAAGCACTAAAGAAATGGAGACATTATTTGATACTAAGTGAATTTGTGTTGTATATATCATGATCATAAGGCTTTACAGTATTTGGGTAGTCAGAATAAGATGAATTAGAGACATATGAAATGGGTTGAGTATTTTTAGAGTTATACATTTGTGATAAAGCATAAGAGTGGAGTCACTAACCGAATTAATGATGCATTGAGTAAAAAAAGATCTTTGATGACCGAGATGAAAATTGAAGTTCTTGGTTTTGATGAGATTTGAGATTCTTATGAGTTTGACCTTGATTTTTATGAGCCATGGAGAAAGTGGAGAGCACCTATTCAAGATCAACAAGATACTAAATGGGATGAATATTTTATTCAGGAAGGTATGTTGTTTAAAGGTATTCAGTTGTGTATACCGAGAGGAATAATGCGAACTAATCTGATAAAGGAGAAACATAGTGGTGGTTTAGCTGGACATTTTGGTATTGATAAAACATGGAATTTGCTTAAGGAGAAGTACTATTGTCTGCAGTTGTATAAAGATGTTAAGAAATTTGTGAAAAGTTATGGAATTTGTCAAGTTGCAAAAGGCGTAAGTCAAAATACTAGATTGTATACACCAATTGTTGTTCCTGAGAAACCTTGGATTGACATTAGTATGGATTTTGTTCTTGGCTCACCAAAGACAGTAAGAGGTAATGATTCTACATTTGTTGTGGTAGATAGATTTTCTAAGATGACACATTTTATACCATGTAGAAAGACATAAGCTATAGTACATGTAGCAGATCTTTTCTTTAAGGAAATTTTTAGATTGCATCGATTACCAAGGAGTATTATCTCTAACCGAGACAGTAAATTTGTTGGTTACTTTTGGAAAACCCTTTGGAAGAAATTTGACACTTAGTTGAAATATAGTTCTACATTTCACCCACAAACTGATGGACAAACTAAAGTTTTGAATAGAAGTTTGGGAAATCTTTTGAGATGCTTAGTTGGAGACAAACCAAGTAATTGGAATTCTGTGTTGGTACAAGAAGAATTTGCATAAAATAATTCAATGAATAAGAGTACTGGAAAGACACCATTTGAGATTGTGAATGGCACACAACCAAGAGGAATATCTAATTTGAGAGACATTGCTGATGAGAATAAGAGAAGTGCTGAAGGAGTAAAATTTGCTAAGTAGATGAAGATATTGCATGAAGATGTGAAGCTAAAGTTGGAAGAAAGTAATAAAAAATACAAAGACAGAGCTGATAGATCAAGGAGACATAAAACTTTTGATGTTGGTGATGAAGTGATGGTTCATTTGAAGAAAGGCCGAATTCCTGTTGGAACATATGGGAAGGTGAAGATGAATAAGTTTGGACCTTGCAAGATTTTGAGGAAATTTGATAGTGGAAATGCATATGAAATTGAGTTACCTAATGACATGGACATATCACCGATTTTCAACATTATTGATTTGTATGAGTATCATGAACCTGATGAAGAAGTGACAGTATCGATAGAATATCTTAAGAAGCAGAATGAAGAAATTGAATAGATTTTGAAGGAAATAGCTGACAAGAGTATAAGAGGAAAATAATATATGGAATATCTGGTAAAGTGGAAGAATAGACTGATGGAAGATAGTTCATGGATTTCTATGCAATCAAGGTGGGTGGATCTAATTGAGGACTGACCGACATTGCAGCTAAACCAAAATGCAGTGAAAATACACAATAACAATAATAGATCTGCAATGAAACAAAATTCTTTATTCATGAAAACACTGATTACATGCAATGTGCTGGGTTGTAAGGCCTTCCTGGTTATGGCCAATTACAATGCAAGTAATAGTCTACAAGATCTCGCAAGATCGAAATCCTTTCCCCAACATCAGCATCCAGCTAGTCTAGGTCTACAACAGACAGTACACTGGTAGGCACCTAGGAAAGATTTGAACTTGTACTCAAATTTCTAATAAATCTTCCTGCTCCTAAGCTCATAGACTACTAACCTTCCTTTCTAAAAAATGATGCCCTAAACATCTACCCAAGCATCCTATAAATATTGATTCCCAACCACAAGTCAGCTGATGAAAAAATAAATCTCTACAAATAAATATTAAATGCTAAAACATTAGTCGACTCTCACATAGCCTTACAAAATAAATAAACTCTTCAAAAGATGGCCCCAACGGTCATCAGATTCACACAAAAGAGTGCAACACATCAGATCTAGGTCCCCACATGTCCAATGGTCAATCCATAACTTGAGGAGCATGACCCAAATTAAATGCACCAGTCAGCCAAGTTGATTCATCCAAATAATCCCATCGGTAAGCAAGAACACCAAGCGACAGAAGAAATAACCAAGAACTAGTCAACCAACCATGCCAAGCATGACTGAGCAATGTAGTTATTATCGACCACTAGTGAACTGACGCCTTCAGTCATTGAGCATTATTTAGAGACTGAGTGCCTTGGTAACCACATAAAATGAGCAACCAGTCTCCAAACCAAGCATGAACTCCACCAAACTAAGATAAAAAAACTAACAATCTACCTTCAAAGACAAACATATTTTTTGTTGATACAGGATTGCCAAGAATCCTAGGATGCTCCTGCATCAGACACCCTAGGTCAGAAAGATTTTCTCATAAGGAAATTAGGAACACCTCATGGGAATCAGAATAGGTATGCTGAATCTGTTCTTCACCCACATTTCTTCTTGTCCCACTTCATTCACCATCTCATGCAGATAGTCCTTATGTCTTCCATTTTTCTTATCCCTGCGGTCAGCAACAGATAACAACTGACTCCGACCACTACCGACCACCTCAGTGCTTCGATAAGGTTCATCCTCCCCAAACTTCTCAATCAACTCAGTATCATCCGCATCTCTCTATGTCATAAATGTCACCATCTAGTAAACCATCTTTGCCAGAAAAACCATCTATTTCTTAATCTCAACAAACTCTTCAGAGATATCATTCTCCTTCTCATTCAAACTAGACTTAACAAGAATAGGCTCATCAACCTTCTGCTCCAGAGGTTTGTCATAAGGACAACACCTGATAACTCCACATCCTTTAACCCCTATCTCTTGTAAAGGTATCAACTTATGCCAAGATCCTTCATGCCTAACCACATAAGTGTTAGCACGACCATCAAACAAAACATTTCTGTCAAACTGCCAGGGTCTACCAAGCAACAGATGACAGACATCCATAGGCAACACATCACATAATATCTCATCATGGTAAGATCCAATCTGAAATTTAACCAAGCATTTTTCTTCAACTCTAACCTTAGAAACATCTTGTATCCAACTAATCTAGTAAGGATTAGGATGCTTCCTCCTTTCCAAATTCAACTTACTAACCATTTCATCTAAAACAAAGTTTTCAGAACTATTGCCATCAACTAGAACATTACATACCTTATCCTTGCACTTACATCTAGTTCTAAACAAATTCCTTCTTTGCACTAGTTTAGGAACACATGCAGCCAATCTCCTAGTGACAAGACATTCACCTTTCTCAAGAACATTCTCAATGTCTTCTTTGGTAGCTAAGGAAACTCTTTTCTTAGGACACTAGAAACTTCAATGACCAACTTCACCATAGTTATAGCAAGTACCGATGAACTCATTCTTCCACTTTCCTCTATGTCCAACATTCTTAGTAACTTGATCACTACCAGATCCCACATCAAGCTTAGGATTCTTTGTCACACTACTCTCAGCAACAGTCTCACCAATCTTACCACCTCGGTTCCTACTATTCTACTTTCCATCATACTTCCTATTAAGCTTCTCTTCAATCTTCAATTCCATCTGATAAGCATCACCAATTACTGTCATCTACACAATAAGTAAAACTTCCTGAATACTGGGTCTCAAACCATAGACATACCTAGCAACCTTCTCTTTATCAACTTCAGAATGACTAGTCCTAATCAGGATTCTATAAAACTCCTTCATATACTCCTATACCAATTTGTTAGTCTTCTTCAAAGCTTGCATCTTCTTAAACATATCCAATTCATAATCCACTGGAATGAATTGCTTCTTCAACTTGTCAACCATTCAGTTCCACTTAGTAATCTTCTCTTTTCCTCTTCTACCTCTTTCCAACTAAACTTCTCTCCACCAGATATTTGGATGACCCTTCAACTTAGTGTTTGCAAATCTAACCCTATCAGGATCTTCTATTTCTTCATACTCAAAGTATTCATCAATCTCATTGATCCAATCAATCAATTCTTTAGGCCTAAGGCTTCCAGCAAATGCAGAAACTTCAATCTTAGGTCTCTTTCTAATTTTAGATATAGCTTTCAGAATCCAATTCTCCTTAGAATCTTGAGCTTCTTCTATAGCTTCTTCAAAATGATCTTCCTTAGATTCATCATCACTATCCTCTTTCAAGGTAGGCTTCTTTTTCTCAATTCCTCTTGTAGGTCTTGCACTTGTTTCTGCAAATCCCTAAAATCATCAAGACAAAATTCTCCAGTAGCTTCTTCTTCTTCAGAGATCTCATGATTTCTCCTCAGAGGCATCTTCAAATCAAGATCTAGCTATACAAGATCCACTTGACTCCAACAAGAACAAAATTTTAGCAAATAGGAACAAACTTCACTTTGATACCACCTAATGTAGTCAAGGTGGGTGAATCCAATTAAGGACTAACCGACCTTGCAGCCAAACCAATATGTAGTGGAAATACATAATAACAATAATAGATCTGCAATGAAACATAAGTCTTTATTCATGAAAACATCGATTACATGCAATGTGTCGGGCTATAAGGCCTTCTCAGTTGCGGCCCATTACAATGCAAGTAACAGTCTAGAAGATCTCACAAGATCTAAATCTTTTCCCCAACATCAGCATCCAACTAGTCCAAGTTTGCAATAGGTAGTACACTAGTAGGCACCCAGGAATGATGTGAACTTGTACTCAAACTTCCAAGCAATCTTCCTGCTCCTAAGCTCGTAGACTACTAACCTTCCTTTCTAAAAAATGATGCCCTAAACATCTACCCAAGCATCCTATAAATATTGATTCCCAACCACAAGTCAGCTAATGAAAGAATAAATCTCTACAAACAAATATTAAATGCTAAAACATCAGTCGGCTCTCACATAGCCTTACAAAATAAATAAACTCTTCAAAAGATGGTCCGAACGGTCATCAAATCCATATAGAAGAATGTGACATGCCAGATCTAGGTACCCACATGTCTAATGGTCAATCCATGACTCAAGGAGTGTGACCCAAATTAAATGCACCAGTTGGCCAAGCCAATTCATCCAAATAATCCCATCGGTAAGCAAGAACACCAAGCGATAAAAGAAATAGCTAAGCACCAGTCAACCAACCATGCTAAGCATGATTGAGCAACACAGTTATTATCAAGCACCAGTGAACCAATGCCTTTAGTCACCGAGCATTCTTTAGAGATTGAGAGCCCCGGTAACCACATAAACTAAGAAACCAGTCTCCAAACCAAGCATGAACTCCACCAAACTAAGGTTAAAAACTAATAATCTACCTTCAAAGAAAAACATATTTTTGGTTGATACAGGATTTCCAAGAATCCTAGGATGCTCCTACATCAATTTCATATTCTAAGTTGGATGCATCTTAGACCAGACCTACCAAATGATTTGGAGAATCATTTCAAAATAACCCCAGGTGTCTGATGCAGGAGCATCTTGTGTCCTTGGCAATCCTCTGTCACCAAAAACATTTTTTGAGTTTGTCTATGTTGCTCAATTCCTACTTTGACTGAGTTGGTTGGTAGTTGGTTAGTTTCCTTTGGTTACCAAGTATGGTCAGTTATCTCCTAGGTGGTTAGTTTTTTCTTTGGCACTTGGCATTGCTTGTCTGCTGCTCATTTATCTTTGCTCACCAGCGGGTTTAGTTTTAGTTTCTATTGTGGCCGACTTGTGCATTTATGTTGGGTCATGAATTTAATGTTGGAATCCATCATTGGGAAGTGTGTGGTCCTAGATCTAACCATTCCTTCCATTGATTGTAGATCTAAAGGCCGACTTAGTTTGGTAGACTCTTGTGTAAATGTAGTTTTTTGGTTGTAGTTTAGAAGGCAATTTTTAGGGAAAGATAGAAGATAGTGTTTTAGAGATTGTTGGTAGATCCTCGCATGTTTGAGGAATTTTGTATTTCATTGTAATATCTAGCCCTAATTGGGAAGGCCTTACAACCCAACATGTATCATTGTATTTGATGAAATATATGGTTGATCTTGCAATATCTCTCTCATTTTTGTGTTTGTTTGCTTCCGCATGTGTTGAGAAGGCTTGGATCATTAGGGTGTGACATTTTTTGGCCCCTCTTGGCCCTTGCCTTGTGTTAGTTGATCGAGCCAAAATCCAAGCCATAGTGGAGTGACCAACTCTAACTAACATCCTTGAGGTTTGTAGCTTTATGGGATTGGTTGGTTATTATAGATGATTTATCAGAGAGTTCTCTCAGATAGCTTATCCCATCACTTCCTTTTAAAGGAAAGGGAAGAAATTTGTATGGTCAAAAAAGTGTGAGGCTGCTTTCCAGTGTTTGAAGGAAAGACTAACTAGTGCTCCAATCTTGGTGGTGCCCGAACCATCAGGGAACTTCATTATCTATACAGATGCCTCACTGGAAGGGATTGGGGTGATCCTTATGAAAGAAGGGAAATTTGTTGCTTATGAGTCTAGGAAGCTTAAAGATCATGACCTCAACTACCCCACCCATGATGTGGAGCTTGCACCAGTAGTTCATGCCTTAGTAAAATGAAGGCACTTTCTATTGGGTGATAAGTTTGAACTTCAAACAGATCATCAAAGCCTTTAGTATATCTTCTCTCAACCTAACCTCAATGCTAGACAATGAAAATGGATGGAATTCTTATGTGAGTATGATTTTAAGGTTAAGTACATCCAAGGGAAGATGAATGTGGTGGCAGATGCTTTGAGCAGGCACAGACATAGTTTGTCGGCACTTTCTCTAAGCATAGATTTGGAGAAGCCTATCAGAGAGGCTCTCACTTTTTATTCTTAGTATCATGAGGTAAAAGTAGAGATAGATTCAAAAAGACCCTTGGAGGGTCATTTTTTAGGATATTCCTTGGATACCCTAGGATTGTTGTGGTAGTTGGACAAAATTTATGTGCCCTTGTCAGGAGATCTTTGTGTGCTCATTCTTTCATAAAGCCACAAGGCTCCCTACTTAGCACATCCAGGGGTAAAGAAGATGTATACGGACCTATGTAGTTTTACTATTGGTCAAGAATGAAGAGAGACATAGAAAACTATGTGGCAATATGTTTGGAATGCTAGAGAATTAAAGAAGAGCATCAACATCTAGCAGGTCTTTTGCAACCTCACCTTGTGCCAGAATGGAAATGGGACATTATTTCTATGAATTTTATTGTGGGACTTCCAGTTACCCCTTGGAGACATGATGCTATTATGGTAACAGTTGATAGACTTACCAAGGCAGCTCATTTCTCTCCCATGCAGTTTTCCTATTCCGCAGGATCGATAGCCAGAGTGTTTATGAAGGACATTGTGAGGCTCCATGAAATTCCTAGGAAGATCATATATGATTGTGATCTAGTATTCACATCTTCTCTTTGGACTTCACTTTAGCACACTTTAGAGACTCAGCTCAACTTCAGTTCAACCTATCACCCTGAGACATATGGGTAGATGGAGTGAGTCAATCAGGTTCTTGAGGATATGCTCAGAATGTATGTTATGGACAGAAAGGCCCAGTGGGAAGAATATTTATATTTGGTGGAGTTTTCATATAATAATGGTTATCATAGTTCTATAGGCATGTCTCCTTTTTAGGCTCTATATGGTTGTTCCTGCCACACTCCTTTGAGTTGGGATCATTTGGAGGATAGGGTACTTCTAGGTCCTGAGATGTTACAAGATATGGAGCAGCAGATTAAGCATATCATAGAGCATAATTTGATAGCTCAAGATAGAAAGAAGAAATATGAAAATGATCATAGGATTGATGTACACTTCACTCTTGGAGATAGATTTTTTCTTAGGGTGTGCCCACAAAAGAGTCCAATCCGTTACGGAAAAGGCTCCAAGTTGGCACCCTGATTTGTTGGCCCTTTTGAAGTCCTAGAGAGGATAGGATCAGTAGCTTATCAGCTTGCCTTTTCACCCAACCTTTCTTGTATTCATGATGTATTTCATGTTTTAGTTCTTAGAAAATATATTCTTGATGTGAATCATGTTTTGGATTGGAATGCATTATAGGTAGGAGACGGGTAGCTGGCTTTAGAGCTAGTACACATTTTTAAGCAGTGAATACTAACCCTTAGGGGTCACACCATAGACTAGGAAAGGGTCTAATAGGAACTCAATGATGATTCCTTATCCACTTGGGAGGATGCTGTTAGACTTAGAGATGCTTATCCTTACTTATTTATAGGCTTCTAGGAGTAAGCCTAACTCTAGGGGGGAGGATGTAATACCCTCTTAAATGATTATACTTGGAATTTTATTTGGACATTTTCATTATGATGATTAGAACTATATGTTTACATTTATGCTTATTTAGATGATGATACACTTATCAGATTCTTAGACACACTCATTTATGATTATCATTTATATGTTCATGAAGTTTGAAATCATCTATCCTTACACGATTTATAAAGCTAACCCAAGGATTTGGACCTAACCATTATTATCTATGATGTCTTATGTTTTCATGTATATATGTTTGATGTGTTTTCATGACTTAGGATGAAGTCATGGTTACTCACTTAGTTGAGGTCCACATGATGTATCGATCCTGGTCATCTATTTTCATATGTCTGTATATATATTTGCACATGTATTTCTTCTCAATGATGTAGGATTGCAGGTACCAGGAATCGCCTCCATGTGGTCTCACAAGTCTGAGCGATCCCTCAAAATCCTTGATCGTTGTTCTTGTTACAGAGATATCATCAAGGTCCCAGAGGAAGGAACTCTACCTCTAAACCTTTTTACCCTTAGGTGGGGAATTCCTGAGTTATTCCCTTGTGCTGATGATGCATTGTTGTTGTGTAGTGTAGTTGTTGGATTATGTGGTTCTTGTTGCTTGTTTCTTGCATTGATGAGAGTATGATGTTGTGATTAGTAATGTTAAATTGTATTTTGTGGTACCTTTTATCTTATGTTAGTAGTTACCCTAAATCAGAATCAGATCAACTCACAAAATCATGCAAATCATGCAAGAACAACTGTTTGGCTCAAATCAAAAGTTTAGATCAATTTTCAACTCAAAATAGATGTTGAGTTTCGAAAAGATAACAACTTGAATTGATTTTCTGATTCAAAGTTTAACTGCTCTTTGAATGTGCATAATAATTATGAATTAATTAGTTAATTAAATAAATAAAGTGATTTATCTTCAACTTAACTGATTTTTTAATTTAAAATAACTGATTTATGGGTTAATCAATTATTTAATCAAACTTTTATTCAAATCTATATTATTAAATATTGACAACTGACATTAATTAATTAAATAAGAATTTAATTAATCTATCATGAGATTTTTGATTTATTGTCAAAATTAAATAATACAATTTAGGAATAAATAGAATTAAATGTAATTAAATAATTAAGTGGCAGAATTAAATCTGATTAATTAAATATTCAGAATATTTAATTAATCAAACTTTAGGATAAATAATGACATTTATCGCCAAATAATTATTAAATCAAAGACAATTAGGATAAATAAGGAATATTTCAAGGAATATTCTCTAATACAGAATTAAGATAAAATTTATTTTTTGATAAACTGATGTGCAGATATGCCTTAGGTTAGGACTTTGATGTCGATTTTGTTTGATTTGAAGATGTAAAAGATTAATGAACCTATAACCCATTTTTGGGGTATTACATTTTTCCCCTCTTTGAATTACTGTGTGAACTGCAGTGATGTAAAGATTAGTCTATTTTTTATGATGAAACTGATTTGAAAGATGAACCGATTCCAAGACAAAAACCGATTGAAATATTTGAAGATGTTAGGTCTTGGTTGACCAAAGATGATGTTAACTATAGCAACAATGAACTGGTGATTATGAAAAAGTATCAAAATGCTTGATTTTGAACCTTATGATTATGAAGAAGTGAGTGACCTGATTCCAGACTTGAATGTCTAGAGGAATGGTAGTGGTATCACATCCGAACCCTTCAATGACGAAGAGCCAAGGAAATAACACTAATGAACTGATGGTTATGAAAAGCTTGATATAGTTTACAAGATTGATTAGGATACTGGATTGATATGGATCACGATGAATCTGATATGCCCCAAGTGATGTGCCCCAAGTAGCGAGGTCTTTTGATGAATCAGCAAATAGACGTGGTTGTTGTCTTGATTATTGAGGAAAGATTTGATTTATAGAGTTGATTGATGTGCAATACCATGACCCCTTCGACATGAAAATTGAAATCTGACAAGAAAAGTTAGCGTTGAATGGTTTAGAAGCATGTTAATTGATTTGAGAAGTGGTTATACACGTTCGAGAATGTGTTCTGCATCATTTGGAGGTCCTAGAGATTAAGTTTGACTAGGTTTGACCATGAGTTGACCATGGGTGACCAAGTTTAAATTTTGATAGTTTGATGTAAGATAATCAGTTAAGTTGAATACTAGATTTTTGTGATGATTGAAGGTTGATTATACAAGTAGTCAGCCGTCCTAGGTCCGAAAATTTTAAATCATGATTTTGATATAGTAAATGATCTTAGATTTCAATTTTGATCCCGAAAATGGGTTCAGAATATCGAAATTAGCTAGGGGTGCAATTTTCATGGAAAACGGAGCACTTTTGAAAATTAGGTCAAAAGCTATATAATGGCCAAAAAGGTCATTTTCAATTCATTATTCACATTTGACTTTTGAAACTTTCATAGAGCCCTCTAAGTGAGAAAATGGCCAAGATGAAGGTACCTGTGTCTTCCCACCGATTTGAGTGCAACTAGTGACATCAGAGACCTCCACAGTATGGACATCCTGTAAGTGGACCTCTGTGCCTCTTCGTAAATTCCATTTTTGCATGTTTTCAAGCTTTTTAGACCATTTTTTGTACACTAGGAATTTTTCATTTTTGTATGCATAGAAACTTGTACGACAGTCGTCTGGGACTCGTACGACATTTGATTTTTCTATAGAGTGTCATCCCAAAACCCCTATAAACTCATACGAGAGGGACCCAATTGTCATATGACATTTCGTTGGGTCCCTCATTTGTTGTACGGGAACAAATACATTGTCATATAAGCATGGTTTGTCATATGGGACCTTGGTGAAACTTGTACGAGTTTTGATACCAGACTGTATTGTCATATGGAAAACAACAAGCTAAAAACACCCTTTTAGGTCAAATTTTTGAATTTTTTGATTTCTTAGGCTGATTCCTGAGCATTTAATGTATCTTCTGAGATAGTCAACTTTTGAATTTTTGTACTTTTAGCTTATTTTTAACCAAGTTACTGATAGGCTACCCTATTTCTATGTTGTGTAGGTCATCTATCCTAATGTCCATGTTTGCATCTCACACCCTGCCACTTAGAGACTCTGCGTGTCACTTCCTGATCCGATGAGAGTACATTTGGTGTCATGTGGTTTTGAGTATCTGATCTAGTTACCTAAGATTTGAGTAAACCACGGATTATTGATTGCATTGATAGATCATTTTCATTCAGAGATGCAGACCTTCCATCTTCCTATTGGAGAGTTGATAGTCACACCAGAGGATGTGTATCGTATTATACATATTGCATTCCATGGCCCGTGTCCTAACTATGTGAGTTCGGGGAACTCCAGTCTACATGCTTTTAGGAGAGTGTTTGGTGATGACACACAGTTGACACAGTCGATCTCCTGGGATTCCTTAGTGCAGAGATATAGAGATACTCATAGACTTGAGTGTATCATAGCTAGCATGATAGGTGGTATCATTATGTCTGACCGTTAGCAGAATGGTCTCTTGATGGGTTGGGCCCCGATGGTTTCTCATTTGATGGTGACACCTTTTGAGTTGGTTTTGGGTTAGTGTATGCTAGCTCATATGTTCTCTGAGATGCATGAGATCATGTATCAGGAAAGCAAGACATTTTCTTCTAGTACATTAGTTCTTCAGATTAGGGCATGGGCGCATATCCCAGTATGCCATCCTATTTGTCAGTCACAATGTCAGCCGCATGAGCTAGTGATATATGTATATTCTGGTTATGTGACATAGGTTGGCATGGGTATCAAAGAGTACTGGAGCCCTGTCCTTGATGACATGACCTACTGCATGTGGAGACCTTATTTATAGATAGAGGTCGGGCCTGCTACCTAGGAGCAGTTCAATCACTTCTTCCATAGTTGTGTATTGATAGGGTGATCAACCAAAATGCTTGAGCTTTTCATCATTACCAGAGTGTGGTGATAGTATGGCATCATTTAGGATGCCCCTCAAGACTATGCTACCTATGCTAGATTAGTCTGAGAGATAGGGCTTGGATGGACAACCCACTTATCTTATGCTTTGAGTACACATGAGTACAGTGGGTATGTTGGCAGAGACTGAGACTACCATCCAATTGTCATAGATACTAGAGTTACAGATGGATACATTGCTTGGCTCATAGAGCATCCCATCATAGATTTTTAGATCCCACAGAGTTGATACCTTTGATGGAGGAGGCCATGGATGTGATAGGTGCTCTGATGGGTTGAGGTTAGAGGCAACGAGATGCATAGGTTCTAATGCCCCAACATACACCTCTGAGGCTAAGAGAAGTGATGACACCTCCATAGAGACCATCTAGTCAGGTGAGACCACCTTGGCCTACTAGCTCTATAGTAGGCAGGGCTATAGTTTTACAGAGGAGATCGACTAGAGGGGAGAGTGGTACATTAGGTAGTATTGCAATGCTGACAAGGTACTTAGTGCTGAGCAATATGTAGGTGATGGTCCTGATCCTACATAGGATGATACAAATTTAGATCTTGGTGCTAAGGTGAGATGTTGTAAGGCACATAGGGAAGAGCCTGCTGATTAGCTAGCTAGAGATATAGTTATGCCCATGTCAGATGTAGATCTTGGTGCAGTGCAAACTCCTCAAGAGATGATTACGTGCTTGAGATTACATGTTAGGGACCTAAGAGTATGGAGCACTCATTTTTTGGAGTGGATCACAGAGGCTGATAGACAACAATCAAAGCTCCAAGAGGAAAATAGGAGATTACAAGAACAGGTGACACATTAGACGTCTCGAGTTGCATACTATGTTTCTACCTATTATGTTATTGTTCTTGTTGGTCAGAGAGTACTGACATACTCCCAGTATATGATAGCTTTAGAGGGAGCCAGGGCACCCTGAGCTGAGGTAGTGCCTGATGCACCACCACCACCTCCACTAGATGCAAAGGATCAGATAGATAGCTGATCTATCTAGATATTCTGATATTTTTGTCATTTTGGTTCATATACATTGCTCTGACTTTGATAGCTCACATGAGCTCATTCTTTTGTACTTTATTCTAGTAGTGCACCCTTGACTATTTCAAGTTATATGATATATATGAGGTTGAGATTTTGGTTATGACTTCATTTGTACTTGTCATGTTTTGATTTATGATGATATCATGTGATGTAAATGCTATGAGTAGTGTAGAATGTATGTATGGATTTATGCAATGCAATGATTTCTTTCAAATATATGGATGTTATGCAAATGTAATTGATTATGGAAAAATGTATGGGAATGTAGGATTTTGATTATGCTATGAAATGTTAAATGCACATGTATGTAATGCAAAATGATCATGAAATGCAATGTAAATGCAACAATACAAATGATATGCTTTGCAGGTATTGATGAAGACAAGTACTTGGTCTTATGTCAAAAGGATGTTTAACCCAAGATGGTGAGTGCTTGCGGTTCTGTGAAGAAACCTTCATGGGAGATTCAGCTCTTCATGATCAAGTTTAAGTTTTAGGTTTTGAAGAATTGTTTAAGCATTTTAAGTGTATTCAACAATTTGTGAGATCATGCAATCATGCAAAGTGAAAAATGACATGCAGAATGAAATGCAAACCTAAGACCTAGGACCTAGTCAATGATCATGTGTCGGTCATTTTCATCATTGAATTTTTAGGTAACTGGATAAATCAATATAATTCCCACTAGTTAGGAAACTTTAGACATATGAATATTGGTTTATATGTGCAAGAATCAATACAATGCCCACTAGTTAGACAACCATGGACATATGAATATTGATTTTATTTTTGGAATGTCAGATTAGATATAAGCACCAAGGCACAAATGCCAGGATGACTTGAATATCATGTCCATTTTGATATAGCAATTTGTATAAGCATCGAAACATAAATGTCATGATGACTTGAATATGCCTTACAAAATAAACATGCCAAATAGTCAAGAGATCATTCTAAATCCTATGTGAATTACCCATAGTGACCCTTTATCGTTCACATCCTTAGGTAAGATTGCATTTCACAGTAGGAGTAAGAATTCACTCAAAAAGACAATAGTTAGATCAAACTTCCATGAATTTCATGGGTATCAATGGTCGAGGTACTCATGGCCATCCAATACGAGATGGAGGCTCTTACAGACAGACACCATTTCAATCTAGAATTTCCAAAGTTGTTAGATTTTCACATACAAGTAGA
Organism: Chamaecyparis obtusa; assembly: GCA_027943335.1. Taxonomy (NCBI): domain Eukaryota; kingdom Viridiplantae; phylum Streptophyta; class Pinopsida; order Cupressales; family Cupressaceae; genus Chamaecyparis; species Chamaecyparis obtusa. The sequence goes on from BSBK01006215.1 coordinate 1,733,116, forward strand.
AGACATAGAAAAGATTATGCCTCCAGTCATCATTCTCTAAATCTTGTAAAGGACATCATCGAAGAGCTCAAGGGACACAATATGCAAAAATCTCAATGTGAATCAGTAAGCATACAAAGAGATAAAAGCATGTGAAGCATAAATTGTTTTCCGTTGTGTTGATGTTTGATTGCGTTGTTGTAGATGCAAAATCCTTTCTGTAGAGGAGACATATTGACTGACTCAAATGAAGCTTCAAAGGACTTTGATTCGATATGACACATCTAAGATACACTAGAGGCCATAGGATATGACTATGATTGGCCCCAAGTTTGAAACATTGATAGGATACAAACGCTTGAGCTGATTGGTATATAGACCGACTTTATTGAAAAAAAGAATGCAAAAACAAACTGGGAGATATGTACAAACTAAAATAAGACTGAAAAATGGGAAAGACCAAGATTGCATTAATAGATGTAGCATTTTGAAACAAGTGGCACCTATTTGCTGGGTTTTCACCATCTTGGCAGAGATTCTATTTTTGCTACCAAGGTGCCCGTTTCCATGTTTTCACCAAGGCACTTTTTCTTTTTCTCATTTTTTTGTATTTTTCATTTTTTTCAATTTTTTTGTATTTTTTATATATTTTTTATTTTTTTGTAATACATCAAGGTGCCTATTTGCTAGGTTTTCACCAAGATGATCATTTTTTTAGGACTTTTTTAGATTTTATAATTTTTTTGGGACATTTTTGAATACTGAATGCCTTTAGGGCTAGAATTTATTCAGATGAAGAACGTTGATTGGTTCTCAGAGTTGTCTCCTTCAATTGTTGAGAGTTGATAGGCACCAGAGCCAAAAGTAGCAGTGATAACAAAGGGACCCAGCTAGTTGGGTTCAAACTTCCCTTTGCGTTCTCTATGTGATTGATTTTTAGGATTCTCTCTTAAGACTAGATCGCCAACTTGAAATTCTCTATGTCTGACTTTCTTGTTGTAACCTCTAGACATTCTCTTCTGATATACTCTAAGATGATCATATGCTTCTTGTCTGTGCTCATCTAATAGTTCAAGTTCTTGCAACCTAGACACTTTGTAGTCATCATCAGTTATTAGACCATGCATTTTGATTCTTAATGACGGGATTTCAACCTCAATAGGCAGTACTACTTCAGACCCATAAACTAAAGAAAATGAAGTAGCCCCAGTGGGTGTTTTGATACTTGTTCTATAGGCTCAGAGAGATGGATTGATCATGAGATGCCAGTCTCTTCTTATTTTATTAACTGTACGATGCAAGAATTTCAATAGATTCTTATTTGAAGCCTCTGCTTGTTTATTCCCTTGAGGATAGTAGATTGATGACCAATGTTGTGTAATCTTGAATTTTGAACACAAGGAATCTAAGTCCTTATTCTTGAATTGGTCACCATTATTTGTGACTATTGAATGTGGAATTCCATACCGACATATGATGTAGTTTAGAATGAACATTGAAATTTATTTTCCAGTTGCTTGAGTCAAAGGGACTGTTTCTACCCATTTTGTAAAATAGTCTATAGCTATAATAATATGAGTATGTCCGTTAAAATAATGAGGATGTATGGCTCCTATAAGATCAAATGCCCATTGGTGAAAAGGACATTATGTAGTAAAGGGAATTAGATCTCTCCTTAGTGCATGAATTAAGTTACCATGTACTTGACACTTTTGACAATTCTTTGCAAACTTGATAGCCTCTTTTTTCATATCAGGCTAATAGTACCCAGCCCTAATAAGCTTTTGAGCTAGTGTTAAATCGTTTGAATGTGATTCACATATACCTTCATGGACCTCCTCTGATGCACATTAAGACTCTTCTCATTCTAAACATCTAAGGAGTGTACCATCTAGACCTTGTTTGTACAGATTGTTACCATTAATGATGACATACCAGGATGCGTTTCGGATAAGGTATCATTTCTCGTGGCAGTTGAAGGTATCGAGAATAATTTAGTCTTGGAGATAGGAGAAAAGGTTTTTGTATATAGATGAATCATGACCAACAATAGTGCAGATCATGTGGGTTTTAGGAGAATCATATGCAGGATAAGATAGTGCTTCCACCAGGAACTCGTAGCGTAGCTCATGGTTGGGATGTTGTAATAAAGTAGATAGTGTTGCCATAACATCAGTAGCTTTATTATCTATTCTAGGAATTTGTTCAAAGGTGATAGAGATGAAATATTTCTTTAGATCATCTACCATTCTCTTGTATGGGATCAACTTTCCATCTTTCATTTGATACACATCATTGACTTGGTGTATTACAAGTTGTGAGTCTCCATGAATGTCTAATTATGTCACTCTCCATTCAATTGTTATCTTCATGCCATTAAGAAGGGCTTCATATTTAGAAATATTGTTTGTGCAAGGAAAATTTATTCTGAATGCTTTAGGGATCAAGTATCCTTGAGCAGTGATGAAAAATATGCCTACTCCAGATCCATTCTATGTATAGGAGTAGTCAAAGAATAATTTCCATGATCTAGAAGATAAGTTCATGATAGAGGAATCTAGAAATTCCATCTACATTGGTGTATCATCAAACAATGATGCATCAGCTAGTTGATCAGCAATAACTTGGCCCTTGATAGCTTTTCTTTCAACATATTCAATGTCAAATTCACTTAATAGCATTACCCATTTAGCTAGTCTACCCGTGAAGGTAGTTTTTCTTAGTAGGTACTTTAGTGGATGAACCTTAGCTACCAAATGTGTGGTATGAGCTAACATGTAATGTCTCAGTTTTTGTGATGCAAGGATCACAGCTAGAAAATCTTTCTCAATCATTGAATAGTTCTTCTCATATGCTACCAATGTTCTACTAATATAGTATATAGCTCTTTCCTTCTTGTTCTCATCATGCTGTGCTAGTAATGCCCCCAGTGATGTATTTGTGGCAAAGACATATAAGATCAATGGCTTCCCTTGTATAGGAGGCATGAAAATAGGAGGATTTGATAGATATTTCTTGATATGATTAAAGTTATTTTCACATTCCTCATTCCATGCAAATGTCACACCTTTATATAATGTTTTTGTAAAAGGTTGTGATATGTCTACTAGCTGAGATATGAAGTGCTTGATAGATTGCACTCTCCCTTGTAATGTTCTCATTTGACTGATATTCTTGGGAGGTTGCATCTCCATGATAGCTTTAACTTTAGCTAGATCAACTTCAATACCTTTCTTTGAAACAATGTATCCTAGGAGCTTTCCAAAAGTGACACCAAAAGCACACTTCTTAGGGTTTAGTCTAAGATTAAACTTCTCCATTCGATCTAGTAGCTTGCTCAAGTCATTTAGATGTTCATATCTTATCATAGATTTGTCCAAAGTATCATCAACATAATCCTCCATAGTTTGATGCATCATGTCATGAAAAATAGATGTCATAGCTCTTTGATATGTAACACCTGCATTTTTAAGCTCAAATGGCATGACATTCCAACAAAAGGTACCCCATGCACATATGAAAGTAGTTTTCTCTTGATCCTCTGAAGCAATTTTTATTTGGTTGTATCTAGAGAAACCATCCATTAAGGAATACATCTCAAAGCCCGCAGTCATGTCCACTATCATATCAATGTTAGGTAGTGGAAAATCATCCTTAGGGCATGCTTTGTTTACATCTCTAAAATCCATTCACACTCTTATATAATTGTCTGGTTTTGATATAGGTATAATATTTGAGATCCATTCAGCATAATCAATAACACAGATGAATCTGGCTTTTAGTAGTTTCTCTAATTCAGCTTTGACTAAGAGTGCAACATGTGGACGTATCTTTCTCAATTTTTGCTTAATAGGTTTGACACCTGGAACTATAGATAAATGGTCCATTATAAGATTAGGATCCAACCCTGGCATATCTAAATATTTCCATGCAAAGTTGATCTTCTTTGTTGTTAGGAATGTAGTAAATTTTCTATTTTCATCTTCTAATAAGGATTGTGCTACATGAATCAACTATGGTTCTTTTGTTGTTCCTAACTTGATGGATTGAGTGGGCTCAATTAGTACTGGAGATCTGTCTTGTAAATGACTCAGAAGGACATTAAAATATCTCATCCTTAGGTTCCTCAGAGAGGTTTTCACCTTCAGATACATCTTTTATTTTTACTTTTATAGGTTCTGAAACTGCCACAATGTGGTTTTCACCCTCAGAACTCCTTTTCTTATTATTATTATTCTTATTATTTTGACTAAGATACTTGATGTCCGCCTCCATCATGCTAAAAATTGGTTCATTGATGGAAGTCATCATAGGCTCAACTACATTGAGGTAGCAAGCAAAGGCATAGTCATTTGGAAAGGTATAAATACCTTGGCTCAGATTCATAGAGATTTGGTCAAGAAGTTCAGGATGTTGGATAGTCAAAGTGGGGAAAGATTGGGAGATAGTGTTTATGGATATGGATCTATCATCATTGGTCCTAACCCGAATCTCAAGTTCAAAGGTGATATTACAACTCAAAATGTTCAATTCTTGAATAGGCTCAATGTCATTGTGGGAGTCCAATTCAACCATAGGTGGATCAGACTTGTTAAGTTCATCATTTCTCTCTAGAATCACATTGGGTTTAGGTGCATATTGATGAATAACATCAATATGTTTTTATGTGATAAGCTCATCTTCCTCTAGAATGTCTCCCAATTCATAGTCATTTGATTCCTCATCTATGCCTCTAGGAAATCTGAGAATGTGTGTAAAGTTAGGATGAATACCCCAAGAAGGGTTACCCTCAAATTCTATCTCAGAATAGCCGTCACCTTCCTCCTTGTCTATTTGGTTGTATTCAAGATCAGCTAGTTCTTGTGGTGCAACTATCTCTTGTTCTATAGTAGGTTCTTGTGTGTCTACTACATTAATTCTTTTAATTGGATCATCCTCTACTTCAAGAAGGTCTTTTATTTCTTTAGGAAAATTCTCATAAGGAATGAGTTCCTCAGTGGTGTCTAAATCATCACTATCAAATTGTTGTGTTGTTTCCTCCTTTGGTTCAATCTATTCTAAGACATGTGGAGAGTTTTTGCTAAGATAGAAAGGATTCTTCTTATATCCTAGACCTATTGTATTCTTGTTTGGTTGGCCATGATGGTAAAGAGGTGATAGAATACATTTACCTTGTAGTCCTAGAGGTCCTTTTCTAGTATATCCCATTTTTGTGATCAATTTTTCCCCTGGTCCATATGACTTCTGAGGAATTTTGCTTGAAGTGGAGTCAAATTTTTGGACTGATTGGGATTGAGACTCATCTTTGTATAACCATGAAAGCATAGCTTCATCTTCCTCAAACTCTTGTTTAGATACTTGCTCTGTGGAAAATCTTCTATTGAATATGACCTGGGATTCTTTAGGTGTAGGTTAGCAAGTTCTTCTATCTGGGATGTTGAAGCGATGTCTATCTACTTAGTGGAAGATTCTTTGTTATTAGGAACAAGTTTATCAACACTTTATTTCAATGCATTGCAAGTGGTAGATAGATCAATTGGAATAATCACTTCTACTCCTTCATAAGGAAACTTCACACATTGATGGTATGTGGAAGGAATATCTCTCATTTCATGTATCCAAGGTCTCCCTAGAAGAATGTTGTAGGAAAAAGGTAGATCAAGAACTTGACATATGGTGTCTCTGATAACAGGTCCTATTTTGATAGGTAAGAAAATAGTTCCTTTGGAAGATCTTTATTGCTTATCATATGCTTTGATAGTTATATTATTCTTAGGATCAATGGAATCTTTAGAGAATCCCAATTGTGTGATCAAGCTGTAAGAACAAATGTTGAGACCAACACCTCCATCTATCAACACGTGTTTGACATGATGGTTTTGGATTAAGACTTCAATGTGTAAGGGATGGTTATGCATATGACTCAAGGAGTTATCATCTTCCTCTAAAAAGGAGATATACTGTAGAGACGTTAGATGACCAATCATAGTCTGGAATCTATATAAATCAAGGTTATCAAGAACATTGGATATGAGCAGGGCTTTGTCTAGAATGGCTCTATGAGCTAGAGATATCTGAAGCAACTCAAACATGGAGATTTTTGCATTTGTATGATAGATTTGTTGGAAAATATTGTAGGATGTTGGCCTCATGTCTTTAGGATTTGATTTAGAGGTAGCCTTCTATTTAGAAGCAAACAAGAGATTGAAAGGAATCTTAGGGACATTTGATGAATCTAAGATTTGTCCTTGCAGATGCACCTAAGCTTGTGACCGAGTAACTGAATTTGATGATTGATTTTCTCCATATTTTCTTACAATTGTGATGACATTGCAACACTCAGATAGGCATGGTTCAACCATATTGATGACAACATTGTTTCCAGAGTAAGCATAATTTACTTTAGCACCCACATTAGGTTGAGAAGATGAATCTCCTTGACCATGTTTCAGAAATGGCTCCATGAATGCTGTATGATCATTATTTGTTTTGTGATTGTCAATTATGATTTCTCCATTATCAATTTTGTCTTATATGATGTGTTTCAAGCATATGCAGTTATTAGTCTTATGAACCTTATTGTGATGGAAGTCACAAAAATCATTTTCTCTCCACCATTTCAGTTTAGGTTCAGGATCAAAAACTTTTATCTCAGAAAAGGTGATGATGTTGTTAGCCAACAAAGTTTTCATGGTAGATTCCAAGGACTCTCCAAGAGGAGTAAACTTACATTTAGGATCTCTAGCCCAAGGTTTATAGTCAGATGGCTTCTTGTTAGATTCTTTTTCTTTAGCTTTGGAAGCTTTGATGGCTTGGGTGCCAACATTGAGATTGAAAGCGGGTGCCTTAGATGGAGCACAGATAGTATCAACAATGTCATCTATGATAATGCCTTTTTCTTTAGAACTAGATCCAGATTCATAATTGTCCTTTTGAAGTGATATGTCTCCTTTTTAGACAAGTACTTTCTTAATTTTGATTGCATTTTATACCATCTTATCAAAGGATGTATGATTTTTCATTTGCAAATAGTAGTTGAGTTCTGGAACAAGATTATTGATGAAAATTTCCAGCTTCTCAGTTTCTAGAATAGGTCTAGCATATAGACAAAAAAATTTCCTTCATCTTTTGAGAAAAGTCAGGAATGGTTCTCCTAAGTTCTGTTTCAGATTGTAGATGTCAATCATGGTGACCAGATGTTGGATGTTGTAGGAGTATTGTTGATAGAATAGTTTTATTAACTCCTCAAAATTTTTCATAGTTGGAGGCATTTTTGAGAACCAGTGAATAGCTAACCCTCCTAGAGATCAAGGGAAAAGATGCATTAGGTAGGTTGGTTCATTCATGAACTCCATAGATTGAGTACATAATTCTATGACATGATCTTGAGGATGAGATTTTCCATCATACTTATCATATTTAGGTATTTCCACTCATTTAGGGAATGGTGGCATGTACAAGTCTTTATCAAATGGAAAAGGGAAAAGGGCTTCCATGGAGAACTCCTTAGGTTCCTTCTCTTTTTTAAGTTTGTTAAGTTTGACTTGCATGGCATGCATCTATTTCATCATAGCAGTGATTGGATTTTCTTCCTCATGTGTAATGATATCTTCAACATTAAAGTTGGGAGGAAGTTTAGCCCCTTGACGAGCTAACTCTAGGAAGTATGTTTCTCTGTCTTCCTTCAAGAAATGCCTCATCATTTTCTTGAAGCCATCATCATTTTGATATCGATCAATTTCAGAAGGTGTGGGTTCTTGATCAGAACCATGTTGGGATTGATGTCCTTGGGACCCTTGGCTTGCACCTCCTCCTTGAGACATAGTGTTGTTGAGAGAACTACCAGGGATTGATTGATGAGGAGTTGCTTGATGACTTTCGTGGGTTGATGTAGGAGGGGTGACATAACCACCTATTAAGTAAAGATTGCCAAGAGCATCTTCTACAAATTTAGTTGTGTCGAAAGGTTGATGAAATGTCTCAGAAATCACAGAAGATGTAGCTAAAGAGAATCTTGGTTTTTCTCCTTGTTTCTACTGTGATGAAGCTCTAGTTTCCACCATTAACCTTGGGTGAAACAAAAGAGCAAGATGAAGACTACTAAAGAATGAATTGGTTCAAGAAGATCAAATGACGCAACCTTGTCAAGATTGGATTGATTGAAGATTAGATTGGACGTAAATGAATGATACCATGTCCTAGTAGTATGGGTAGACACCCAAAAGATGGCGGACATGAGCTTGCAACACTTAGCCATTTTTAGATTAAGATTGAATTGAAGATAATTTTGACAAGGTTTTGACACAAGATTAAAAAGACTCAAATCGATAAATTAGAAGGCTAGATCAGACTCAAGAGATCACTTTAGGAAAATGATTAAATTCTTTCTAGTTTCTACTCTGTTCCTGACACGGTGAATATTTTGAAAAAATCTGGAAGTAGGCTATAAAAACTAGACTTTTAGCAATTTTGGCAAGTTTCTGGCAAACTTTTCAAAATTCTCATATGACTTTCTATAGGCTTGTACAATAATGGGTAAGCTTTGACATGACAATTGACAAGACTCATATGACAATTGCAAAGCTCGCATGACAGTTGATAGCATATTTTGACCTTTTTCTTGTGATATTTGACAAAACTCGTATGACAATATAGAAGCTCTCATATGACAATCTGGGGGTTCTAATATGACAAATGCTCAAAAATCATATGAATTTCTAATCCTATGGGATGAATTTTGACTCCAGAAAGAAATTTTGTGTCAGATTTTCCATTTCTCAATTTTTAGAATCAGTATGTTTTGCAAGGTTTTTGGTCCAGATTTTAAGTTTGTTTTGGGATCATTTTTTTTCAATAACCAAGTAAGTAAACAAGCACATAGAACAATAGGAAAGTGATTTCAAGCACATCTGAAAAAAATGAACAGGGGACAAAGAAACCCTGCGCATGAATAATCAAGTGACTTAATGTGCTAATCCCTAGGAGTACTATTTGTGTATGTTCCAAAAAGTTTTTCAATAATGCACATATTCCTAGAAAATGAAAAATTGGCCTTGCTAGGGTTTGTAGTAATGGTCTGACTTTGCAAATTTTATGATCTCAAGAGGGTGAACTCCAATCTAGGCACACCAAGGTTTTGACATAGTCTAAGAATTTAATCAATCAGGAGCTGCTAGGGAGATCTGACAGCCCAACAAGAGACCACACCTGTGAAGATTTCCTCCACAAGGATATTTATATAGGGGTTGTTGCTACCATGGAAAAAATGGCTATTACCACTTGAGGTTCCATCCATGTGGTTGACCCAATTAAGGGAATGTCCACTATGGTTAACCCTCTCTAAAGGTGACTCACAAAAGATACCACAGGGGGACTACATCGGTTTCAAGGATCTAGGTTTTTGGTACTATCCAAAAAGGACGTAGAGTATAATCCCCTATCCTCTTCACTTCACCAAAAAAAAGTAGATAGATTAATCCGACATACTAAGATTGAAATTATGTTGCCAAGATCTATGATGTCAATAACTTATGCTCTATCAATCTCTTCAAAGAGAGAATGTATCGATCAAAAGTTGAAGACTCAAAAACCTAGTAGAACACAAGATAATCCTAGTATCCTCCCTACCTACAAGGGGATCCTTCATCAAGAAGAGATTCACATGCATGAACAAGAGAAAGAAGCCCACTCTCTCAAGATCATCCATAAATAGTGTTCATAGGGCCTATTTACTATGTGTAACAGATATGCAAAAAGCAAATCTATGTTGATTTTATAGCCCAAAAACTGAAGTCTGTGATATGAAAGCAGGAAAGGTCACACAAGCTTGACACAAGAGAGTTCATTTTAAATATCCAAATCAAAATTTTATCAGCTGTATAGGAATACATGAATTCCTCGCAATGCGCTTAGTAGATTTTAAATGTTTTAGCAATTTAGTTGTGCTTTCCCAATTAGAATAAGGAAATATCAATCAGAAACAATAGAGTTCAATTTTTAGGGTTAGCCATTAGTCCAAATCTGAAAATCAAATCTGAAAAACATCCTCAAATTCTAAAATGACAATTGAATCTTGGTATCAAAACTCATATGACAATGGGTTACCTCTCATATGAAAATCCAAACCTCATACGATGGTGGGTCACCTCTGGCATGAATTTTTGGAAACTCGTACAATAGTGGGTAATTGCCTGTACGACAAAGAATCTCCAAATGATAATCTGTAGTAGCTGGTATGAGCCTCAAAAATGTCAAATGTCGTACAACACCTAGAGGGTCTTGGCATGAGTTTCTGACAAAACTCATATGAAAATTGTACGGATAGAGAATAAAATTGCAGAACTGATCAAAAAACAAGAAGAAATAGATAGAAAAGAAATAGAAACCCATTTCAAGGCCCCACGGTGGGTGCCATAAATGTGTGTGTGAAAATTGTACCTAGCTGCGGACACAACACTTTAGTAAAACATTAGATGTTAGCAAATCAAAGAAATCTATAAATAAATGAAACTAAGCTAACTAGGCAATTTACTGCCTTCTATTAGGTGCACGTATGGTATTCTCAGATTAGACCGAGATCAGTGATAATGCAACACCTAAATGAAGGATTTAATGCTAAAAGATGAATGTTGAATGAATGTAGATTAATCTAATAATGATATGCTATGAATGAATGCTATGATATGAAAACTATGCAAAGCTATGATCAACAATGAAAGATCTCACAAATTGCCTATCGCAAGTGCTTAATCCTTCAATCGCAAATTCAGCAGAGTAATTGTGCAAATTTGAGGGTTGTTTGTGAAGAGCTAAGCCTTGATTTTATAGAAATCCAGGGCTTGAGAATGCATGAGGAAAGCCATAATCACTCGTGATGAACTCAGGTTGATTTTTTAGTTAACAAGAAATTAGAATAAAATCAACTCACAAAATCATGCAAATCATGCAAGAATAGCTGTTTGACTCAAATCAAAATTTTAGATCAATTTTCAACTTAAAATAGATGTTGAGTTTCAATAAGATAACAACTTGAATTGATTTCCCGATTCAAAGTTTAACTACTCTTTGAATGTGCATAATAATTATAAATTAATTAATTAATTAAATAAATAAAGTGATTTATCTTCAACTTAACTAATTTTTGAATTTAAAATAACCGATTTATGGGTTAATCAATTATTTAATCAAACTTTTATTCAAAACTATATTATTAAATATTGACAACTAACATTAATTAATTAAATAATAATTTAATCGATTAGTCATGAGATTTTTGATTTATTGTCAAAATTAAATAATACAAGTTAGGAACAAATAGAATTAAATGTAATTAAATAATTAAGTGGCAGAATTAAATCTGATTAATTAAATATTCAGAATATTCAATTAATAAAACTTTAGGATAAATAATGACATTTATCGCCAAATAATTATTAAATCAAAGATAATTAGGATAAATAAGGAATATTTCAAGGAATATTCTTTGATACAGAATTAAGATAAAATCAATTTTTGATAAACTGATGTGTAGATGTGCCTTAGGTTAGGACTTTGATGTCAATTTTGTTCGATTTGAAGATGTAAGAGATTAATGAACCTATAGCCCATTTTTGGGGTATTACAATAGGATTCTCCCATAATCCAATATAACCAAAGAAAGTGGGAGAACCTATGTGCTCATTTAAACTTCAAAACAATTGACTGATTTCACCAAATAAATAACAGGGATAGTCAATGTAAATGATGACTTCCTATGTTCAAAGCCTCACAAAAAGAAATAAAACTTGTATGGAAATGGTTAACAATAGAAACCAATACTATATCAATCCATTTCCAAAATAAGAAAAATGAGAATGGGGATAGGGTTCCCTACAAGTAGTCATTAGCTTCAATAAAAAAATGCAAAAGGATAGGCAAGAGTTAAGAGTAACATCTACTTATAGTCGTGCAATAAACTTCTAAACATCAACAATGCTCAAAATATAGGGAACTGATAGTTGTACTAAATATATGCATGATCATCAACCAGAGCATACATAAGTAGTGAAAGGAAAGAATTTCATTTAAATACCAAAGAACTTGAGTAGAGGAAATTAGACAAGTATACAACATGAAAGATAATTGCCAAATCTAAAATCAAAGACACAAGTATTACAGTGCCAAGGGTAATATTTTATTCCTTCATTAACTTAGAGAGACAACATCACTGGTTGGTACATCCATGCCTCCAAGGGATAATTAATCTACTAAAAATAATGGAGTAGTTAAGGAAGAGTGAAACAATAGCTATGGACAAAAAAATCATCAATTTTTTTGACCCTTGGAATAGCTTCGGACTTCTTATTTATAGACAAAGCCCTCTATCTACATCAAGATCATCAACCTATACAACCTACCTATTTACGTAAAATACAATATTCACAACCGATAGTATCTACGCTATCCAAATCATCTCATTATATTACAAGAACAAAAAAGGATAGAATAGAAGAAAAGGGGAGAAGAGGAAGAATGGGAAGTCTGGGGAAATAATCATTAGGGAGATACCATCAATGCATGTAGATGTGACTATGTAGCCTAGGTTCCTTGAGAAATGTGCTCAATAAATATAGCGATGACTCCATGTCTCCATGTCTTCTCTTGTACGTTAGGTATTAAATGCTAGATCAGTGCCTTAGGAGTTGGGATGGCTTCTGCAATATCTCACCTTTCACTTGTCACCTTTAGGTCATAATATACTTTCCCAATATTTGAAAAAATGCTTCTGATAATAATTGTAGGATGACAGTCAGTTGGCTCTATGAAAGACCATTGATGTGGACCACCATAAAGAAAATAAAAAGTGAAGTTTAGAACCCTGGGAGATTGCACTCAAAGAATAATGAATGGAAGAATATGGGTTCATGAGGGGGGAAGTCCCGAAGCCTGAAGAATTTATTATTCCTAAAATTTGTTGAAAGCCTCCAATATCTTGACTGCACCTTCTTCATCTACCTCAAGATGGTCTGTTGCATCTTTGGCCTTTGTCTCCATTTCAGAGGTGGCCTTGGTGTCATCATGGGCCTTTAGCATAATCTGGGAGAGCCTTCTCATAACTGAGCTATCAAGATCTCTTGGGGGCTATTATTGTGCATCGACTAACTCATCAAATTTAACCAATAAATAATCGATGAAAGCACAAATGCTCTCACATACCAGATTTGATGATGTAACCTCTCAAACAAATGAAATAAATTGGTCCATGGGACTTCAAACTTTGGGAACATGAGTATTTAAGACCTTAACCAGTTTCTTTCTTGTCTTAATTTTTAAAGCAAGTATGGTGTACTAGGTCTTCGGGAACTAGTAAAGTTTGTTCTCTAAATTTATTTTTTCAACCATATTCTCTTCTTCAGGCCCAAAATTTCCCCGAGGTGATCCTTCCACTCCTCGTAATTTTTAGCCTCCACTTTCCATTCTACCTTGACCCTACCAATCTGACTAATAACCTCATGGGATTTGTATAAGATAGAGGGATTTAGATAAAAATCTCATTATTGCCTCCAAATGATCGACAATCCATTCATATACAATCAAGGATTTCTTCTTCATTACTTGAAGCACGTCTATGTTTCCCTATGGGAGTAGCATTCCAAAGGTGGGGGGATTAGACATTGAAAAAGAGAGGGGGATGGTAGTGTAATACCCCAAAAATGGGCTATATGTTCATTAACCTCCTACATCGACAAATCGAACAAAATCGACATCAAAGTCCTAACCTAAGGCACATCTAAACATCATCGAATCATAATTGATTATCTTAAATTCTGCATCGGGGAATATTCCTAGTAATATTCCTAATCATCATAATTATCTTTAATTTTATAATTATTTGGCAATAAATTACATTTATCCTAAAGCTTGATTAATTGAATATTTTTATATTTAATTAATTAGATTTAATATTTGCCACTTAATTGTGTAATTAAATTTAATTCTATCTATTATTAATTGTATTATTTAATTTTGACAATAAATCTAATATCCTACGAATAATTGATTAAATTCTTATTTAATTAATTAAAGCAAGTTGTCATTATTTAATAATATAGTTTTTAATAAAAGTTTGATTAAATAATTGATTAACCCATAAATCAATTGTTTTATTTTTAAAAGCAGTTAAGTTGGAAATAAATCACTTTATTATTAAATTAATTCATAAATAAAACATGCACAATCACAAAAGCAAACAACTATCAATTATCAATTAAAGCTAAACTCTATTTTGAGTTAAAGCTTAGCTTTTACATGTTTTTGTGAGTTAATTATCTTTATTTAAAAATAACTCAAAAATCAACCTGAGTTATTTGAGTGATTTATGGCTTTTTTTCATGCACCTCCAAAGCCCTAGATTTCTATAAAAACAAGGCTTTAGCTCATCTCTCAATCATCTCTCAAATTTGCATCCAAGCATCTCATATTTTTGCACAACCACGCTGGAGAATTGGAATTGAAGAATCAAAGCTCTTGCGAATCGACATCTTTGTGAGATCAATCTTATTTTTGCATTCATATTACATATCATTGTTAGATTCATAGCATATCAATTTTCAATAGCATTCATAGCATATCAATTTCATATTAGCATAGATTCATAGCATATCAGTTTATCATTCTTATTGCATAGAAAATATTAAAAAAAATAGATTAATTGCATTCAATTTCATATCCATCTTTTGCATTTAAATCCTTCATTTAGGTGTCATCTAGGTCACTGATCTCGATTACAATCTGAGAACATTAATCTCGCACCTATTAGAAGGCAGTAAATCACTTGGTTAGTTTAGCTTTCAATTTTGCACGATTTTGATTATCACTGACCTCTAATGTTTTACTGAGTGTTGTGTCTACAGATCAGGTACAATTTTCACACACACAGGTAGTACTTTCAAGAACTTCCAGAGGTTTCACTCTGAATCTTGGAGCTCTTTCTTCTTCTGGTATTCTTTATCATATCATTCATGAATAGCCTAGCTGGCATCATTAAGGAGGTCTAGTTCTCCTCTTTGGTCTCTTTGGACTAGGGGAATATCTATGATGGTATATTCTCTTGTTGTCACTTTAGAGTCTTCCCTATTCTCTAGTGGGGTCACCACTATCACCACTACCTCTCCATCTAGACCTCTCCTAATTGTGTGGAGGGTACAAGCCTTTTTCAACCTTTTAACCACCTATTCTTCAGCCAAGATTTCCACTACTAAGAGAGGAGTTTTTGTTTTTGTGGCTCTCTTTCTCCTCTAGGACTCCACTAGCCATTGTGGTGGATTTTGGATGCTCCTTGTTATTATTTTTGGTTTAGTGGGATTCTCTATAATCCTTTTCTCTAGTTCCCCTATGTCCCTTTCTCTGGCATTATTGTTGGGATTATTATCTATATTTTCCTCTTCATCCATTACATTATTTTATAAGATGTTCTATATGACAAGAGAAGATTTCTCAATGTGAACACTTTCTTCCTGGGGTTTTGAAGGGGTTTCTTCTATACCTATATTTGGAGGCAATGTACATTGGTTATCTGTTTGGGATTGAGGGGCAACTACTGAGGGTATGATTGATACTAAAGGTTTAGTTTCCTTAGAGGCCAATGATTTACCCTCAACCCTTTTATTCTATTCTCTAATTCTCCTTTCTTCCTCTTCCATTCTCTTGATTTATTCTTTCCTTCTCTTTTCTATGACTTCTTCTACATGGAGGTGAGTATCCTTAACAGTATTTTCTATGTCTTCTTTCTAATGGAGCTCCTTTTCTTATTCTTGATCACATTTTTTCTCTTCTTCCTTCTCTATTTCTTCATATAGGTTATCTTAATCCTATTCTTGGATTGCCTCCTCATTCATGCTCTCCTCCTCAGCCATATAATGGAGGCCACCCTATTCATTGCCATAGAAAATGTCATTGATGTTTGTTTGTGAAATTTCTGGTGGATCCACTGGGGAATTGTCTATTTTGGGGAGAGGGAGTAAAAATAATTTCATGGATCTTGGCTACTTTTTTAGGTTCTAGGCTTGGGTCCTTGTTTGAAGAAGGCCAATTACATTTCTACTTCTTCTTCCTTTGGAGGGATACTTTGGAAACTACTTCTTCTTTAGTTTCTTCCTCCACAAATGGAAAACAAAATGGGGTAGCATGGGAGGGTGTTGTAGCATCTAGAGGCTGGGATCCAATCGGAGTAGCCTCAAGGCCAAATGTGATGTTGACTCATGTTGCTTCTTCCATCTTCCTAGATCGCTCCACCTATTCATTCAATTTCCTCATGAGAGGCTCTAGCATTGGGTCAGACGATTGAGATGGTTTACCAAATTTTTTCTTTCCATGGCATTTGGATTGCTTCACTGCCCAAGGTCCAGAAATGGTGTCTACTTTTGGATATGCATCCAAAAGGATGCTCTTTAAATATACTCTTTCAAAATGAGTGTGGCTTCTCACAATAATGACTCTAGATATGACCTTAATGCTCAAAATCTGTGGGGTATCCCAATCCACTAGAGGGAGGCCTAACTTGTCAATTCCTACATCTTTATACTCAGGGTCTTTAAGGGACCTATTGTGAAAACACTTTTGTGGGAATGAATTGAGGATGAGATATTTCATTATCCCCTTTGACATTCTCACATAATGTATGTATCAAACATCAAAATTATCCTCATATTATTCTGAAAAATCTTTGAGGTGTGGGTGATGGGGTTGACATCCTCGGGACATTGTTTTCTCGAGGTGGCCATGGGGATCATAGTTGTGGCACCTAAGTGAAAATTTGGAGAGATTCAAACTAATTAATTCATTCTCCACATCCCAAGTTTTTGTAAAGATCTAGGTATCTATTGGTGATGGGAAAGGTGACAGAGGCAATCTCCTTTCTAGAAAATAGGGCATGTAATTCAAGAATCTATTTGCAAAATTATAGTAAAATAATCTTATCCTCATAATGTTTGGGCATAAAAAATGGGTTCCCTATAAAATCAGTGACCCATATGTATGTGTGTTGTTAAATTTGGATGAAATAGCATCCCCATGAGATGATCATCTCTATTGCATCCAGATTCAATCTGAACCCTATATCCTTTTCTAGTGCCTCAACTTCATGAAAAATGAAAGAATCATTAACTCTACAAAAATTATGGAAATATTCATCCCATTGGATCTAGGGAAAATAATACCATGGGCTTGAATATTTCATCTCTAGTCTAAGGACACCAATTGTGTCCAATCACTAGATTCTATGGTGTTACGTAGCAAGTAACCACAAAATAAAAGATGTCACATGAAAGCCACTATCTCTATATGTCTTCCTCATTTGGGTGTCTATGTGGTTATAAATAATAGTTTTCCAATCAAAATGCTTCTAGTTAGTTGTCATGCAGTAGAGGAAGTAGTACATCCATGAAGAGAACTCCCAAGCATGGGGCTCTCCAAAAAATTTGTACAAAAATATAATCCCTTCTTGGATTGTCTCCTTGAAATCAGAGTGTGGGATATCCATTTTAATCTTATTAAAATCTCGGTGGGGATCTTCAACCAACCTATATGAAGGAGGTGTCAGGCCACCTCTTCTTCCCATGTAAATTGTGCCATTAAGGTCTCCCGGGTGATTACAATGGCATCCTTGAAGAATTGGATCCACTGAGTAGTGGCTATGGCATCTTGGTCCAAGGAGGCAATAGGTGCTCCAAAGGATATGACAATAGCTCAAATGGAAATGCTATAGTTTTTAGCCATAAGCAATATTAATTATAGAACTTGTATGGAGTGTGGGAAACATGTTTCTTGAAGGATCCTAGAGGTGGGAAGATTAATAGATAATGGGTCATTGGCCCACCTCAATTGATATACTATTTTACAGAGGTTCCTCAGTTCTACCCAGGTGATGAAATTAGTGTCAAAGATCTCCTAGAGTGAACTATATCAATTCAAGACCCTTGAGTTTCCTCATCCATCCTTAACTTCATTACTAGTGGGAGTTTCTTTAGAGCCTTTTTTGCCTTTAATTTCTTGATTGGAGTTGTGGATGACCTAGGTATTTTCAGACTTCTGAGAAGAGATCTTGCTACTAATATTTTTCTAATTATATATTGCAAGACTGGGTGACCATCACAATGATATAAATGATATTAAAATTTGATACAAATTTTAGGCCCCAAAACTTTGAGGACCATGCATTTCCTTACTTGGAAAGATGGAACCACTTAGTAGTAAGGGATATCAGGGGAAATGTCTTCTCCATGAGAAAACTGTGAGACACATAATACATGACCAAGAGGCCCAGAGTTTGAAGATTATAGCTTTGGTGATTATTATTTTAAGCACACATGTCGGGCTTACCAAAACACCCAAGGACTAAAAATCTTGAAATGATGAAAAGTAAAATAGATAGTTGATGTGACATTTACTTAATGAAAAGTCATTTTCCAAGTTGTACATGTGTACTTACACATGCACAAAGTTATTGCATTTGAAAATTAATGGCCAACTCAGATGAATTTTAATGTTCACTCATGGGAACTAGTTCTTCCATTAAGGTGGGCATGAAAGAGACTAAAGACAACCTAGAAACTAGCCACTCTAGCCTCATGGACTTGACCTCACAACCAATGTGAGTTCTAAAAATTGGTAGGAATTACCTCTTAGCAATAAAACACAAGTTACAAAAACTCAACATGGATTCTATGTACTAATTATCACTAATTCTTGGTCTGATGGACTTTGTAAATAATTCAAATTGAAACCTATTTACAAACACCTGAAAACTACACCCTAAACTTCACCTAATTTTACAAGGGACAAAACTTACATACAAAGCAATTTATAGAGGGAATTTGAAGGATACCCACACTAATTATAGACATTTACAAAGAAACTTACACTATTTACAATAATTTACATTAATCTACACTATAGAAAATAGGTTAGACTGGTCATGAAAGGAAAATAGAAAACAACTAACACAAGCCCAAAAGCGTCGCACCAGCCCTATTTATAGGGCACAATTTTGGGTGATACAAATGAAGGGGAGGAAAAAGAAAACAAAAAACCAAAGAAAAACTAGAAACATAAAGGAAAAAAAGAAAAAAAAAGATAAGGAGAACCTACTTGAAATAATAGAACACCTAAAATTGAACAAGAGGGCTTACCCACTACCTTTCCAATTCTTGAATTACTAAACTTAGATATAGAAGCACAGACACCAATACTTGCATAATTTACTCTTTGAAATCTCAGATTTAGGAAACACTTCACTCTTTGTAGTTAATCACTCAAAAAGTAATTTTACTGAGGGTAAATGTGAAAATGAGGGGTAAAAACCTTTTATAATGCCTAAGGAATTGCATTAATTACTAATTGGAATTCCAAAGGCAGGAAAGTCCCAATTTTTGTACCTTGGGACACCCTACGTTTACTTCTACAAGTGAAGACAAAAATGACAACGTCAGAACCCAAAGTCTAGAATTCTTGGAAAAAGATAGGAAGACACTCTAGGATCCTAGATCCCAGAGGGAAAAAACTAGAGGTGAGCAAGGATAGACAAAACAAAAGATAAAAGAAAAAGGAGGACTTGATATTTTCCCACACAAGATGTAGGGATGAGTATGAAGGGCATTATAGTATCTTAAAGCACATTAATGTATCCTAGGACCACCTAGAAATAATTAATGTATCCTAGGACCCCTTACGTACCATTATGTATCCTAGGACCCCTTAGGACCCATTAATACATATGAGGACCCCTTAGGATCACTTATGACAACTAGGACCACTTATGATCCCTTAGGACATCATAGGGCCCATTATGTATCCTTGCACCTCTTATGACCCCTTAAGATATTATAACACACCTTAGGACCACTTATGACCCCTTAAAACATTGTAGGGCCCATTAATGTATCCTAGGACACCTTAGAGCCCATTATGTATCTTAGGACCCCTCAGGACCATTTAGGACACCTAGGGCTCCTTAGGAGCTATTAATTTATCCTAGGATCCCATAGGACCACCTAACACCCATCAATATATCCTAGGGCCCATTAATGTATCTTATGACCCCTTAGGACCCCCATGAGCCATTAATATATCCTAATCCCCATTATGTATCCTAGGCCCCTTAGGACCAATTAATACATACGAGGACCCTCTTAGGACCACTTATGATTCCTAAGACCATTTATGACACCTTAAGACATTGTAGGGCCTATTTTAATGTAGCCTAGGACCCATTGGGACCTATAGTGTATATTAGGACCCTTATGACTACTTAGGACACCTAGATCCTCTTATGAGCTATTAATGTATCCTAGGACCCATTGGACTACTTATGAACCATTAATGTATCTTATGATGCCTTAGGACCCATTAATGTATCTAAATACCCATTAATGTACCCTAGGACCATTTAGGACCCATTAATGTATCATATGATACACATTAATGTATTTTAGAATCCCTTAGAACCTCCATGACACATTAATGTATCTTACAATTCCCTAAGACACATTAATGTATCCTAATACCAATTAATGTACCCTAGTATCACTTATGACCCATTAATGTATCCTAGGACCCCTTAGGACCCATTATTTATCATGGGACCCATTTGGACCCATTACTAGATATGAGGACCCATTAAGACCATTTATGACATCTAGGACCACTTATGACCCCTTAAGACATCATAGGGCCCTTTAATGTATCCTAGGACCACTTAGGATCCATTATGTATCCTACAACCCTTTAGAACCACATAGAACACCTAGGAACCCTTAGGACCTATTAATGTATCCCAGAACTCCTTAGGACCACCTAGCATCCATCAATGTATCCTAGGACCCCTTAGGAACTCCATGAACCATTAATGTATCCTATAATTCCCTAGAACCCATTAATGTACCCTAGGATCACCTAAGACTCATTAATGTATCTATATAGTCCTAAAAAGTTAGAACCCATTAATTTGGAAGCTCTAGGAAAATTTGGGCCCCATTTTAGTGCTTTCCTTGATTATGGATGCATTTGTGCTTTATTTTATCATTTTTGTTTTTGTTTTTCACCAAGCCTCTTAATACTTATTAGATCTTGCACATTCTACTAATGAATTATCCCTTCCAAGTATAGGTTGAACATGGGCTGAATTATACCATAATAGGTTAAACATGGACTGACCTATACCCCAGGAAGTTAATTTTTCTGGATTTTGTGGCTCAATGCAAAGTATTTCCTTTTTTCTTCTTTGTGAGGTTGACCCTTTGTGATTTTGATCCTGAAATCAGTATAAAAGGAGGCTTATCCCTCTCATTTTCACATCACATTATAGGAAAACATCTCTTTCTAAGTAATTATCTACATGCAGTCATTCAAATCCAAGGAGAATTAAAGGTGACAAAGAAAGGATTTGGCTCTAAGATTTGAAGACAATCTTCCATCCATCCATTTCAAGACAAATATTTTATTGATTGTGTGAAATCCTTTCTCATGAAGTAGAGGAATCCATAATTAGGCAAATACACACATTGATTATTCTTTCCTCTCCTTCATCCTATAAAGCATGCTTGCATTTGTGGAGACATCCTACATTCTACATTCTACAAAATTCAATCAAGGAAGTATACATCTTTGTGGATATAGCGGATTTGTATCCATCCACAAGGGTTTGGCAAGAAAGCTAATACTTACATTTATCTTGTTTGACATGCTTTGATCATTTAATTTAAATTTTATTTAATATATAGAGGCTTGACCAAGACAAGCCCCTTTCCCCCCAAAATTTCCCCTTTTCTTATGTGTAGGTGTAGATTTGTAGAGTTTTAGATTCATAATTATAGATCTAGATCTGTGGTTTTAGTCATAGTCTCAAGGCCTTAAAATTTATCTCTTCTGAGTATAGGTCACACCATTTTCAACCTATACTGATATAATCATTTCTATTTGTTCCTATAGCCTTCAAATTTTTCACAAAAAAAGGTTCCCATCTTCAGGATTCTGGATCTTGGCATATTTCCACTTTTAGTGTAGTTTGACAAAATTTTTAAAGATTTGAAATTGTATCCTCTACTAAACCTCAAGGTGAGTATATCTTCATGATTCTTATTCCATATAAATTAATTTGATACAATATATCTGATATCTAGTTTTCTATCATTTCATGAGTGTTTATCTTCATTACACTTTTCTTACCACTCTTTCATACATTAAATGGAAAGAGCCCTAAAATAACACAACTTCCTTTTTAGACTAGATCATGCATTAGCACCCATCCATCTACTTGGTTTATGATAAGAATATTTAGTTTAAAAGGGATCACATTTTAGGGCCCCTTTCCAATGCATATTGGCAAAGTGGGAGTCTATCAGTGATAATTATATCTTATTATATAGCATCATAGGACCCCTTAGGACCCATTATGTATCCTAGGACCCCTTTGTTGGAAAGTGATGTTTGTAGAGTGATATGGAGCACTTGAGGGTTTTCATTTATGTCAGCACATATGATATAGTGATCTCTTGGAGTTAAGTATAGTTTTGAATATATAGTCTTGAAAATGACTAAGTATAAGAAATAAATTTACAGAGTACTATTGTATTGTTTTGGATATCGAAGATAGTATATGATAGATGATGACTTGCGAGATTAGAGGAAGACATTTTGGGATATGTATGACCTTCAGTTAAGTTATCTTGTGTTTTGGTATTGTTATTAGTGAGTTATAGTGATTTGAAGACATGCAAAGATAGAGGAATAGTGAAACAGAGCATATGACCAATTGTGATGATTAAGGGATTATAAGATGTAATCGTAACATGCTAATATAGATAATTATTGTGGATTACTGATACTTTAGTAATACAAGATCTCTAAATTAGTATTTACTTTGTGTATTATTATTTTTTATTATACTTGGGAGCTAACTGAATGATAGAATACATATTTATATGAATAACTTTTGTAAAAGAGAAGAAGTAATTATGAGAGACAATGGTAGCGAGATTGATTGATGGAAGATGTGACATCAGAGGTGGAAAAATATTGTTGAGAACTACAACTAGAAATATAAAAGTATATTATATTCTTATTTATGTTCATCATTGAGAACACTTTGTAACATAAGTATTGGATGTAAGAGCTGTAAGCTCAGTACACCCCTAACAGGGTTTTGTATACCTTTAATAGGGTTGATATTCCTTTAAAAAGGAAATGTACTATGTAATACTTAGCTCCTAACAAGGATAGGTCTCCTAATAGGGACATTATAATTTATTTCATACTTGTGGGTACCATCCCCACCGGGGTTTTCCCTTGGCCAGGGTTTCCTCAAAAACAAATAATGGTGTTATGAGCTGTGTGTTATTTTCTTATGTACTTTTATTTTCTACAATATTATGGTTTGTTTACTATTGGTTTAAGTTAAATTTAAGTGTTGTAATAATAATTCACCCCCCTCTTAGTATTAATCAATCCTAACAATTGGTATCAGATCTATTGGCCCTTGGAGAGAAAGTCTAATAACTTAAGGGAGATCATAATGGATTCTGAAAGTTTGCAAGAAAAATTTGAAGCAACACTTGATGACCTGGACAAAGAAAAGGCTGAAAATGGTGAATTGAAATTCAAATTAAGAAGAGCATAAGGCTTTATCAAGAAACTAAAGGAACAACTTGAACTTTCAAGAAATTAGAGACAAGACCTTATGGAAACAATCAAGGAGGATTCAGACAATGATACTTCAGACTAGTTAAAGAAGCTTGAACAAGAAAAAGAAGAAATTAATCTTTTGATGATTAAAGAGATCGAACATGAAAAGAATGCAAGATAAAAAGTTGAAGAGACCTTCAAAGGATCAAACATGTAGATAGGACAAATGAAGACTGAACTTGATCACTACAAGGACAAATGCTTGGAATTAGAGGAATACAATCAGATCATTAAAGGATAAATCATTCAAGCTAAGTTACACATTGAGAAATTACATATGAGAAGTGATAATATTGGTGAAAAAAGAGAGAGACAAAAACCTAAAGGAGATATGACTGGAGTTGGATATAATAAGAATGTTCTAAAACTCATGAAGAATCACATGAAGTGAAGATTGAAGAAAAACCTACTTTTGAAGAACATAGAGATCAAATGAGACCTTTTAGAGGTAGATGCTATGGATGAAACAAATTTAGACACATGAAGAGAGATTGCAGAGGTAAAGGCCCTTTCAAACCATTTAATGGTTATTGTTATAACTATTATGCATATGGACACAAGATAGAAGAATGCATGAAACCTGATTAGTCTAGAAGCAGACAAGGTTACATCATAGAAGAATCAACAACTAAGATCACATGCTACAAATGAACTAACCTTGGGAACATTACAAGGTTTTGTAAAATGAAAGTCAATAATGATAGAAGTCAACCTACATGTTACAAATTCAACAATCTAGGATATATAGAAAATTTTTGCAGGTATATTGGAAATGAAAACATAAGAGGACCACCTCCAATGGTTAGAAAGAAGAATATTGGTGACAATGGTAAAAGTCTTGGTGAGTACATAGATGAATTCAAGAATAATTTTAGGAAATCAACAGGTGAGAACAATGGTAAGAGATGGAAATTCAAATAATTTAATGAGTTATTGGTTCAGGAAGAGACAGTAGATGCTACTGTGCCTTTTCCTGATGCTAACAATTTTACATTGACCTAAAAGGCTGAGCATGGCCTTAAAGGGAGAATTGGATGAGAACTATAGATTATATCTAGCCCCTAATTCTAAGGAGTGAGATCATGAAATCTTAGATATGGTTTATACAAACACTATGGAACCTATATCTGTGATCACAACATCGGAAGATTCATATCCTATGAGTGCGAGATTTGTGATTGACTAGACAATATGAAAAGTTGATTTTATGGAGTAAAGTACATTTTCTCACTTAGAGATAAATAAAATACCTCAAAGCTACTTACTTCTTCACCATTTTATGAGAAATGACCAAGGAGAACAAATTTTAGAGCACATTAGACTACCAAGTAGCCACATTGCGTGATTGATCAAAGCAAAAGTTATAAACTCAGCGTGTTTAAGGTATTTAGATAATTTACTTAAGAAGAAGTTATGGATGGACCTATGATTTATGATGTTGTGAATAGACCTAGATACAAGTTTAAGAATGATGCCTTTAAGTCTTTTGAGGATGACCCTGAAGGAGCTTTTTCCCAAACACCATACAACATCTTGCACGTAGAAGATATTAGGGAATACATACACTGCAAGTATGAGACAATATGTGATGTAGAGATATTAAGAGAAATAGATGAAATGATTGAAAAAGATGGTAAAATGAAGGATGAATTAAAACACCTAGATGACCTAACCATTATGAAAATGACACACATGAATGAATTCAGTGAAGAAGAATGGTTCAAGATTATACTTAGCAGAGTTCGTGACCAATTCATTTGGATAGGAGAGTGACCTATAAATATTTATAGTGAATTAATTAATGGAATTACTAGGTTGGAAAATACTAGATTTATTCCTATAGTAGAGAAGAACATCAAGAAATAAGTTGAAACCCTAACACACTCTAAATGGGACAAATGAGCTATGATAGTGAATGACATATTCCAATAGGATATAAGACTAGTTGCAATGATTCCAAGATACAAAATTTATGAGAGAAGTAGACCTAATTTAGTCTTAGTAGGAGTCATTATGATGGCCTATAGAATGGTGAAAGAGAACACAAAATACAAACTATGTAAGATTCTGGCACAACATTTTATAGAGAATGTGAAGATAATCAAGAAAGATAAATCTAAGGCTTTTAGATTTGGCTCACTTTTAGTTCACATGTATATACATATTGAGTATAAGTTCCATGGAATGTACCCTAGAGCATGGAAGGATAACATACCCATTGGTATTCAAATATCAGAAAGCTATCGAAGACAAAATAGTACATGGGTAGATGGTGAACTATTTGGCATGATCAAGATCGTACAAAGAAAAATGAAAGAAAGAGTAAGAATTCCTAAAGAGTTGGTTGAGAGCTACAAGGATACAATTTGTTTCATGATTGAAATTGATTGTGTGTGTTTTGAAGTAGTTGAAGCAAGGTAGAAATGGTGTTAACCCATGGGTTATGAAGTCAGTTTAGAAGTTCTTTTCATGTAAATAGAACATGTTTTGGCATCTGAAGTTGACACATTTGAGGAGAGATGGGGTACATATGAAGAAAAATTAGCTAAATTTAGAGAAGAATAGAATAGAGGAATAAGAAAGAGAAAGAAAGAGAAAATGGTTGGTGACATGGAAGCTAAGGCCAGGATAATGAAGGAAGAGTTGAAAGAGGTAAGGACTAAGATTACTCAGGGAGCTTCTAGATCAACAAGCATGAGAATTGTAGCTCCTCCATCTCTTGAAGTAGAAAACATAGTAAGTCCCACTTCCACTATAATTGACCTATTTATCACTCCAGAGAGGACAAAACAAGAAGATACACCTGCGAACACACCTAGAAGATCCACTAGATCAACCAAACCAAATAGGCCTAAGAAAAAAAATGTTAAAGTGGAAGAAAAGAAGAAATATGATAAGGAACCTAAGAAGAAAGAGGATAAGGAAGCTGAGAAAAAAGAAGAGAAGTTAGAACAAAAGAAACTAGAGGATCACTAGAAACCAGACATAAAGATATTACACAAAAGGATAATAAGAGATGGTAACCTAAAGAAATTGAACAAATATTATGAGAAGTATGACTCTGACAATCAATCATTGATAGAAGATATGGTAATCAAATATCTACTTGTTTACAAGAAGAACCTATTGAAAATTGAGGGCAGTGTACCTAAGGATTTATATGATAAACTAGAGATCAAAAAATAGCTTGCAGAAACAGAAGATGAAGTAGTTAGGAATCAATCCATTGAGGACATGTTGCCTATATTTTCTATATGAGAGAGAGAGAGAGAGTAAAGGAACTTAAACCTTTACTAGGAACAGAAGCTAGACTTATGAAAATTATGTTCAAAAAATATGATGAAGTCATTGAAGATACTCAAAAGGCATTAGATCAAATACTTATGAGTGATATTCCTAAGAAAGATTCACCTCCTAAGGCTACCAAGCCTACACCCATAAGAATCAGAGGGAGCTCTAAGTCAGATGAGGTTAATGTGGAGAGAAGCAAAGTAAGTACTAACAAGCAACCCAATTTCTTTGTTGATGGTGTGCTTGTGACCCTTGACACTTCACTTGATGAGAATGATCCATTTGGAGGAAACTTGGATAATACAATGGTAGAAGAAGAAGAAAAATAGGAAGAGGAAGGACAAAAAGAGGAAGAGAAAAAACTAGAAACATAATAGAAAGAAGGGAAAGACACAACAAAAGAAGAAGAGGTAAGAGATGAAATTAAACAAGAACCTGATACTTCCACCACTCTTGTTGGAAAGTATGGATAATCTTGTGAGCATAGATGTGGAGGACATGGATGAGGATGAATTGATGAGACTATCCTTCATGGCATTCACAAAGGCAAAAGAAAGATCTAAACAAAAAGGAGATAAAAGGGCTAAGGTAATTGCTAGGGTAGTTAATAAAATAAATAAATTACTCCTAGTGCCTATTGTTTTTCAAGGTAAAGATAATACAGAGAACCTAAATATGGCACTAGATAACTTTGATAGTCACTATGAGTCTTTAGTGAAGATCACATAAGAGAAGGCAGAGAAAAGGTATTTAGAAAAGAAGTTGAAGGAAGTATGCCATTCTATTTCATGGGACTTGGAAACTATGAGATTAACTACATCAAAAGCCAAAATTTGTGTCACACATGGAAGGAAGCTATACAATTACTGTATTAACCCTATCATACATATTCAAAGCATTGAATATATTATGGCTAAGGAGAGGGAGACTTTGGATAGCATGATGGATAGTTGTGAGACCTCCTCAAAAACTATACTAGAGATGGAAAAAAAAGAATCAAAGATCTTAGATAAGATTAATGTATTGGATATAGAGAGAGGGAGAGTAATGAAAATATTTAGTTTTCTAAAGAGTCTAATCACTCCTAGGATATCAATTCTTGAGGTACATCTTTCTAAGATGGAGAAGATTGGGGAATCAATGACCAACTCTATGTCCATAGAGTTGAAAGTAGTAGAGACTTCATATTATGATTTGAATGGACTGATACATGTCAGTGAAATATTAATAAAATCATGGAATGATGAAGTGAAGACCTTGGAAGATTCCTTCCAAGATGTTCTAAAATTCATGAGCAAGCACTAATTTCTACACCTTTTAAATTTTTGGTAGACCTTTGCCATTGATGTCAAAGGGGGAGAAGAAAAGAAGAAAAATGAGAGAAGAAAATTCTAAATAAAAAAGTATATATAGAAAAGAAAAAGAAAAAGATAATAGGGGAGAAGAGAAGAGAAAAGAAGAAGAGTACATTTAGTATTTTTTGGGACACTTAGTCATTTTTTGCTGTGTTGCCATAAATGCCAAAGGGAGAGATTGTTGGAAAGTGATGTTTGTAGAGTGATATGGAGAACTTGAGGGTTGTCATTTATGGAAACACATTTGATATAGTGATCGCTTGGACTCAAGTATAGTTTTGAATGTACAGTCTTGAAAATGACTAAGTATAAGAAACATATTTACATAGTATTGTTGTATTGTTTTGGATATCAAAGATAGTATATGATAGATGATGAATTGGGAGCTTAGAGGAAGAAATTTTAGCATATGTATGACCTTCAATTAAGGTCTCTTGTATTTTGGTATTGTTATTAGTGAGTTATAGTGATTCAAAGACATGTGAAACTAGAGGAACATTGAAACAAATCATATGAACAATCACAATGATTAAGGGAGTATAAGATGGAATCGTAATGTGCTAAGATACATAAAGATTGTGGATTACTGATACTTTGGTAATACAAGATTGTCAACTTAGTATTTACTCTTTGTATTATTATTTTGTATTGTATTTGGGATATGACTGAATGATATAACACCTATTTATATGAAGATATTTTGTAAAGCGAAGAATTAATTGTGAGAGATAGTGGTAGCGAGATTGATTGATGGAAGATGCAAGATCAGAGGTGGACAAATATTGTTGAGAACTACAACTGGAACTATCAAAGAATAGTAGATGCTTGTTTATGTTCATCATTGAGAACACTTTGTGCTATAGGGAAGAGGATAGGGGCCAAATTAACACCCTAATCGATATCTACCTTGTAGAGATCACACACAGAAGCAATAAAACACAAATGAGAGAGAGAATGAAGATCAAATCAATCAATATTTCATCAAATATATTCATACACATTGGGCTATAAGGCCTTCCTAGTTAGGGCCAGATATTATAATTCAATTACAAAAGTCCTCCAACATGGGAGGATTTAGAAACTATCTTCAATCTTCTAAATTCTATCTTGTTACTCCCAAACTAACTCCTTAAACTACAACCAACCACTACAATATATAAAAGAGGATATTGAACAAGTCAACCTTCAGCTCCACCATTAATGGAAGGAACAACTAGATCTAGGTCCACACGCTTCCCAATGATAGATACCAACATTAAATCTATGACCATAATTAAGGGCAAAAGTCAACCTAAATAGGAAACTAAAAGAAAGAACTTAGTAAGCAAGGATAACCAAGCACCAGGAAAAGATAACTAAGCACCATGGAATTAATCGACCAAATCGGTTAATGAAGGAACCGAGAAACTACCGAGCCAACTATGTCAAAGCAAGAATTGAGCAACACAGGAAAAATTAAACTTTTTTTTTGGTCACACAGGATTGCCAAGGACCCAAGATGCTCCTACATCAGACACCTGGGGTTATTTGAAATGATTATTTGAATCATGCAATAGGTTCAACCCAAGATGAATCCAACTCAGAGTGTGAAATCTATGAACTATCTTCAATCGGTCTATTTTTCTACTTTACTAGATATTCCATATACTTTTTTCCTCTTTTACTTGTGCCAAATCTTTTTTCCAAAATATTCTCAACTTCTTCTACCTATTTCTTAGGATAATCATTTGGTACTATCATTTCTTCATCTGATTCATGGTACTCATACAAATCAGTAATGTTGAATATAGGTGATATATCCATGTCATCAGGTAACTCAATCTCATAAGCATTTCCACTATCAAATTTTCTCAAAATCTTACCAGACCAAACTTTTCCATTTTCAGCTTCCCATATGTTCCAACATGAAATCTGCCTTTCTTCCAATGAACCATTACTTCATCACCAACTACAAAAGTCTTATTTCTTCTTGATCTATCAGCTCTATCTTTGTACTTCTGATTACTTTTCTCCAACTCATGTTTCACATCTTGATGCAATGTCTTCATGAATTTAGAAAACTTTACTCCTTCAACACTTAACTTTTCTTCATCAGCAATATCTCTCAAATTTGATATACCTCGCGGTAGTATGCCATTTACAATCTCAAAAGGTATTTTTCTAGTGCTCCTATTCACTAAATTATTATATGCAAACTCTTCTTGTGCCAACACAAAATCCCAATTACTCAGTGTGTCTCCAACTAAACATCTCAAAATATTACCCAAGCTTATATTCACAACCTTTGTTTGTCCATCAGTCTATGGGTGAAATGTAGAACTATACCTCAA
Source organism: Chamaecyparis obtusa (assembly GCA_027943335.1). Lineage (NCBI taxonomy): Eukaryota > Viridiplantae > Streptophyta > Pinopsida > Cupressales > Cupressaceae > Chamaecyparis > Chamaecyparis obtusa. The sequence goes on from BSBK01006215.1 coordinate 1,763,786, forward strand.
CTCGGTGCCAAACTTTCTCCAAAGAGTGTTTGAAAAGTATCCAAAAAACTTACTATCTCTATCAGAGATGACACTCAATAATCCATGCAATCTGACAATTTCCTTAAAGAAAAAATCTTCTATATGTACTACATATGATGTCTTTGTACAAGGTATAAAATGTGCCATTTTAGAAAATCTATCCACAATAACAAATATAGAATCATTACCTCTCACTATCTTCAGTAAGTCAAGAACAAAACCCATACTAATATCAATCCAAGGTTTCTAAGGAACATAAATTGGTGTATACAATCTAGTATTATGACTTACTCCCTTTGCAACTTGACAAATTCCACAACTTTTCAAAAAGTTCTAAACATCCTTATACAACTGTAGCCAAAAGTATTTTTCCTTAAGAAAATTCAATGTCTTTTCAACACCAAAATGTCTCGCCAAACCACTACTATGTTTCTCCTTTATCAAATTATCTCTCATTGGTCCTCTCAGTATACATAATTGAATACCTTTAAACAACATACCCAGTCCTTGAATGAAATAGTCTTCCCATTTAGTACTTGGTTGATCTTGAATAGGTGCTCTACACTTTCTCCATGACTCAAAAATATTAGGATCAAATTAATATGAATCTCTCATGTCATCAAAACCAAGAACTTCAATTCTCATCTCGGTCATCAAAGTTCTTCTTCTACTCAATGCATCAACAACTTGGTTAGTGACTCCACTCTTATGTTTTATCACAAATGTATAACTTTGCAAATATTCAACCCATTTCATATGTCTCTAATTCAACTTATTCTAACTACCCAAATACTGTAAAGATTTATGATTGGTATACAACAAAAATTTACTCAGTATCAAATAATGTCTCCATTTCTTTAGGGATTGAACAATAGCATATAATTCTTGATCATACACAAAATATTTCCTTTTTGCATCATTCAACTTTTCACTAAAGAAAGCAATAGGTTTACCTTCTTGACTCAACACAGCTCCTATTGCACTTCCACTTGGATCACATTCCACTTGGAATACCTTATTGAAATTAGGCAATGCTAACATAGGAAATTCAACAACCTTCTGCTTTAGAGTCTCAAAATTTTTATTAGCTCCATGTGGCCACTTGAATTCTCTTTTATCTCCTCTCATAGTCTCAATCATAGCATTACAAATTGAACTGAAATTCCTAATGAAATTTTGGTAAAAACTTGCCAAACCATGAAATGATCTTACCTCACTAGAATTCTTAGGTGTAGGCCAATTCAAAATAGCTTCAACCTTTTCAAGATCCATTTTCAAACCATCAGCTGAAATCACAAATCCTAAATACACAATCTTCTCTTTTATGAAATAACACTTTTTTAGATTAATCAACAACTTTTCATCTTTCAACCTCTGCAATACTTGTTTAACATGCAAAAAATTCTCTTCTTTGGTCTTACCTAAATATCAAAATATTATCTAGGTATACAATCAAAAATTTACCTAAGAATTTCTTCAAAAATTCATTCATTAATCTCATAAAAGTACTCGGTGCATTAGTTCAACCAAAAGGCATAACCAACCACTCATACAAACCTTCTTTTGTATTAAAAGAAGTATTCCATTCATCACCTTCTCTAATTTTGATATGATGATATCCACTTTTCAAATCAATTTTTTTAAAATACTTTGCTCCAGTCAACCTATCCATTATGTCATCCATTCTTGGTATAAGAAACCTATATTTCACTGTTATCTTATTTGTTTCTCTAGAATCTGTACACATTTTCCATTCTTCATTCTTCTTAGGTGCCAATACAGCTAGTACTACACAAGGACTCAAAATTTCTTGGATCAAACCTTTCTACAACAATTCTTTAATCTTTCAGTTCAATTCCTGATTCTCAGTAGGTGTCAATCGATGTGGTGCCTTATTCGGTAAACTAGCTCCAAGGATTAGATCCATAAAATGATCAATGCTTATCTTTGGTGGAAAACCATTAGGTACATTATTAGAAATGATCTCTCTATACTCGGTGAGTATCTTATCAATCTCTTCAAGTATGCTATCCTCTATTTTCTTACTCAGTTTGTTAGGAATCTCAACAAAACATAGATCATTCTTTTTCAAATCCTTAACAAAATTTCTTCCTTCCATCAAGAAAAATTTCATAGAAGTACAAACATTACTAACAAGTTCTTCAATCAAAGATAAAAATATTTTTCTTCTCCCATCAGCCCAAATAGTATATTTATGTAATCTCCCATCATATATAGCATGTCTATCATATTGCCAAGGTCTACCCAACAAAATATGATAATAATCCATAGGCATGCTATCACATAACACCTTATCATAGTACTTTCCAATTTTCAAATTCACATAACATTGTTCACTTACCAAGAGTGTATGACCATCCTTGATCCATGAAATTTGATAGAGCTTCAGGTGTTCCATCCTTTTCAACTACAACTTTGTAACCATTTCCTCAGATGCCAAGTTCTCTGAGCTTCCACTATCAATGTTTACCTTCCAGACTTCTTCAAAAAATCTACATCTGGTCTTGAAAAAACTTTTCCTTACTGGATCTTCTTTATTACTTTCACTCCAAAGTTCTCTCCTTACCATCAAGTTCTTTTCCTTCTCAGGTTCATTCAGTGACTCTTCTTGCACTAAGGAATTTCTACTGCTATTAACCTTCTTACTTGCATGTGTACATTAAAATGATCTATGTCCTTCTTCTCCACAATTGTAACATGTTCCTCAAAAACCACCTCTATTATAACCAGCACGGTAGTTATTTCCTCTTCCTCTGGATGAAATTTCACCTTTCAACTCAGTCTTGCCTTTATCCATATTTGTCTTTTTTGGTTTAGATCTATTGTTTTCACCATAAGATCTACCTCTTCCTCTAGGGAATATACCACCTCTACCTCTTTGTCTTTTTTCATGTCTCTTATTCAATTTCTCCTTAGCTTTCAAGTCAAATTGATAAGCTTCCTCAATGTTTTCAAACTTAACCAAACTGATTTATTCTTGGATGGAAACTCTCAATCCATTTAGGTACCTAGCAATTCTTCCACATCATCTTCATCATATCTAGATCTGATATCTAATCTATAGAATTCCTCAGTATAATATTTTAACTAGCTATCTTTCTACCTTAAACTTTGCATTTTCCTAACTAGGTTAATCTAATAATCACAAGGTAAAAAATTTCCTTTCAACTTATTCATCATCTTATTCCCTTAATTTTGTCTTCTCCTTTCCTCTTTCTATCCAATTGTAGATGTTCCCACCACAAGGATGCATGAGTCTTCAACTTTGTGCTTGCAATTTTCCCCTTCTTTTCCTTAGGGACATTTTCATATTCAAAGTAATTTTCCATCTCGGTGATCCAATCCACCAATTCATCCAAATCCAAATTTCTATTTTACTCAGGAGGATTGAAATGTGGTGTAGACTTCATATTTGTCAAATATTTCAACAATCTTTCCTCACCTTGATCCATCATCTGTGCAGGTTCTACATCACCTTGTTATTCCTAAATTTCATCATCACTAACATCTTTAAGATGTCTTCCTCTATGTTGGGCTGTCTCAACAACTTCTAATCTAGAAGCAAGTTGTCTCAACATGTCTGCCAATCTCAGATCTGCATCTCACCTCCCATGAACCATCTTGAAACCCTCTATAATTACAGGCCAGATCACAATCTGCTACCCCACAAAAAATCAACTAGGGTTTGATAAGAAGGAACCCTCAAACCTAGATTCAAAAATTGAGATCCAGATCTCACCTTCAATTTGATACAACTAGATCTAGGTCCACATGCTTCCCAATGATAGATACCAACATTAAATCCTCGACCGTAATTAAGTGCACAAGTTAGCCTCAACATGAAACTAAAAGAAAGAACTCGGTAAGCAAGGATAACCAAGTGCTAGTAAAAGATAATGGAGTGCCATGGAATTAACTGACCAACTTGGTTAACGAAGGAACCAAACAACTACCGAGCCAACTCGGTCAAAGTAGGAACTGAGCAATATAGGAAAAATCAAACTTGTTTTTGGTGACACAGGATTGCCAAGGACCCGAGATGCTCCTACATCATTTTGTAACAAAAGTATTGGATGTAAGAGTTGCAATCTCAATACACCCCTAATGACATTTGGTATACCTTTAATAAGGTTGATATTCCTTTAACAAGGAAATGTACTATGTGATACTCAGCTCCTAACATGGCTAGGTCTCCTAACAAGGACATTATACTTTACTGCATACTTGTGGGTACCATCCCCACTGGGGTTTTCCCTTGGCTAGGGTTTCCTCAAAAATAAATAATGGGGTTATGAGTTATGTGTTATTTTCTTATGTACTTTTCTTTTCTAGAATCTTATGATTTGTTTACAATTGGTTTAAGTTCAATTTAAAGTGCTTTAATACTGATTCACCCCCCTCTTAGTATTACTTAATCCTAACACCCTTAGGACCCATTAATGTATCCTAGGAACCCCCATGGCCCATTATTGTATTCTACAATATCCTATGACCCATTACCCTAGGACTATTTAGGACCCATTAATGTATCCTATGACCCATTAGGACCATTTATGTATCCTACGACCCCTTGTGACACATTAATACATACACGGACCCCTTAGAATCACTTATGACTATTGACATTTGATGAAGGTAATTTGTATTTTGGTCACATGAGTATGTTGTGGTGTTGTCATTTATCGAAACATGTTTTGTTTATGTTAAGAAAATAGATTTACCGATGGTACTAAAGGATCATATTGAAGAATTAATTAAGTATCCAATTAGTTGGTGATAGTGTAGAAAGAAAGTGATAGTGAATTATTTCTAGAGAAGCTGATAAATTTAAGGTGCATAGTCATAGAGTTAATATCTAAAAAGGTATATCTATCTATTCCTAGGATGACATTAGTTATCTTAGAGTATTCAGAAAGTTAATGAAGATTGAAGTGGAACTGGCAATAAAGACAATGTACCAATGAACAAAGTTGGTTAGATCAGTGTTGCGGTTAAATGTTTGTGTTGGGCCAACATGTTTTTGGGTTTTAATGTTTTAGGTCGAGATCAAGGATGTTGAATTTTTATTTTGGAACACTCTCATAATGATAAGTTGGATTTGAGGGCTAACTTGTAAAAAATTTTAGTTTTCTAACACCGTCCAAGAATGAGTATATAAATTGTTGAGAAATTAATGTTGGGGAGGGTTACAATGTTGTTGCAATGATATGTGATTATTTTTGGAGATAGTACCAAGTCAGTAAAGTAGTTGGAGTAGTGCAATTGATCTAGAATTCATTGGATTTGGCATGAATTGAGTGTAAATATCAGGTCATTCTTTACTTGTTGATTCTAATAGATTGGAAAGAAAAATAATTTAATAGGGTCACTCCTAATAGGGTGAGAAGGATCCTAACATATATGAAGTATAAATCCTCTAGAAAGGTAGATCTTTTACTAGATTTTAAAATCCCTTAGTAGGGTAGTCTTTGACAAGAATTTTGTATTTTTTAACTAGAATATAAGTACTTCTATCTAGGTAAAAAATTCAGATTGTTTATTGTAATTGCTCCTAATAGGAATGATTTCCATGTGCACTAATGAAATTTGTGGGCATAATTCCCACACATGGTTTTATCCCTTTAACAAGGGTTTCCATAGGAAAAATATTGTCGTCAACTATTTAAATGTGTGAATGTTTTGTGTTGTGTTTTTACTTAGTATTCACATTTTCATGTTGGTTAATTGAAAATATAATTAGTAAAAGTTTTAGATTTTTGCTTGCATTGAGTCACCCCCCCTCTTAGTGTCTTATTATACTAAAAATTGGTATCCAAGCCTTATTCCCTTGAAGAAGCCTAGGAACTTGGCTAGATCCTTAACAACAAACATGGAGGGTTTGAGATATAAAAGACAATGTGATGAAGCTGAAAGGGTGATTAATGAACTAAAAAATTAATTGAAGCATTCTTTAGCAAGTGGAGAGAGATTTTTGAACAACTAAATGAGTCTCAAGACTAACTTGAGAAATTTTTGAAATAGAGTGGATCTAAGGAATCTGAAGCATCACTACAATCCTTGTATCAAGAGAATTAACAACTATACAAGGACAAGAAGAATATCAAGATGGAGTTAGAATCATTATCTATCAATATGGGTTGGGGGATGGTATCAAGGAAGACTATTGAAGATTCCATAAAAGCCAAAGATTAGGCCTTGAAGGATAAGGAACACAATATTTTCAAGTCAGAGAAAGAGGTAGGTACCTTACATGCATATCTTCACAAGACTAAAGAGGAATTGGAAGATCTAAGAGGACAACTCAACAATCTAATGATGGGAGATGATAATTTGGGAAGAGAGAATGAGAAATTGAAAGGAGAATTTAAGAATTCTAATAAAAAATAAAGAAATTGCATGAGAGTTCTGAGAAACTTGGTGAGAAGATGAGAAACCAAAGAAGAATAAAGGACACAACTAGTCTAGGGTATACCAGTTCAAACTACTTTCAAGATTGATGAATCTTCAGGAACTACAGATGAAAAGTCATTAGGAGAATCTACAACTAAGGTAAATACCTAGACTCTTGGTAAGAAACCATGCAAGCCTATATGTTTCAATTGTCACAAAGTGGTTCATAATACTAATTCATGTAGAATTAGGTCAGTTAATATGCCTAACACTTTGGAGGATATTTCTATAATTGAAATAATTATGGATACACTACATATGATTTTAGATCTAGATCTAGTAGCTTTGATTGATATTATTATATATGCAACAAATATGGCCATAAAGATGATGAATCTAGGTCAAGAGTGAATAATCGAAGGCCACCTATGAACCGAGAAAGCCCTAACTAAAGGGAAGAGGAATTCAATGTCACCTGCTCATTGTATGGGAATTACAGACATATGACTATGAGTTATAGAATGAGGAAAAAAAAGGTAATGTTGGACAATGGAGGAAAAATGCCATGGAATGTTATCATTGTCACAAGATTGGTCATCTTGCAAGGAATTGTAGAATGAGAAACTCACTAGTAAAGTAGTCAAAAAATCAAAAGGAAAAATAAATTTTTAATGTGCAAGAGAACAAGAAAGAGATGAATAAGATTTGGAAGAAGAAATAAGATGTCAAGGAAGAGCGTAAGACACCAGAAGGATCCAAATCACCATTAGGTGTGGATGGTTCTTCATCAAACTAAGTCACCTTTGAATTAGTGGGAGAAAGTATTGTTAAATCCATGTTTAGACCCCCTATAAGTGTGTGGGAAGATCTATCAACATATATATATGAAATGAGGTATGTTAAATTGATTTGAGAAAGTTTTGATCAATCACATAAGTTTTTGTCAATCGGTAATAAGCTTGTATGTTATCTAGTGAAAAGAGTATGTCCAATTGGTTAGTGCATTTAATACTCACATGTGAAGGTAGATAAAAATTTTAATTTTTACCTTTCTCATTGTTAATCTTGTTGTGGAGTGAAAGAAGAGTTGTTTGATCCATTTGCAAAGATCTTAGAAAAAAAAGTTCATTGTGGTAATCTAAAATAGAAAGTCAATTGGTGGTTGTGGTTGTTGTCATGTTATTCATCAAGAACCCTAGCTATACATAGTTTGAGGTATTTATCATTTATCTATTTGTGTGATTGAAAATTAATATGGCTACTCCTAAGTTGATTGATATAACTAAGAGAACACACCAAAAATTCAAATGAAATCCATTAAAGTCGATGGAAAATGATCCAATGGGTGCCCTAACCAGTGGTCCTCTATGGATTTCTGCATATGGAAGATATAAGAGCTTATATTCACTACAAGATGGAAGATCTTGGTACAAGATCTATTTATAAATTTTACAAAAAGTCATGTGATGAGAAGTTGATATTGAAGGATGAATGAAAATGTATTTCTGATAAAGGTTTTCATTATGCAATTAACTATATCTATGAATTTGAAGATGAACACATAAGATATGTTCTCAATACGTTACATGATTAGTTCACAAGGTTGGAAAAAATACATAAGATAAGAAAGGAATAAATCCATACTATAACCAGTCTATCTACAACCTGTAATGTACTTCTTCTTCATACTATTCCCAAGGAAGAGGCAATTAAATTGATAAAGTCTAAATGGGATGGGTGTGTGATGACTGTGAATGATGTCATAGATGAAGAAGTTAAATATACATCAATGGCGATTGGATAAAAATCCTATCACTCCAGCTGGGTGAATAGTACTCCCAATGGTGCCATTCATATTACCCACATGATGATTAAGGAAAATAAGGATTATGATCTAGATGAAGCGTTGAGGGAGATTTTAATATTGAATCTAAAAAATATCAAGAAGGAAAAGATGCATTAATTTAAATATGGTTAGTTAATTGTATGTTTATTCTTTTATTTTTAGAATATGTTTCCTGGCATTGGTAGTATTACCTGGTCAATTAATACACAAGTTTTCATTCAAATAAAAAATTGTATAAAGGTTTTGGGAAATGAGTTTACTTAAAAAATATGGGGATATTTGACATAATTTTAGAAAAGGATGCATAATAAAGAAAGAATACCTTTAGATATTGTGGAAAAATACAAGGATACCATTTGTTTTATGGTTGACACCAATGCATGTTTGATGAAGGAATTTGAGCCTAGGAGCGCATGGGTAATGCCTATAAGATATGAGGTAGAAGGAGATATTTTGACATTATATTAAGAAAACTTGTTAGCTCAACCATTATATCCCAAGACTCCAAGGTTCGGGACTTATGAAAAAAAATTTGGAAGTACACATTGATTTGATGAAAATAGTCAATGAGAAGAAAACAAAAAAAGGAATTTGAATAGTTCTTTGAACAAAAAGCCTTTTCTAAGGAACAAATTGAGAAAGCCAAAGCCAAGAATGTTCTAGAAAAGTTAATCTTTTATGCTACAATAGAAAAATATGATGTGGAAGTAGTGGGTAAAATGGGTAGTGATCCAACTGATAGAGAGACAAGAAGTGGTATAGTGAAGAAGGAGAAAGAATTTAAAACAAAAGACTCGATTAAAACTTATGCAAAGAAATCATACAAGGTTTCCAATCCTTCTACACTAATTAAAGAAGCAATGAAACCACAAGATACTATAGGTAAAAGAAAGAAGGAGAAAGAAAACTGAGATAAACGTGTAGCTGATGAAGAAAGAGAAGAGACTAAATTAGAGGAGCAGAAAGAGATCAAATACAAAGGTAAAAATTATAAGGTGGTAGGTTCCCCTACTAGAAAATATGTAAGTCATGATTTTAGTAAATTCATGAGTGTTGATGACACAATTCAAGAAGTAAAGAAATGGGGACTGTTTGTTAAAGTAGATAAATATTTTGATAAGTTCAATAAGGATGATCGAGATTTGATTAAAGATGCTACTTTTTATAGCATGAACACATTTAGCAAAATAATGATAGAACTGAAAGGCCAGGTTCCAAATTCCTTATATAATAATCTAGAGGCCAGATGGAATATTGCAATAAGATAGGGTAATGAATTGATAGAGTATGTGTTAATGAAATTACAATCAAAGATGTCACAAGAATAAGTGAAAAAGGTACTTGCTTCCACAAGACATTTATTCAAGACAAAGAAGAGACTCACTATATTTCTATGTGGAAAATCTCTTGGTGTAGAGGATGAGACTAAAGAAATTTTGATGAAACACTTTGGTATGCTCAAAGATGTAGATGTGGAGAAAAGTGTTGAACATGTTGTGATAAAAACATAGTCTAGGATGGAATTGGGAAAATTCTGAAATCTTAGTTTTTGGTATTTTCTATGTTTCGGTAAACTGCAATTTTGAAGGTCTTCAAAGCACTTTGGGGCCTCAACGCCTCAAGGTGGAATCACCTTGGTGTGGCCTCCTAGTTTTGGCTCAATATTTATTGATTACCTTTCTAATGGAGTAAATAGTTTTCAATTCAGAGCTAGGATTAGAAAGTTATTCCTTGTCCAAGTGGGCCTATTTTTATATATAGTGTTTTGATATTTTCTAGTAGTTTTAATAGTTTATTTGTAATAAACATTATGGGGAATCTTCATTTCATTTCCAAGGGGTCATAGTGACCCTTGGGATCCATCAAAGTTGTATAAAATCTAATTTCAAATAGAATGGGTTTTTTTTTTGGCTTGCAAATCTCGTTGTTATTGTGGTTTTTCTTTTTAACTTAAAAATACCACAAGTATCACACAAGGTATTGTAACTAAATTTCATAATTCATATCAATGGTATCAGAGTGGGAACACTCCTTTATGCCAATTTACACAAGGTCCTACCAAAGATTAGGATTGGATACACAATAATTTTCAAAGTATCCACCTTTAAGATGCACATGATCAAAGATGTTAGATGATGCTATTAAGTAGTTGGTGGAAGAGGCTTTAAATAAGAAATGAGAGGAGATGATAAGTAAATTTTAATAGCTTCTACAAAATCAACAAACCTCTAGATCAGGAACATCATTTCATGGAAATACCCCTTTCAAAGTGCAGGTAAATTTTGACATCCTAAATCTTGAAGGAAAAGTCGATGTGGAAGTTGTTGATAACTAGTTATCAAAATTGGATAGATACTTTTCTGTAAATAATTTCTCAAATAAAAAAAAAAAAATTCTCCTCAAAGATAAAACCCATAAGAAATTAGCATGGGAAACCAAATAAGAAAATTGTAATGTCCCCACCAGGGAACCCATAAGGAATCAAGTCTAATGACCTAAAATTGTAACTAACAATTTTTTTTGTAACATTACATCATTAATACATTCAAATTTACATTCCTTAAGGTTCCTGTAATGAATTCATTTACTAACATATTTACATTACTTGTCCAATTGAATTTCATTTCTTTTCATAACTTTCACATTTCATAACTTAAGAGATAGGGTAAGAAAGTAACATTTCCTTTACAATTATAATCCTTACTTCATAAACCAATTTCATTTCTCTTTTCTACACATTGAAATAGCTATTCTTAAAAATTACATTTTAACCTTAGCATAATAAACATTTCCTTTTATTTCAACATAGGAGAGATAGAGAAAATAATTCAACATTTATACTTTACATATTTCCAACTTTGACCTTTCAAATAACAACCCTTGAAACAAACCCTAGAACTATCCCTCCCAATTTATTTTCTTTTCAATTACATTTTTTTGATAACGAATCTCATTACAATAGTAAGTACTAGAATGGCTTGAAGGAATTACAACATATATTTTCATCTTTATTTTCAATAATACATGATACAAAATAGAAAGATCTTCATTAATGCATAAAATTGAATGCATCAAAGTCACGAACCATGAACAAGACCTCGAAAGATTTTTTCCACCCAACCATGTGAAATTGGTGAAGTTACACTCCCCATGCTAGGAGATAGAACCAAGATACGTACAAGCCCCTAAGCATTCTAAGGTTTCACAAACCCTAGCTTGAGAAAAAATACAAAAAATTAAAAGATATCACATTACTAATCACAAGGGTTAGGTTTGTAGCATACCCTCTAGGTGAGTGTCATCACATATCTTGGATTCTTGGATCCTTCTTGGAAACCATGTAACCTTGATCCCCCCTTTTTGAATACGGATCCATCCTGGTAGTTACCCATGGTCCCAGTACTCCAACAGGACTATGTGGCCATTAATATATTTTCTTTCATTATCTTTAGTTTCCCCCCTCTCCCAAACTCATTAGTAGGTTATCAATTTTTACTAACCCACCCATAGGATCATTTGGAAACCACTTTAGGCTTCCAAGACCTATGGTGAGCCAGTCACCTATGGTACCTAGTCCCCTAACCCATCACAAGCCAAACATACAAGATAATACTTCCATGTCTTGATTCATAGGTTTAGGAAACTCTCCTATGCACTCAGGCCCTTACGAAAAGTCCTAACCTTAACCATGTACATAATAGGAACCATAGGAATTATTCCTACCTCAAGACATCATAAAATACAACATAGAACTTGCCACATGCCTCAGCACAATATTACATGGTTTATTTATAGGTCTAGAGTACCCTATTGTGCCTGAAATTTAGCTAAGTCTGGATTTTTTTAAAATCCCCAAAATCTAAATGTTTCATCTTAACTCCTATGAACCTAGAACCTATCTCAAACATCATGAAAGGTATTTATACAAATATAACTTAAATTATAATAAATTATATTTGTTTAAATTCTTCCACCAAAATGAGTTCTAGCCTCATAAAATAAACTCAAGTACATGATAAGTACTAAAACACCACAAGTAACACATAATAACATCAAAAAAATAAGTGGACATACATATGTGATACAACTTGTAGCCCAATCATAAGGAATGAGTTATAGAGGTTCTAAACCCAAATTCTGCAAATTTTGAGCCCTTTAAACCCTAAAAAACCCCATATGACAATACGTAAATACCCATACAACATTCTAGTAATTTCCATACAAAATTTTACCAAGTGTCATATGGGTATGTGTATATAGTCGTACGACACCACTAGACACTTTTTCAAAACTAATTCAAAAATTAACCAAAAAGGCCAAAAAAATGACTTTTTAGGCATGGAGAGTGTTTGGGAAAAGTTCCCTGAGGTCAACCTGATGTAGGGACCTCAGTACCACATCAATGACACATCCTCAACACTACCTAAGCCTCAAAAAAAATAAATCAAACATAAAACAATAATCTATAGAGAAGCCTGCAAGAGCAAAAGAGAAGGAAAAAGGACTACATCTCATTCCTAAACCATCCTAACCCTTCCTATTTCTTCCTAAACTTCCCTATTCCATACAATAATAGTGAAATAGACCATCCCACATTCTTACAAGATTTCCTAACTTCCTAGGAAGATTTCATAATACCAAATACCATAAAACATGCATAATTTACTTCCCATACACATAATAGAAATACATAGAAGATAAAACATTTACATTTCCTTCTAAAAAAAAATAGTTATCACATATCAATACAATAATTTAGAATTTATGTAAGCAAACAAACACCTACATAGGATAATTAGATAATTCATCCCAGTTTAGACCCTACCTGGGGTCCTGCGGAGAAATTCTCTTCTCTTGGCTGGAGTCTCTCTGCAAATCTTCAAGCCTTGAGTAGATAGCCTCCTAAAAAGATTCCTCTAACAATAAAACTTTGAGAAATCCACACACACTTTTCTTCACCAAATAGAGACTCTCAAACTCATAGAAACTTTAAATAAATTTTTGGAAAAATTAATGTAGAACACTCCCAAAAATCTTCCCAAAATCTAACTCCCAAACCACACAAAATTGCAATTATTTATGTTAGGAATGGGAACACTGAGAGGGGGGGGGGGTGAATTAGTGTTCACTATATTTTATCTTTTTACTTTAATCTTTATACTGAACTTAAATGCTTAAGTACTGAATTAAACATGCACATAAACATGAAACATGAAATCAACACATGACACCAATATGGTTACAGGGAAACCCAAATAGGTAAAAACCCTAGTGGGAATTGACACCGACTAATATTCTGTACTAGTGTTTTGTGATCCTTGTTAGAAGATCCTTAACCTTGTTAGTAGTTTCTTTACAATGGTTTAAGTATAGTAGACCTTGTCAAGGGTCAGACCCTATTAGGAGTCTTTTACAATAGTCCCTGTTAGGGGATTGGATGCACTATCCTAGAGCTCACTGATCAAGTGGTGAAGGCTACAACCTTCTGATCTCAGATACACACTATATCTGTAGGATGAACTCACTATGAAACTTCTTGTCAGATCAGTTCCTTTGATGCACTAATGCTTTGACCTCTTTCAAAGCTCTAATACATTGTATAATGTCTTTGCATACTTCTTCTCTTCTTATCACAACTCTCTCTCAACTTCCATGCTAAATACAATGGGCACATCTTATATTTATACGCGCATACAAAATAAACAACTAGGTCAGCCCTTAGACCTATTACATACAATGCTTCCAAATGAATTGGTTTAAGCATGTTTACAATCAAACATATATACATGTCGGAAACCTAAATACAATAGGCACATAGCCTTTACATCATTATAATATAGTCGCAACTCAAAATGATAACTGTCGGTTGCTTTCTTTGTTCTTCACTGGCACACACTGGTTGTGCAACTTCAACTAACTATATCTTTCTCATCCTTGCATATCTAATTATGCACTCATAGAATAAGCATGAATATAGTCTAACTAACTTAACTTCTAGGGTGCACACCATAAATCAGCCGTACAGATGTGCACTATTGTTTTGAGTTGCAGGAACTCTATACACTATGCAGTCTTCAACACTTAACTGATTTTTGATCTTCTCATCAAGTGCGTTGACTCCAAACTACTATATGACTTTGTTTCCATAATGAAAACACTATATTAAGTCATATCCATCAATATAGACAACTTTCCAACAATCTCCTCCTTTTTCATTGATGGCAACAAAGGAATATGGCCAAGTTACTAACTGTCCTTAATACAAAAAACTTTTGTCTTCTATATATATTTATATCTCCCTATACATATTATGATCCATATTCTATACACAAATCCCCATTTGACATTAATGAAAAAGGTGTTTCAAAAAATTGTATCTATACATACTCACTGAGGGAAAACATCTGGGTATGCTATCTTTAGGTTTTGGATCTCCTTCTTCCAAAAGGTGATCAAAGAGTTTACTATCTGGACATGGGCGCATAATGTATACTGAAGCTTCTCCATCTTCTTCAAGTCTATGGAAGGACCTTGATCATAGGTCATCATTGTGGAATCAATCTCCTTGATATTCTGATTGAGGATATCTAATGAGGGTGTAAGAGCATTCCTCAACTGAGTCTATCTAGCTCTTATTTCTATCATCTCTTTTTCTGCCTTCTCAATTTTATCAATCTATCCTTGGTAGACATTATTGCACATGTTCACATTTTTGGATTTGTCTTTCACTGAACTCTTCACTTGCTCAATCATATCTTTTGCCTCTTTTATTTTCTTGAAATGAGCATCAGTAAGTTTATCTTGATCCATGCATTCTACAATGATTCTTCTTCCTTGATCTACAAATTCTTTCAAGGATTCTTGACCAGTTTTCAGTGAGCTAAGGTCAAGTGCAAAGTTGTTCACTAATTCATTCAATCTCTTCTTTAAATACTTTTCTTCTACAACTAGGGATGCAAATTCTTCAAGGCTTGAAAAGTTTCTTTTGAAATGTGAGATGATTATACTCACATCATCAACAAAGTGTATCTTTGACACTTTCTTATCCTTTGGCAACAGATTGTTCAAAATGTTTACTTATTCTACTAGGAGGGGATTCCTCATCACTTTCTTTTCTTTTTCCTTCTCCATAGCTAAGATGTTGAACTTAATTAGGTCTTCTTCTTTCCATGAGTCCAAACTGGATGTGTTAGGTGTCAAGCTTGACAACAATGCCATTGAAGGAGTGATGGGAATGCTGTCCATCAATTCTTGTTTCACCTTGATTGACATTTCATCGCTTTTCTCACTTTCTTTTATCTTTTCTTTTTCTATCTTTTCTTCTTCTTTCTCATCATCAATTAGTACTTCTTGATGAGTGGGAGGTGTGTTGCTACATAACATTTCAGCTTCTTGTGTGCTCAAAAAATCTTCCTCAAACTTATCCAAGTCATTGGTTGTGGCCACCATTTGTAGTTTCTACATTGTCAATGAAGATTGTATCATATTTTTGTGTATCCATCATGGGTGCAGACTTATCTGCCTCTGTTTGAGTTTCTACTACAGGCGCTAAATCTCAAGGACCTGTAAATGGTATATTGGTGGTCTCTGCTACTTTGTCTTTCTCACTAGGTGCTTGAGTGATGGGTGCAGACTTAGGTTTCATGTGCTACTCTAAGAATACCTTCTCAAAGGCCTTCTTTGTTTCCTTAGTTATCAGCTCATAGTCTTTGTTGATAATGTGTAGTGGTCTCATCTTTGTCCTTAAGTTTGGCTTCACCAAATTCAATAAAAGTGTCTTTTCTTTAACAAAACATATTGGAATATTGGAGTCAAGTGTTTGTTCCCTGATTCTAAAGTCTTCTTTAGTGGCTTGTCTCTTTAAGGTATCCATAATCTCCCATACCTTATCTGGGATAGCTGTCTTCAATTCAAGAACTGTCTTCTTGAATTTTATCATGTGTTTGATCAACATCTCATGAATATCTAACTTATCAATTTCATGATATTTGTCATAAAACTTGGCTATTTGATCTATCCTTCCTTCTTCTACTACTCTAGTCTTTAACACTTGAAGACTAGGTATGAATCCTACTTTCAGAGGTGGCTGCACATTTTTCAATTTTCTTCTTGTGGCTCTAGTTGAAGGGTGACTTGTGGCGGTTTGTTTTCTCCTCTTGGGCCTCTTAGGAGATGCATCTGTGGACTCAATATCAATTGTAATAGTGGGCACATGACTAATATCATCAATTTTACCTTGTTTATCCTTTGGATCATTAGTCTTCTCAATTTTTACCTTTTTCAACTTGGGATCATCAGACTTAGCTTCGATTGTGGATGTGCTCTCAATTTCCAAAGAAATCTTTTCTTCCCTTGCTTTGTCTAGGTCTACTTGTGTTACTCCATGAATTATGAGTATCTCAGACATAATCTTAAAGGCTTTCCTCTTAGTTGTTGTGCTGTTTAGTTTAGCATCTATCTCTCTTGTCTTCTCCTCATAAGTTCCCCATGTTAGCTCATTAGCATTAGTAGGAGCTGAAAGAAATACTTGAGCATATGATTCTAAAATTTGTTCCTCTACTTCATATCCAAGTGGATGAATCCACTTTGTTCTAGGTACAACTGCCTCCATGCATGTTGTATATGTTTTAACCATAAAACAAATAGTATCCTTGTATTTCTCAACTATGTTTTCTAGAATTTTGTACCTCATTTTCATCTTGACCTTGAAGGTCTTCAACTCCAATGTTATGTAATCTCTCAAAGTACTTTCAGTGGTTTCCTTGTAAGATATCTGTGGCATGGTTGGAATGGACTTGTCCAAATATGAATCTGATACTTTCCCAACTATATGTAGATACATGCAAATGATCAAAGACCCAAACCTAAATATCTTGGTCTTGTCATTCTTGATTGCCTTGATGTTATCAATCAACTATGTGCACAAGATCTCATAGAGATTTAACTCCCCATCTTTCTTCACATGTCTGATGGTTGCTAGAATTGTGCCCGCAGACACATTGTTCACTCTACTGGTGTGATGAAACTTGTATCCAAGTATCATAGACATCAATTTGATGTCTTCTTGCTCAATAGGCTCAATTTTCATCCCATTCCTATCACTCCTTGACTTACATGTTTGTTCAATAATTTTCCTGACATCCTTTCCTACTGGAAGGATGGCACCTATCTTTGGGAGCCCTATCATCTCATATATTAGTTCACAGGTAATTCTGACCGACACATCACCTATCCAAAATAGGTCATCATGAATTCTACTAAATAGTATCTTAATCCATTCAGTCTCATAAAATTCATATGTCGTAGAATACTCAACTATAGGGTGATCATTCCACTTAACATATTCATCCATGAATGTTTTATCTAGTTTCAACATGGTATCTATGTGCGCCCTTAACCTATCTAGCCCTACTATTTCTTTCTTGTAGTAGATGTAAGCCCTAATGTCCTCAACATGCATAACGCCCATAGGCATGTGAGAGAATGCTCCCTCTAAATCATCTATGGTCGACTTAAATGGATGCTTCTTAAATACATATCTCTTCTTCTCTACAACATCAAAAACTATGGGAGTGGCCATGACTTACTTGTTTAATCACTTTCCAACTATACTCTAAGATAATCTGAAGACTTCTAAATTAGCGCGATGAACTAGGGTTTTTGCAACCAACCAAATGCACTGCTAATTACTGCAAATCACTAATAGATAACTCTACAAGTCTTCACAACAACTTCTAAGGCTCTTTCTACTCTTCAATCACTCTGAATTTGAATGCAATGAGTAATCAAATAACTTTCTATGTACTTAAGGTGAAAATTTTTCCATTAATGCTTGCCACGTAAACCAAGCTATCACTTAAAAATTTCCAACTTGAGTTTTGCTAACAATCAGTATGTGCACTCTTGAACAAAGGTTCCTTTATACTCCAAAAGCTTAAGTCCAAAGGCACATACTCTGAGAATGAGTATACCAGCCACGTAGGGGTCTACAGCTAAATTAGCTCCTCCTATGACCCTGAGGGCCATTCATCCAGATGTAGAGGGTGTGTCCACTACGGATGCATCCAATACATTCTCATCAACTTTTTCCTTCTTTCCTCTTGACCAAATCAAGCTCACATACTCTGAGGCCTTCACAAACTTGACTTCTCCTTCAGGATCTAGAACTAGTTCTTCAGCCTTTTTAGGGCTTTCCTGACCTTGTATCCTTGATCTACAGAACTTTGAGATATGTCCAACCTTGTTACAAGAGTGACAAATGACTAGAGATCTTATATTTCTTGACACGTTGACATGAGTCACCATTTTGCATTGTCTTGCTGAGTGATCATTATAGTTACATATCTGACATGTAACATTCTAAGAATTTCTTACATTTGTTTGATTCTGATTTCTCTGATCATGCTGAATCTTGTTCTTCTTACTAGTCTTGCAATTCATAGCTTTATGACCAAATTTATTGCATGAATAATAGTAACCATTAAAAGGTCTTACCTCTTTATAGTTCCTTGCAATGTGTCCATGCTTTTTACATGCAAAACAAGTGCATTCTACTTGCTTGCACTCATTCTTAGGTGGTCCACCATTATCTTTGGTTTGATCTTTAGTCGTCTCAATATCAGTAGAGTCTTTTTGTGTATCCTTTCTTGCTTGCATGTTGTCAATCTGATTTTGTGCTTCATTATATCAAATATAGCTATTGTCTCCTTTGGCTCTTCTTGCATGCAACTAAGATTCTATCAAATCAAAACTAGTGTGTAATTTGTCAATATGATTCTTTGCTTCTTTCAATTAAGACTCCAAGCTTTCTTTGCTATTATTTAGTCCCAAGATTTCCAAGTTAGCTTGCCTTAATTCCTCATTGAGTTGAAGGTTCTCTTTGATTTGTTCATCATAGACTTCTTGATTGTTAGTCAGCTTATCATCGAATTCTTCAAGTAGTTGTTTTAAAGATGAAGTGTCTTCATTCGGCTTCTTGACCTTTGCTCCTAGATCACTGTTAGAGCATTCCTTCAAATCCTTTCTTAGAATTTTGATAACTAATTATGCATCACTGACCTTTTCCTTTAGTTCTTCAATTTCTCTTTCTGATTTGTCCAGATCTTCAAGAGCAGCTTCAAGATTTCATTCTGGATGTTTCATTTCTACTTTGTCTATGATCTCCTCAAGTAGTTAAACTTCTTTGCTGAGGACCAGAGCTCTGATACCAATTGTTAGGAATGGGAACACTTAGAGGGGGGGTGAATTAGTGTTCACTGTATTTTATCTTTTTACTTTAATCTTTATATTAAACTTAAATGCTTAAGTACTAAATTAAAAATTCACATAAACATGAAACATGAAATCAACACATGACACCAATATGGTTATGGGGAAACCCAAATAGGTAAAAACCCTAGTGGGAATTGACACCCACTCATATTTTGTACTAGTGTTTTGTGATCCTTGTTAGAAGATCCTTAACCCTATTAGAAGTTTCTTTACAATTCTTTAAGTATAGTAGACCTTGTCAAGGGTTGGACCCTATTAAGAGTCTTTAACAATAGTCCCTGTTAGGGGAGTGGATGCACTATCCTAGAGCTCACTACTCAAGTGGTGTGTTGGTGATCTTTTCTTTATACTTGTAGGTTTACACTATGATTGATAAATTTATGTCACTGATTCTGTCAGCACTCCAAAGTCTACAAGGCAAAGGGGCAATTAACAAGGATCAAAGAGCTCCTCCTACACTTTGAGCTTATATGCTTAGGTAGGTGTACCTTTGACTCACTTCTTCAAAGGAGTCATAAAATGTTATACAACTATACCCTTTACAAATTGTTTTGAAGATTTATCATTTAAATGTGTGGTGGATGATGATGAACTACTTCTAGAGAATAGATCAGTGCCTTAACCTAGGGCATAGAGTCACCCAATAACACATGTCAACTGAGAATCCTAAATCAAATACTCCTAAACTCAGAATAAGTGCTTTTCCTATTATCCCCCTCACCCTCAAACCTAGTCATCAAATTCCTATCCAATCATGAACTCACTAAAACCACCTTGAAGACATTAATCCTAACTTTGTTAGGAACTCAAAGATAATCCCACAATACTCTTTGTTTACCATATGTTAACCCACTTTGTGAAATTAACATATATGAGCCCAAGATTAAAACAAGAAGACAAACATAAATTTGAGATTGGAATCCAACTGTATTCTCATTAAAATTTGCAAAATCAATACATTACCAAAATAACAAAATGTTATGAAAAAGATCCAAAATCTAGGCTCTCCTTGTTTAGTCTTTACATTGATTTTCAATATACATCAACCAACCTTTAAAAATAAAAACTACTACAATATATACCATCAATCATCTTGGAATCCCAAAAAGATCAGGATGCAACAAGCTATGGATGACTAGGTTAAGGGGTTAGGGTTTTCACCCACCAAACCAACCAAAATACAATCACAATTTATTCCATTTGGGGGAAAACCAAGCAGCCTCGAGAAAGTAGATCCCAGAAAGATCCTCATTTATGAGAAATATCTGAATTGTGTACCAAAGATCATAATTTTTCCATGCTTATCAGTCTGATCAGACACCTGTAACATGCCTCGAGCAATTCTTTATTCATTTCTTCACAGTACAGACCCCTGCAAATCAATCATCAAGCCCCTGGACCACTCTGCAATAGTTGACAAAACCAATTTTACCAAATCCAGCCATGAAAGCATTAAAAACTAGTCCTTTCTATAGCTAAAAACCCTTAAAAATATTCAAATTTGAACTACAATGGTTAACCAGATAGATTTTAAAATGCGGCCGTCGATCTAATTATTTCCTAGCAAATCGGGCGGTTCACATTAATCCCCATAGCAGTCACGAAACCCTTGAAAAGTCCTCAGCCACGCTAGTAGTCAACAACCAATGAAAAGTGAGCACATCAGCATCGCATAGTATACTAGACCCACTGAATATAAGCCTTTAATTGGATGATCGTCTTAAGTTCGCATAGACCATAAAGATTCTATGCAAACATAAGACAACCGTAGATTATGAATCTGCCATCCTCTTAAAAGATTTGGGCCCACTGACACATCCCAATCATCAGCCGGCTGACCAATCAAAACAATACAAATCAGCACATTTGGCAACACACTCCCACTACATCTTCATCTCTTTCACCAATGAAAAATGTGCATGTCATCTCTAACTATTAGAGGACCCACCCTTTGTTTGTTGCCTGAGAAAAAGGTAAAATTGATAGCTGGCGTAAGATCTCATAGCTCTGACAAAACCCATGAGAAATTACACCAACCATAGATCTTTTGTGGATGTTAGGACCCTCAAGGACATGCCAGCAATGAGGTCCCACTAACACTTGCCAAATCATCATCACCTCGACCAATCAAGAAAGAGCATGTCAACACCGATAAGAAACTACCATTTGTACATGCATGGCAATAGACCCACTACCCATCAAAATCTAATTGGATGGTGGGCTCATGATTGCAAGGGGGAAGAATATTCCTTGTGAACATACACCGACCGTTGATCTAAATCTCTGACATCAAGTCCCACTGACAAGCTCCAAGCTACACTCCCATGGCCAATGAAAAGCTGCCAAGTTAGGATGACTATTCAAACAAAGACCCACTGTGCACAGGCCATGGTTATCGCTATACCGTGATGCTTAAAAGGGCATCATCTCTTATCAACGGTATAACACCAGTCATTGATCATAAAAGAAATTGAAAGCTGGGCCCCGTGTCAAATTCTATGTCATTGTCTAGCTCACCCAATAAGATGCGGCCACTTGTGCCTACCTGGCAGTGGACCTAGCCATTTGAAAAGTTGTGTTGTAAAGAGAGATCAATGGTTGTCGTAAGATCTCATAAAGGAGAGAGAATCTATGAGAAGATACGCCAACCATCCGATCGAACTATGACAGAAGACTGGGCCCAAGGAAATATTAAAGCTAAAACATTATAAAATGAGGTGCTAAAGACTTAGGGAAAAATAATACCACTGGGCGTTAGACTTAGGAAAATATTAAAGTACATGGGTTTCTAAGAACTTAAGTGGCCCGAAAAAGGTAATGCATGAATATAACAAGGCCAGGGCAAACTAGGGTTTTTTCACTTAATAGCTAGAAATTTGAGAATTGAACTAGGGTTTTAGGGCCAAAGATAAAGAAAACCATTGAAGAGGCCAAGGAAAACTTACATAGCCATGAATTTTATTGCAAGTGCTAACAGTGGGTCTGTTTGGGGATGATGGTCAACCTGTGCCTATGCAAGAATGCAGAATTACTAGGAAAGCAAACCACCAACTGGACAAAAACCTTGACCTCAAAAACTGGCAACTGAACCAGGAGGACAGAAAGGGAAACACACAACAAAAAGGAAATATTTACAAAATATTTACAAGTTTGAAACTTTACTTGGTGGCCCCAAGCCACCAAAAAAAAATTAGAAACCCTCCACAATCAAAGGTTTGATTTTCATCTGCATATGCAACCAACCACCTGCAAATTTCATGATCATCTTGTTGCCAACATATGTGAATATTCATTAGCTAAAAAATGAAATTGTACTGATCACTACCCATGTTCTTCCAGTCATAATCCTTACATTCATACTCATATTCCAAGAAGTAAGGAACATCATTTACTTCTTCTTGATGACTGGAAAAAATAAAAAACTTATCTAGTAATGCATCAAGAAATAAAACATAATGATCATCATACATTACCACAAAAATACCTAGCTGAGAAGGACTTGGATCTTCTAATTTTCCTTCATGCATTGCCTCAGCCATTGAGCAACTTGGTTCCTCTATGATGTTTTCATTAACTGGATCATGAACCAAGTGAAGGTCTTTTTCACAAATATTGTGACAGTGGGACAACTGATCTACATCATCATTTTCATAAAAAGAATTTATGTCCCAACTATTGAAGACTAAGTCCTCAATACTATCGCCATCACTATCATACTTAGTAAAAGAAGGAAGAGGGTTTGAACAAGAAACTTGTTCATCATTGCAATTTTTATGAAAGGAAAACACATTGTCATGTCCTTTTACCTCTTCTTTTGCAGAGTCACTACATGAGGAGGGCTCTGGTGTACATGGGTCATCAAGCATAGGCACCTATTGCATCCTGTCAGCATTTGACAAACCCAAAAATTGCTAGTGGGCAGGAGGAAAAACATTAATACACACATCACAAACATGTGAAATTTGAGTAACTGATCAGCCATCCTTCCATGGCTTAGCAAAAGATCTAGAATCAGGACAAGACTCAAAATCTATACAACTTTCCCAATCAATACTCAACACCATATCAGGGATATCAACATCGCTTGAAGATGAACAAACACTGATGACTTCAACATTTGATAAATCATACTACACTTGGTTGTCATGTAGTAGTGTTGGGACAACAAAAGGATTAAAGGCACACATTTCAAAGTCAAATCTTACTGACTCATGTTCTTGGTTAAAATAGATATGTGTTGGATGTGGGAACTCAGAGTCATCCCTCCCTGAATATCTGAGATATTCACAAGATAGGAAATCTAAAATTTGTTCACTATGAAGTGAACAACTATTCTCAAGAAAACCCTCCTCTGATATACAATCATCAACAACATCTTCATTCATCCCATCTTTTTCTTCATCTGACTGACTGCATAAATCTTCTGCCCCACATTGAGAAAAAGCATCATTCTCATGACTATAAGAAAGAGTGTCAACACTTGACACATCTCCTTCATAACTTCCATCATTCTCAATAATAGTATTACTAGGCACAACCCCAAATGCATCTTCAAGTTCAAGATCAACATCATTAAGTATCCAATCCCTAATATGCACATAACACTCTTCATACAAGGAGGCTGGCCAATGGGTTGATTCAGAAAAATAGAGCTCCAAAAACAAACCAATGAACATAGATTCTGAAAACTTAATCGCCCCCGGAAGCTTATCATATGCATCACAAAAATTCTCATAGAACAAAGGTATTGATATTTCCCTTCTACCTCCCACCTTCAATCTCATCAATTGTATGCAATCCCTCTGGATGCCTTGGTCTAATAATGCAAGTTCCTCCTCAACTTTACCCATCATAACTTAATGCAATACTTCCATAAAATTTTGCAAAAACACAACTAAAAAATTAAAGTATGCAAAACCTCTACTCACACCTTATTCCTTTTCTTAGTGCTCAAATCACTTAATAAGGAGACACTTTCTAACATTTAAAAATAGAATACTTGGAATTTTTGTAGTAGAAAATCAACCTATTGATTAGAAGGCAGGGCAGATCTAGAGCTCTGCTCGAAGCTCCATCAGGTCTTTTGCTTTATAGAGTCACCACCTCTTTGAAGAGGAAAATATTGCAATGTTTTGTATCTTCTTCCAATCAACCAAGACCTCACTAGGATTTACACACTATTTATCAGGGACTGCACTGATCAAACAGAGAATTTAGAGTCGCCACTCAACACTTAGTGAGAAGATTTTACAAATGTGTTTTGTTTATCTGACTCTTTTCTAGACTCTCCCTAATAGAGTCGCCATTTTGTTGGTGACTCGGATGGGCAAACTAATTTGGTCAATAAGATATGGAAATTTGTAGTTTGTAACCAGAGATTCTAACAGATGTATCTTTGTTATATTCTCCCCAGCAGAGTCACCATTTTGTTGGTGACTCAGATGGGCAAACCAATCTGGTCAATAAAAGATTTTGAATATAACAATATAACCTCAACTAGAGATCCTAACAGATGTACTTCTTTATTGTTGTTCTCCCCAGTAGAGTCACCATTTTGTTGGTGATCTTTTCTTTATACTTGTAGGTTTACACTATGATTGACAAATTTATGTCACTGACTCTATCACCACTCCAAAGTCTACAAGGAAAAGGGCCAATTAACAAGGATCAAAGAGATCCTCCTACACTTTGAGCTTATATGCTCAGGTGGGTGTACCTTTGACTCACTTCTTCAAAGGAGTCATAAAATGTTATACAACTATACCCTTTACAAATTGTTTTGAAGATTTATCATTTAAATGTGTGGTGGATGATGATGAACTACTTCTAAAGAATAGATCAGTGCCTTAACCTAGGGCATAGAGTCAACCAATAACACATGTCAACTGAGAATCTTAATCAAATACTCCTGAATTCAGAATAAGTGCTTTGCCTATTATCCCCCTCACCCTCAAACTTGATCATCAAATTCCTATCCAATCATGAACTCACTGAAATCACCTTGAAGACTTTAATCCTAACTTTGTTAGGAACTCAAAGCTAATCCCACAATACTCTTTGTTTACCATATGTTAACCCACTTTGTGACATTAACATATATGAGCCCAAGATTAAAACAAGAAGACAAACATAAATCTGAGATTGGAATTCAAGTGTATTCTCATTAAAAATTGCAGAATCAATACATTACCAAAATAACAAAATGTTAGGAAAAAGACCCAAAATCTAGGCTCTCCTTGTTCAGTCTTTACATTGATTTTCAATATACATCAACCAACCTTTAAAAATACAAACTACTACAATATATACCATCAGTTATCTTGGAATCCCCAAAAGATCAGGATGCAACAAGCTATGGATGACTAGGGAAAGGGGATAGGGTTTTCACCCACCAAACCAACCAAAATACAATCACAATTTATTCCATTTGGGGGAAAACCAAGCAGCCTCGAGAAAGCAGATCCCAGAAAGATCCTCATTTATGAGAAATCTTTGAATTGTGTACTGAAGATCATAATTTTGCCATGCTTATCAGTCTGATCAGACACCCGCAACATGCCTCAAGCAATTCTTCATTCATTTCTTCACAATACAGACCCTTGCAAATCAATCATCAAGCCCCTGGACCACTCTGTAATAGTTGAAAAAACCAGTTTTACCAAATCTAGCCGTGAAAGCATTAAAAACTTGTCCTTTCTATCACTGAAAACCCTTAAAAATATTCAAATTTGAACTACAATGGTTAACCAGATAGATTTTAAAATGCGGTTGTCGATCCAATTATTTCCTGACAAATCAGGCAGTTCACATTAATCCCCATATTAGTCATGAAACCCCTGAAAAGTCCTTGGCCATGGTAGTAGTCAACAACCAATGAAAAGTGAGCACATCAGTGTCATGTAGTATACTGGACCCACTGAATATAAGCCTTTAATCGGATGATCATCTTAAGTTCGCATAGACCAAAAAGATTCTATGTGAACATAAGGCAATCATAGATTATGAATCTGCCATCCTCTTAAAAGATTCAGGCCCACTGACACATCCCAGTCTTCAGCCAGCTGACCAATCAAAATAATACAAATTAGCACACCTAGCAACACGGTCCCACTACATCTTCATCTCTTTTGCCAATGAAAAATGTGCACGTCAGCTCTAACTATCAGAGGACCCACCCTTTGTTTGTCACCTAAGAAAAAGGTAAAATCGACGGCTGGCGTAAGATCTCATAGCTCTAACAAAACCCATGAGACCTTACGCCAACCGTAGATCTTTTGTAGATGTCAGGACCCTCAAGGACACACTGGCAACCAGGTCCTACTGACACTTGCCAAATCATCAGCATGTCAACCAATCAAGAAAGAACATGTCAGCACCAATAAGAAACTACCATTTGTGCATATATGGCAATAGCCCCACTACCCATCGACATCTAATTGAATGGTGGGCACATGATCGTAAGGGGGAAGAATATTCCTTGTGAACATACATTGACCATGAATCTAAATCTCCCAGATCAGGTCCCACTGACAAGCTCCAAGTGACACTCCCATAGCCAATGAAAAGCCACCAAGTTAGGATGACTTAGAAAACAAGGACCCACCACACATAGGCCGCAACATGTTGGAATATCGAGTGGTTGTCACTACACCACAATGCTTAAAAGGGCATCATCTCTTATCAATGGTATAACACCAATCATTGATCATAAAAGTAATTGAAAGCTAGGCCCCATGTCAAATTCCATGTCATTGTCTGGCTCACCCAATAAGATGTCACCACCTATGCCTACCTGGCAGTGGACCTGACCATTTGAAAAGTCACATTGTAAAGAGAGATCAACAGTTGTCATAAGATCTCATAGAGGAGAGAGACTCTATGAGAAGATATGCCAACCGTCTGATTGAACTATAACAGAAGACTGGGCCTAGGGAAATATTAAAGCTGAAACATTAGAAAATGAGGCACCAAAGACTTAGGGAAAAATAATACCGTCAGGTGTTAGACTTAGGAAAATATTAAAGCACATGGGTTTTTAAGAACTTAAGTGGCCTGAAAAAGGTAACACAGGAATATAACAAGGCCAGAGCAAACTAGGATTTTTTCACTTAACGGCTAGAAATTTGAAAATTGAACCAGGGTTTTAGGGCCAGAGATAGAGAAAACCATTGTAGAGGCCAAGGAAAACTTACACAACCATGAATTTTATTGCAGGTGCTAACATGGTGAAGGCTACAACTTTCTGATCTCAGATACACACTATCTGTAGGATGAACTATCACTATGACATTGCTTGTCAGATCAGTTCCTTTGATAAACTGATGCTTTGACCTCTTGAAAAGCTCTAATACATCTTATACTATATTTTTATACTTATTCTCTTCTTATCACAACTCTCTCTCAACTTCCATACTAAATACAATGGGTGCATCTTATATTTATACTCGCATACAAAATAAACAACTAGGTCAGCCCTTAGACCTATTACATACAATGCTCCCAAATGAATTGGATTAAGCATGTTTACAATCAAACATATATACATGTCAAAAACCTAAATATAATAGTCACATAACCTTTACATCATTAGAATATAGTTGCAACTCAAAATGATAACTATCGACTGCTTACTCTATTCTTCACTGGCACACACTGGCTTTGCAACTTCAACTGACTGTATCTTTCTCATCCTTGCATATCTGATTATGCACTCATAGACTAAGCATGAATATAGTCTAACTAACTTAACTTCCAGGGTGCACACCATAGCTCAGCCATACGCATGTGCGCTAATGCTCTAAGCTGCAGGAACTTTGTACACTATCCAGTCTTCAACACTTAACCGATTTCTGATCTTCTCATCAAGTGCACTGACTCCAAACTACTATATGACTTTTTTGCCATAATGAAAACACTATATTGATTCATATCCATCATTATAGCCAACTTTCCAAAAATTTATCCTCCAACTATGTGGTTGGGGGATTTTCTTTATGGGAAGCAACTTCTCCAACTTCTATATTTGGTTGGAAGACCAAACAAATTAATTCTCATAAAATACTTAATAAAAGTTTTAATAAATTTAATTAAAATAGCTTTAAAATAAAAGCATAACAATAAATTTAAACAAATAACTTTCAAGGAAAACACATAGCACATACAAAAACCAACTAGCCTAAGTTTTAGGAGGTCTCGAGTTCAAATCCCTCTTAAATAGCTAGTTTTACTACAAAGAGCATTTTCCTTCTATTACTATTATTTTTACTTTTATTTAATATATTTCATTAAATAAAATTTATTTAATTCACTTTATTTAATTATTATAAAGAACATACCATTTACACAATCAATAAAAATATACAAATATTATTATTTATATAAGCATGGGTATGTGCATGTGCACCCACATATACACATACTTATATAACATACAAATAATTTATAACATAATTATAGAATAATTATTATACATATAAAAAAGGTTAATTCTAACTCATAACATAATCTTAGAACAACATCAAATCACAAGACCACAACATAAACAGCATTCTAATTTCCCAACTAGGGTAACTACCTAACAAAAATCTAAGTCCATGGGTAACCTCAAGAGTAGCTTGGTTAAATCTCCACACAACAACAGTTTGAGGATTTTGAAGGCACGTTCAGACCTATGTAGCTAGGTGGAGATGATTCTTGGTACCTACATCATGCATCACCAACCAATATATATATATATATATATATATATATATATATATATATATAAGATAGTGGTAAACAAGGAGGGAGAGTGTGGCATCATGTGGACCTCTTGTAGGAGTAACTACGACTACCCCTCCTCATCCTACACTTACATCACCCAGTAAACATCAAGTCATAATGGGGTTAGCATGGTTAGATCATATAAACCTCATAACATAAATTAATGCAAAAAATTTCACTGATAGCTTATTTCTAACCATTCATGCTAACTCATTTAATATTTCCAAAAAAACTGTAGTAACCAAATATATAAATATGCTCAATTATCTCATAAAATTTTAACTAATAATGATCATAGTCCAAACATATAATCCAAAGTGCCACAACAATAGTCCTGTCAGTCTAACATAAGAAGTTTCTAGGTTGGAATTACATCCTCTCCCCCTAGGATCAGGCTTACTCCTGGAAGCCTACAAATAAGTACGGATATGCAGATCTGAGTCTAGTAGCAGCCTCCCAAGTAGCAGAAGTCTCATCGTTGGGGTCCCATTGGACCCTTACCTTCTCTATGTTGCGACCCCTTTGGGTCAAAATATGATGCTAGATTATACATACGGGCTCCAAAGCCAGCTGCTTGTCCTCTACCTGTAAAGTGTTCCAATCCAAAACATGAGTCAAATCAGGAACATACTCTCTAAGAATGGATACGTGAAAGACATCATACACACATTCAAGACTAGGTGGTAGGGTGAGTCAGTAAAAAACTGGTCCTATCCTCTCAAGGATCTCATATGGACCTATTGGAGCTAAAAAATCTTGATCTAATTTTAAGTCCATATTCTGAAAATTCTCTGTGTAAATTTGTGCCCTTGAAAATCATTGTGGAAAGCCAAGTTTGGTTGCATGGATAAAATGGCCTATTGATTTTTGTGAAGAACCACTTGGGTAAGGTGTTTATCACCTTTCATTTGACTTATGTAATGGGTTTGAGCTTTCAGTTTCTAGTTCTAGCATGACTAGGGAGTAGCTTTTTGGAGGTGTTTCCAGAAATCTGCATTTTTGTCTTTCCAAAATTTTATAAAGTGACCCACTTTGGAAGAATGCATCTTATGCCCAGTGAATATTCATAAAAAAGGGGTTGTTTTACTATCTTTTAGGTATTTGAGTGAGTCTCCATGACTATTTTTATCCCCCCACAAGATTTTTTGATCACTTTGCTAGACCTATTCCATTTCCAATTTGTTAAGTTTCACTGAATGTGTAGAATCCATAAATTAAATGGCCTACTTTGAGGTCTCCCAGTTTGCACCCGGTTCAAGGTCAAGTGAAACTGATAATTTTTTTGCATTATAGCTCTAGAAGTGTACCTCCCAAAAGATTTTTAGGTTGTGACCAATCCATTTAGTCATGTTCCTAAGCCAATTCCAAATCTAGTTTCCGCATATTTCACTGTTTTAAATCTAGAATGTTTCTAATAAGATGACTTTGGTGTTTAATGGTAATTCACCTTTTTATCTTTTGAGAAAGTTAATTATGGACTCATTTACATTATGTGAAAGTGAATGAGTACCCAGGGTTTCAGATCATGGGGGTTTCAGTTGGTAAGTTTTCAAAGCCAGTTTTGAGGGTGATTTGTGCAGATAGAATCAACATTGTGAAAGGCCATGTTTGATCAGTGATATCATTTGGCTCAAATATTTCTGAAACATTTCCTTTGGCATGCCTTCTCACATGTTGGGATTGAACATAACTTTTAGATGGTGTACTTGTGTGAGGTCTTTTGATCATATTTTCAAAACCACTTCCAGAGGCCAATTATGTTTTTGGGGAAATCTGGTAGAAGTACAAAGAGGTGAATTGTGTGATTGAGTCTTCGATGCACCATGGACATACTTCACCAAGTGACTACATTTTGGGTGAAAAAAGGAAAGATAATATGTATGAGAACTGGGGGTTCATGCATGGGGAGATATAAATGTCCAAACACTATGGGAGAAACCTTTAACTACCACAAGATGTGATGAATTTGGTGGGTATTGGGAAGTTTCCTCACATTTCACATTACAAGGCTCCTAAATTGCTAGCTGGTGTCAACGTGAAAGAGCTTGTCAAATCTCAATTAGCAATTTCTTTCATTTATGGCAATAGAAATTTGATGGATGCTACTAGTATATAGTTATAGGGTGTTTTGGATGATCTTTTTTCCTATGAAGGTCCACTTGGAGCCACATTTATGGAGGATGATGTGATGGTTCATCTTTGGGCACCGACAACTCAATGTGTGCATGTCTTTGTTTATTCTAGTCCTTTAGGTGGTTCATCTATAGAATCAATCCAACTTAAAGAAGAGAATGGTGTTTGGAGATCTCATTAGCCAAGAAGTTGGGAGGGAAAATATTACTTGTATGAAGTCATAGTTTTCCATCCTAGTAGAAAACATGTTCAAATTTGTATGGTAAATGATCCTTATTCATGAGGACTCTCAAAAAATGGAGAAAGATCCTTTTTTGTCAATCTCCAAGACCCGTCATTAAAACCAAAAGGATGGGAAAGCTTGGCTGATGAAAAGCCACACCTAGAATCATTTGTTGACATTGTTATTTATGAATTACATATAGGGAATTTAGTGTGAATGATAAAAGTGTGGATCCAAGCTTAAGAGGAACATATCTTGGTTTTACATCACATGATTATGTAGGCATACCATTTTTAAAAGTTGGTTGCACACACCCTTGTGAGTAGTGTCATGGACCTTTCATAATGTTGTGCACTTGGAAAACTAAAGGTGTGCGCACAAAGAAGCAGAGGGGTGCACATTCATTTGGCAAAGAGATGCAACACACTGTGTGTGGGATGTGTGTACTTATCTTCCATGCTGTGCACATTAGTTTGGAAGGGTGCACACTTATTTAATGCATGGGCGCAATCAAAAAAAAAGGAAATAAGGTGCATGTGCTAGTCTTAAGGGTGTGCGCACAAGGTATGGAGGATGCTATGCTACATTTAAATGAAGATATAATGGGTTGTGTGAACAAAGTAGAAGGTTGGGTGCGCACTTAGTTAATGCACGTGCACATGATGACTGGACAATGTGCTGTGCATGCCTATTAGAATGGTGTGTGTAGGGTAAAAGGAGGGTGTGCATACCAATAAAGTGGGAGGCTGGACATTTGACAAGGATAATTCTTGTTGGAGATTTTCCAGCAATCTAGTGCTAACTGTATGTTTGTCATTGATGACAACATATGGTAAGTAGCATGCGTGGAAGACTTATGTAGTAAGCTTTGAGTATATGTAGCATTGACATGTTATCAACATGATATCATGGATGCAGAGGTTAATTGCTAGTACAGATAGTTATGTAGTAGCTTGTGTCAGCATTGTTCTTGACAGAGTTACAGACAATGTTATGTGAGTGATTGTCCATATAGTTATCATGGAGCCTTGCATGTTTGGATATGTGATGGAGACATGTTAGTGTTGCTCCATTCATGGACACAGAGTCTAATGTATAGTAGAAGTGAAGTTATGCAGTTATTATTTACTAGTTGCAGTTTTATGTATTTATCCAGAAGAGCTGACAGAGATTATATTGGTACAGGAGTTGCACCTATCATTTCAATATGCATGCTTGGATTAGTGATTAGAGCAGAGTTAAGAATGTTTGGTTAAGAGTGCATGATGTAATTCATCTTGAGGAGAAAGTATTAGTTAATTTGGTAGAGCTGATAGTGTGTAGTGTGCATCTGCACTCATTCTTTTGGACAGGTCCCAATTTGTGTTGCGTGATTAGTAGAGCCAACAAAGATGTTATTGAAGAGTATTATTGTTTCTCTAATATGATTTCAAGATGGTTTTAACAGGTTGGCTTGATTATATCATTTTGAGGAAAGATACTTATAGTCGGTCATTTGTGATCACTAGAAGCATGGTATGGAGATAAAAGATTAGTGCAGAGTAGAGAGTGAAAAGTATTGTGTCATCAAGAAGAGGTATATGTGATAGAGAAGAAAGAGAGTACTATTCATTGGAACTGATCAAGACAATAGGTCTACCTCATATTTCACCAAGATCTAGATATAGGGTGTATCTGTTATTCAGAAGGTTGCAGTGTTCACCCCTTTGAGCAATGAGCTCTCAGACAGTGGATACTCACCCCTAATAGGGTCAATCATAAAAGACTCCTAACAGGGTCTGACCTTTGACCAGGTCACTGTACTTATTGCATTGTAAAGATCAACTCCTAATATGGTTGTAAGATCTTATAACAAGGATCATTATACACTAGTGTAGTTATTAGTGGGTGTTAATTCCCACCGAGGTTTTTACCTGTTTGGGTTTCCCCATAACCAAAATATTGGTGTTGTGTTCAAGAGTTCTTTCATTGTGTTTATGCTCAAATTTTAACTATACTTAATTGGATAAATAATTGAAACTTGTAGATAACTGATTCACCCCCCCCCCTCCCCCTCACTCAATTATCTCTTGGGACTATTCCAAACAATTCTAACCAATGGTGCATGCCAAATGAGAGGGTGTGTGCTAGTTCGAGGGTGTGTACATGTTTTTGGAAGGGGAGTGCTACACACCACTTCTTGTAGGCCTTGTACACCACTATTTGGTGCGTGCCACAACAAGGAAGAGGTTGCATACCAAATAAGGCTGAGCATACAAACAAGGAATGAAGGAGCTGGTCCGTGCCATCACCTACAATAAAACCAAGGAAAATGTAGAGTCCAAAGGTAAGTAAAAAGTAAAATGAAAAGAGATATGTCAGGACTTGCTTGTAGGTAAACAAGGTAAATGAAAGGAAATATCACGTAGAGGCCAAAGGGAGTGAAAACATGTAGGCCAGCTATGAAAAAGAAAGAGAAAAATGAAAGGGGTGTGCATGTGGGTTTATCCCACATGCACCCCTATTTAGTTTCTAGAGTAGTTTAAATCAAATGATTCTCAAGACAATGGTAAGTTAAAATGGAAAGAGGCATATGTGGTGGCCTCTTGGCTTATCCCATGCTTGGGTCTATGCCAGATGGGCACATAAAGAGAAAATTTTAATACAAATATTTAAAAACTTTCATAGATTTAGTCCCACATTGGTCCGAATGTGGACTTTCCAATGGTTTAAATGGAAGTGTTCTAACTTAATTATATGAAGAAAGAGTAGGAGGATCTGTATGTATGTACATGGAGCCACATTGGGAAGTGTTCCAATGGGTGAGGACCCCATTATTTGGTAGAAAGATGGTGGATTGATTAGGTAGTGAAGTGACACATGGCAGATGGTTGCGTGATCTCGCAATGAAGCAGTGGTTAATGATAACATCAAGTGATGCAATGGGTGATTAGTTGCATGATTGCTAGATGCTGATGGTCAGACAGCCAATATTCCAAGATCAAGAGAATAATTAGTCACCCAATCTTGCAATCAAACCGCCGGTTAACCTAGAATTTAAAGATTGGGAGATGGTAGTCAACTAACCGTGTCACCAGATCTCAAGATTCTTGCTAGTTAGTGGATAACATCATGAGATTAGGAGAGTGTGTAGTCATGTGATCTCTAAATGGATATGGTCAAAGTACTAACATCATGAGATTAGGAGATAATAGTAGTTTTTGAATCTCATGATCTAGGAGGTTAGAGAGATGACATCTAGAGATCAAGAGACAAAGGATTTTTCCTATTCTCCAAATTTAATCGTGGTTAAAAAGTGGATTCAGATATTTGGAGATAAGGGTAGTTGCACAATCTCCAAATGTGACTGGGGTTAAGAAATGAATTCAGAGATTAGGAAAATGGGGTATTCACCCAATCTCTAGATTAGGTGGTTAAGGCCTGGGTTAATTTGACCATCAAACCAATCAGTGACACTTGTCAAAATATGGTGTATTTTGGGCCTAAAGTGCAAGAAATAAGAGTAAAATGCAAATTTAAGTAAGTTGTATAGTCTTCTTTATAGTTTGAAAAGGAATTTTATTTTAAATGTTGAGAGAAGAATTCACGGAGCATTTTCATAGGTAGAATCAAATCATTTCCTTGAGAGGAGAGAATCATGTTTGTTTGAGAAATGATTTCATACATGGAAGGAAGTTGGAGAAGATCAGTTTGAAGATCAAAATTGGAGAGAAGTTGGAGATATTTTGCAAATAATTGACAACTGTTAGTTTGTTGGAGCTGGCTTCATTCTCCTATATCTCTCATTTTTCTCCATTGTTACGGGGATGGTGGAATTAACACTGCAGAGGCAGTAATTTGGCTTTTGAGTCCTTATTTTTTGAGGTTTTCATAGTTTTGTAATGGTATTGAACTAGAGATTTATAATGAAGAACTGTAGAATCACAATCCTATATTAGTGATGTATTTATATGTATTGTATTGAATTCTTGTGTATTGATTTGTAAGGCACTTTGATATAATGGTTACAAGGTGATTGTGAATTTGTGTTCTTAGTTTCTTTCAAGGAGGGAGTAAATCTCTGGCACAAATTATGAGAATTTAACATTGCATGTGAATCTGATGTCTGGGTAGAGGAGTGAGAGAATGATTTGTAAGGCACTTCATTTGGGTTTTGTGTGTTTGGAATTATAGGATTTCTAGGGATTTACTTTTATCAGAAACTATTTACCAATTGATAAGGCACTGGTCATTTCTTGTCATTGCACCTTTCATCATCAAATTTGAAAATCATTTGAATGTTTACTTTTTGTTGAAGAGCATGTAATGTTTATAATTTGTATTTCTAGAATATAATGTAGTTTAATGATTCTTTGAAGAATGAATCCTAGGTTATCCTGCTCGAGTCTAGAACTCAAATAGAAGAAGGATTTATCCTTGTCACTTGTGCCATTTTCCTAGTCCTTAGAACACTTATGCAATAGGGACCTTTCATAGAATTGGTTGAGTGTCGACTCCCATTTCTTATGATTCTGAGAACTATCCATGATCTTTGTCTATATTGTTGAGTTATGTCAAGAGAAGTTGTTATATATGCAGAATTATGTTTGAATTAGGTACACCCACCTAAGTGTGTGGAGATCAAAGTGTAGAAAGTTTGTAGGCCTTGTCAATGTTAGTCTTTTATTGTCCTTTGATTTGTAGGAAGAAGTAGATTTATGTCAATCAGATAAATTTCCCATGTCTGGTTCTCATTGTCTCTTTTAGAATTGGGGGTACAAGAAAAATCACTAACAAAATTGGTGAATCTGTTGGGGAATTTAAATATTTTACAATAAGCTTGTTATAGTTTCCTGTTAACCATTTGTTGTTTTACTTAAAAGACTAGTTTACAAAATTTATCCCCACAAGTTCTGTGGGTGGCGACTCTGAGATCCATGTTTACCAGTTACTGGTTTAAGAATAAAGAAGTTTGTGAAATTATCTTGTCAAAATTACCATGAGTTAACAAAGATACACTACATCGTATTATAAGGATCACCTAGAAAACCATATAGGTGATGAGCTTCACACACCTAGTAGAAAACAATGGTCTAAAAGAGGTATGTTTACCCATAGTTCTCCAAGACCATCTAAAGATCATGATTTGACACCCTTTCCAAAAGAAGTTCCCTCTTTCTCTAAAAACCCAAAGTTTCTTAGAAGGATGAATCTTGATTTAGTCAGTCCTCCCCAGGAAGATGAATTCATAGATATAGGGTTTTTCCCTACACGTGAAAGTTTAAATCAAATAGGAGAAACCTCTGCTGCTGAGACTGCTTCTCATGATTTCAAGAAGTTGTAGGAAGAAGTTATAGCTTTGAGGAAAAAAGAATGGGAACAATTATAAGAAATTGTCAAGAAAAGAAAAGAGAAAGAGAAAAAAACTTATGAGCTACTCATGGAAAGAAAAGAGCTCATAAGAAAAACAAAGAAAAATGAACTCAAAGAAAAATATTTGAATCAAGGATTTAAGGGTTTAGACAGTGAATTTTTTGGTGATATGGAAGCTTTGAGACAAAAAGTTAATAATAATGAGCCAAATCCTAAGAAGGATGAGTTTGAGGGTGAAGGCCTAGTTCTGAGGTAGTTACATCCATTATAAATTAAGAGAAATGAAGATCTCATAAATAATACAAAGGATGCATCTGACAAGGGAAAGAAAATAATAGTTGGGATCAACATAAATGAATCCAAAAAGAGTAATGCTATTCCTAGTGCTATGTCTCAAGACAACTTAGAATTAGAAAAGGCTAGAAAGGCTAAAGAGTAGTTGGTTGTCCAACTAGAAAAGATGGAGTTGGAGGCTACTGCAAATGAGATGAAATGGAAGATTTCCTTCTTACATGCTAATATGAATACAACTACTAGTAGCTTAGTTCCTATTATTATTGGGATAGTACCACAAAATCAATCATGTGGTCCTATGCCAGATCCCCAAGCCTCAGGCCCTAATCAAATGGTCCAAGGGCCAGCTCAAAAGTTAAATCCAATAGTCCCTTTGACTAGTGTTCCCATGGGAAACATGTTAGGTCAAAACATTGGAGGTGGTAGAGCACAAGCTTCACCAAATTTTCAAAGAAGACCAGTTCATCTGGATAGATACCAACCATTATTATTTGATGGTATTCCTTGTCAACCAAATTCTATCCCAAATGAGGTAAGAGAAAAAATCCCTAAGTTCATAGGTAATAATGTTATCACATGTGAAGAGCATCTTAAATCTTTTACAGATAAAGTAAATGACTATGAAATTGAGAATGAAGATGTTGTAATGAAAATTTTTGTTCAGTCATTAATAGAAGATGCTAGGGATTGGTATAGGGTTTTCCCTAAAAATAGTATTACTTCATGGGATGAATTTGTGAGAAGCTTTAAAGAGAAGTATGATGAACATGCCAATTATAGGTATATTCTCAATGAGTTCAATGGCATAAAAAATAATCCAAATGAGATCATGTCTAAATTCAATGGTAGGTTTCAAAAGGCCATGTACAAATTATTTCAAGTCCTGAGATTGGATGATGAGGTTTTCTTAACCACATTTTTTAATGCTTTGGATGGTAAAATGTCTTATCTCTTAAGGGACAAAATCCCACATACTTTGAGAGATTCTTTCAAGTTAGCAATAAATATTGAGAGTAATAGGAAAGCATCTGGTCAAATGTACAAGAGGGATGGGGGAAGGTTGTGGAAAGAAACCAAACCACATGCTGCAAGACAAACCAAAGAAGATGACAAGGTTGAAAAGTTGGAAAATATTGTCAAAGATTCTTCTACTAGATTAGAAAAGGGTCGGAGAGGTTTTTAGGACAATAGACCACCATATCAGAGATAGGAAAGATTCCCTAGGCTACATGATCATCCTACAAGACAAATTGGAAGGATGAGAAGCCTATTTTTGATACAAATGAAACTCAAAAGGGAAGGGATACCCCTGACCCTTTAAAGAAAAATACAACACACAATGTAGAAGATTATCAGTGATGTGTGGCTTGTAATATGCCTCACTCACCTTACTAGTGTGTTGTCGCCCAAGCTTTGCAAGAAGAAGTAGAAGGCCCACATGTAGGAGATCATGAAGGATCTGAGAAGCTTACAGTTAACATGTTTACCACTAAAAAGGTGGAAGATTTTTCATCTTCAAAAGATGAGGAAATACTTGCTGATGTTGATAAAAAAAGGTGAAATTTCCCAACACATGAGCAACAAGTTTTTACCCAATCTAATCAAGATGAGTTTGATAATGATGTTTGCAAGCCAAATATGATTAGAATAGAATTAAGTGGTTGGAGAAATCCCATTAAGGAAGAAATAAGAACTCTGACTATAACCACCATTTCTCAAGCCAGATCCTCATATAACTTGAGGAATAGAAGATTAGAAGATGATCAAGGAGTACCAAGGTTAGTGTTTTTCAAAGATAATCCTCAGAATAAGGTTTCTCATAAACCAAATTCTTTTAAGGGTAAAAGTGGTAACAATAATAAGGAAAAGCCCATTCTTGTTCAAAATGTAAAAAGGAATGAGGAGCTTACCATAGAAAAGAGGAAAAAAAAGGTTGGTAGGGGAAAAGACTTGTCTGATCTTTCTGCTAAACCCCCAACTTTTGACATGAGACACGCTTGTCTCAAATGAAGGTCTCAATCCTCTTGTTAGAAATGTTAAAGATAGAAGAGCATAAGGCAATTGCCTTGGCTTTGATAAATGAACAAGGAGATATGCCTATTGTATTAGAAAAGGGAAAGTTAGTAGATGCCCTGAGGTAACCAAGGAGATTTCTAATTTTTGTGTTGTAAATATTGTGACTCAAGAGCCATCTTCCATTGACCCATTATATGTCACTTTAATTGTCAATAATTTGTTTCTTAAGAATTGCATGATAAACTCTGGTCCTGCAACTACTGTGATGCCCTATCATGTTATGAAAGAACTAGGACTTCAAGTTGATACATCCATTGGAAAATGTTATGCCATGGATAACAGAGTAGTTCCTATGGTAGGGACCTTGGTTGGAATGGAGGTGAAAATTGTTGCATTTCCTGAAGCTACTTATAGGATGGATGTAGTTGTAGTTGACACTAAGCCTCAATTATGGTATGCTACTATCAAGAAAATGGGAAAAATCAATAGGAGTAAAGCTGTAACTAGACCTATCATATGCTACTATACCTATAAATAGTATTGAGGTCAAATTGTACAAAGAGCCTCACTCTTTGGTCATGATTGAAATGGTAGTACCGAAAGATCTAAATTGTTGTGTTGACATTGACATGGAAAATTTCATGATTGAGGAAATTATGCCACAACTTAAAAATACTGATCCAATTATTGATGAGCTACTATTATAGCAAGATGGACTATGGAAACTATACTTTAATGGAGGATGCTCTAAAGAAGTCTCAGGAGTTGGTGTATTTCTTATATCCCTATTAGGTATTACATTTAAATATTCCTTTTTATTGACCTTCCAATGCACTAATATTATTGATGAGTATGAGGCTTTGATATTGGGATTAGATATTTCCATAAAACATGGTATAAAATGTTTAA
The DNA here is from genome assembly GCA_027943335.1 of Chamaecyparis obtusa. NCBI lineage: Eukaryota > Viridiplantae > Streptophyta > Pinopsida > Cupressales > Cupressaceae > Chamaecyparis > Chamaecyparis obtusa. The sequence goes on from BSBK01006215.1 coordinate 1,804,024, forward strand.
AAGCTCATGGAGATTCCCAATTAATCATTTCTCAGATTAGATCTAAGTATGTTGCCAAGGATGATAGACTTAAATTGTATAGATATGTTGTCTGGGGTAGAATAGAATTTTTTGATGCTTTCAATATTCTCTGGGTGGAAAGGTCAAAAAATATCATGACAGATTTCCTTGCAAATGTTGCATTGAAAAATAATGATGTTACTCTCATTGGTGTGTCCAAGTTAGAAATAAAAAGTAAACCTGTATTCCTAATAATGTTCATAATTGGCAAGTTTTTGAGGATGATAATGATATCCTTAGATTCATTCAAGGTTTTGATCAATATGATGGACACTAGATTGATTTTAATACCCATCAGGAGGTTGTTGATGGAAAGGAATGTATCCTGGGAAATGAAATTGTTTAGCTAGCTTCTAATCATATTCCTAAGGGTTTATTTGAATTAGAAGGCATGTTCAAAATAAATGAAAATTACATGTCACAAAAGTCAAATGCTAAGGTTGATGATCTAGAAGAGATAGACCTAGGATCAGAAACATCCCCTCAATTAGTGTATATTATAAAGAAGCTGAGTAGGGAGGTAAGAACCAATTTGATAAGATTACTAAAAAGATATAAGAATTTATTTTACTGGTCTTTTGATGACCTCAAATCATATGGGACAGACTTGTTTCGGCATGAAATTCCTTTAAAAGAAGATACCAAACCTTTTAGGAAAAAAAAAGGCCTATCAACCCCTTACTGACCAATAAAATGCAAATAAAATTGACCAAGTTAAGGGATTCTGGCATTATTGAGCCCATAAGGCATTCATCTTGGGTTTCTAACTTGGTACCAGTTAGGAAGAAAAATGGTGACATAAGGCTGTGTGTAGATTTTAGGAGCCTGAATGTCACTTCATTAAAGGACAACTATGGATTGCCTAATATGGAGGCTATGCTTCATAGAGTGATTGGTTGTGAGTTACTATACATGATGGATGGCTCTCAAGATATAATTAGGTACTGGTTAAAGAATTAGAACAATTCAAAACAATATTTACTACTCCTTGGGGAAGTTATGTATATGTCTGTATGCCTTTTGGTTTAAAAAAAGATGGAGCAACTTTTCAAAGGGAAATGGATGTATCTTTCAAAGATCTTATCAATTTTATTATGGTGGTGTATCAAGATGATCTGAATTCTTATTCAAAGAGATTTGATGATCATTGCAATCACTTAGAAAAGGTCCTAGTAAAAGTATTGGAGTTTGGTACATCACCAAACCCTAAGAAATGTCATTTTGTTATTATTGAAGGGAATCTATTAGGGCATATAGTGTACAAAGGAGTAAGAATTGATCCTAAAAGGGTTGAAGCAATCAAAAAGGTCCATGCTCCAAAGAACCTCAAAGGTGTACAGTCCTTCTAAGGACAAATCAATTTTGTTAGGAGATTCATTGCAAATTTTGTAGAGTTGGTCAAGCCTATAGTCAAGCTTTTAAAGAAAGATGTAAAGTTTGTCTGGAATCATGGAGCTCAAGAGGCTTTTGAAAAGATTAAACAAAAAATTCTAGAAGCCCCTGTCTTAATATCTTCTGACTATTCTAAGCCTTTCTCCTTGTTTTCTTTTGCATCCTTTCATACTATTGCAATAGTGTTATTGCAAAAAGATGGGGAAGGATTTGAGCATCCCATTTCTTTCTTTAGCAAATCATTGCAGTTAGTTGAGCTAAACTATGAGCTAATGGAAAAATAGGCTTATGCACTAGTTAAGATAGTCAAGGCTTTTAGAACCTATTTGGTTTGTGCTAAGGTAAATGCATATGTTCATCATGCTGCAGTAAAGGATATTCTGGTACAAAGTGAGGTTACAGGTAAAATATGCAAGTGGATTAACAAAATCCAAGAATTTGACTTAGAGCTTCATATAACCAATTTGGTTAGAGGTTTGGGACTTGCAAAATTAATGACAGAATAAAATATGGATCTAGTTCAAGAGAATAGTGTTAACATAAGTGGAGGAACAATTACTAGCATTGAAATGTAGCCATGGTATACTAATATTGTGTATTTTCTTAGACATGCTAGTTGTCCAAAGGGTCTAAATGACAATCAAAGGAGAAGCCTTAAAACGTAGGCTCAAATATATGTATTATTACAAGGTGACTTATACTGGAAGGATAATGATGGAATATTTCTCTTATATTTGGACAAAGGGAAATATGAGAAAGTTTTAAGAGAAATGCATTCTGGACTATGTGGAGGACATCATTCAGCCATGGCAACTGCTCACAAGATTTTAAGGGATGGTTTTTATTGGCCTATCTTGTTTAAAGACACTCATTTATTTATCAGGAAGTGTGATCCATGCTAAAGGTTCTTAAATAAGCTGAAGTTTTCAAGAGCATTGTTGTTAAACCATGTGGTTGCAAGGGCTCCTTTTTCCATGTCGGGTATTGATTTCATTAGGGAATTTTCTAAAAAATCTAGTGGGGGACATAGTTGGATACCTGTTTCTACTAATTATTTTACTAAGTGTATTGAAGAAATCCCAACAAAGAAAGCCACAAGCATAGTGGTGATTGAATTCTTGATGAACAATGTAATGACAAAGTTTGGTGTTCCTATCAAACTAATAATGGATAATTCCATGTGTTTTAGATCAGAGGAATTCACTAATTTTTTCTTAGAAATGGGCATTATTCTCTCATATTGATCCCCGTATCACCCATAGGCTAATGGGAAAGCATAATCAAGCAATACAAGCATTTTGTAAATTTTGAAGAAAACATTGGAAAAGAACAAAAGAACCTGGCATGAAAAATTGAAATTAGCATTATGGGAAGATAGAATTATAGAAAAAAGAGCTACAGGTAAATCTCCTTTTGAGCTAGTATATGGTATGAAGTCTAGGCTACCTTTGAATAATTTTCTTCCTATCTACCAATTTATACAAGATGAAGGATTGGAGATATGTAATCCTTTGCAAAACATGATGATCTAGTTAGTTGAATTGGATGAAATAAGAAGAGAAGGTCAAAGAGAAAATATAAGACTACAAAAAAAGATGAAATATCTCTTTAACAAAATAGCTACTCTCAGAAATTTCCAGCCTGGTGATTTCATCCTTCAATGGAATGCCAGGACTGAAGATAAGGGAAAGCACAAGAAATTTCAACCCTTATGGTTGGGTCCTTATGTTATCCACCAGATTCATGCAAAGGATTCATATTTTTTAAGAAATCTAGATGGTGAAGAACAAGAATTGCCAGTACATGGACAATTTCTAAAAATTTTCTTCAATTAAGTTATGTTAGCCAATTTTTCTGTACCTTCAAACTCTGTGAAAAATCTACATTCATCTTGGAAAACTAGGTCTTTGTTCTTCTTAGGGTTTTGTAAAATTATTATGCTTATGTCTAAAAACCCAAACCTCGATCTATTTCCACGTTACTTTTTCATGGTACTTAAGTCCTTTTTCTTGCACATGGTTTTTATTTCCTTTTTCACATCGGGTCTCACAATGTTTAAGTGTTAACAAATTTCATCCAGTGATCAAGCGATTAAGGAATGTCATATGGTATTCATTGAATCTCTAAGTTCTTAGCAATTTGATGTTTATATTAGCGACCTAGAAAATGTGTTGTCTCTAGTTCTCATGATACTTGGCGGTTTCCTTCAAACATTCAGTGACCTAGTGTGATAGTATTCTCCCATTCTCTTGATTAAATGGTTAAGTCCTATAGTATTCAGTGATCAAGCATCGACTGTTGATGTAATTATTGATTGACAATGGTATTTTTATCTCATAATAGACTGTGTAGTTAGTGATGTATCTAGTGATTCAGTGACAATGGTTATCTCTTATTCACTCGATTTTGGTAGTTAGCATGAAAGTATTTGGCGATCAAGAGAATAGTATGTTTTCTTAATATCTAGGTCCTAACAGTTAAATGAAAAGTGTCTAGTGATTCAGTGAAAAGGTTGTCAAAAGGATTAAGTTTATTTAGTCATGTGATCTTTGAATGTAAATTGATAGCTAAGCTTAAGTTATTCAGTAACTTAGAGAATGCAAGGTTTGCTCAATCTCATGACAAAATGGTCAAGCCTTAAAACATTTGATGATTTAGCAATATCCATGGATGTCATTGAAGATCAACGGCTAGTATTTAATCTCATGATTGAACCGAAGTTAAGAGAAATATCTGGTGAATAGGAGATTAAAGGTGTTCGTCGAATCTCATGATAGAACTAGGGTTAGTTAAGGCATTCAAAGAATATGAGAATACAATGGTCGCTAAATCTCATGATAAACTAAGAGTTAAATGAAACATTTGGAGATTAACAGATGTAGTTATCATTGATTCTCTAAATAAAGACTGTGGTCAAGTTTGAATTTTTCAAGTTTGAAGGAGGCTTTCAGTCACCTGATCACCAAATGCATGATGAGTTAAGTAAAGGGTTATGATATTGAGCAATGTCTTCAGTCGCTTATTCTCAAGAGGTAACCATGGTTATTTTATTTTCATCGAGATCTTTAGAATGCCTTTGGTTGTGTATTCTCCTGATAAGAGTTGAGTTAAGGTAAAGGTTTCAACATTCAGCATGGTCCATTGATGCAGTTAAGATCAAATGGTGATCGCTAGTTCACAGAATCAAACTAGGGGTCAAGAAAATATTGTGAGATCTCAGAAATGCTTCATTCATGTGTTCTCCTAATCAAACTAGGCTTAAGTGACATATTGAATGATCACAATATTCCTTGTGTCACGTAATCACCAGGAAAAGGATGAGTTAAGTGAAAAGTCTAGTGATTCAGTGGTGGCCATTGATGTAAGTGAAATTGGGTGGCTATCATTGGATCTCTAAATAAAACCTGAGTTAAAGTAAACATTCAACAATCAAGTGAATGCAATATTTGTCGATTCTCCCAATCAAACCATAGTTAAGGAAAATGTTGAGCAACCTAGTGAATTCCTTCAGTCACATGATCTCTAGATAACTTAGAGTTAAGGTACTTGCTAAGGTCAAAGTCAGTCCACTGCTAGCTATGTTGAGGTGTTCATTTCTAATTGGTTGCTAAAGGGAAATGATGACATGTCCAATTAATTTCAAAAGATCAATTCACTATTGTCAATTTACAAGGACTAGCCAATATGCTGGGAAAGATGATGATGGAGGACTATATTTTAAACTTGATGAATTAGCCATTACTTCAAGTTTTTTTTAAATGATTAAGGGTTTCTGTAGGGTTTTTTATAGTGAGCCAAAATACAACAAAGCCATATTAGATTTTGATTCTGTTCCAGACAATTATGGGTGAGAATTTATGAGTAAGATGCAGGTAGCCATCTTGATCTTATCTATTTTCCCATAGAGCCATGTCGAGCTTCATCCAATGGGGAGGCCATGGAACAAGGTGGTGTGGATAAGGGGAGTCTGATTTCTCAGAAGAGTTTGTCAAATTGCTCCCAAGATCAAATCAAAATAGAAAGGGGTACACATGGCCATCAGAAGATGATGTTGTAGCTTGGGATAAGAGCACCAAAAAAAAGAAGAAAAATCCTTCACCTATTGATTTGGAAGAAATGGAGGAGGATTAAGAAACATCTAGCACCTGATCATTGAGCATAGGGAGAATAGTCATCATGAAAAGGATAGTGTAAGTTAGCCAGTTGAGGCTGTCACTTTCTATGCAAGAACCTATGAGACTATTTTGAACATTTGTAGATAAACGTGCCACATGTTGAAGATATCAAATGATTTGGAAAATATTCCTCTAGTCTCTATCCAATTTTTTGTAATCATTTGTAATAGTTTTTGTCTTTGGTGCTTTTCCTTTCCTAGCTATCTGAAGCTTGTTGCATCCTGAATCTTCCAGGATTCCAAGATGGCTAATGAATGCTATAAGTAGGTAGTTGTAACTTTTTGTAAAGGATGTTGAAATTGGTAATTGAATAGAATAAAAAAATTTCTCTCCATTTTTTATTTAGGCATTCTGCCATTATCAATGCACTGATATAGAAAATATCAATGAGAATATATTATAATTCCTTCTCAAATTTGTGTATGTCTTCCTTTTTTAAGACTTAAGTTCTTGTATGTGAATATTGCAAAGAAAAATTGATGTATGGATTAAAAATTAGGTTGTGAATTTATCTTTTAGTTCTCTTTCAAGGATGGGGTAAATCCTTTAAGATAATTTTAGAGAGTTTGTAGTTTTTTACAAGAATTGGATGTCTGAATGTGAGAATGAGAGGGACAATTTGCAATGCATTTGTTCTGAATTCTAGGAGTGTTTGAATGGTTTTTTATATTGATGTATGTTGTTGATAACTCTATGCCCTAGAATAAGACATTGGTCTATTCTTTAGAAGCATCTCTTCAACATCAAATAACCTATAATTGATAGAATATTTAAATCAAAACAAGTAATACTCATGTTACATGATATAAGCAAGTTTTTTTATTCTTTTCAAGAAGTGAATCTATAGGTATACCCACTTGAGCATTAAGGCTTAAAGTGTAGGAGGATCATTTCCTTGATCCTTGTTAATTGGTCCTTTTCCTTGATAGATTTGGAGTTGGTTTCAAGAGTCAATGGCATTAGTTTGTCAGTTATATTGTAAATATGCAAGTGGAAAGAAAAGGAGCCAACAAAAGGGAAACTCTATTGTGGATCTAAAGCAGCACAAAGGATTTGAACTTATTGCAAGTCATTAGGTTCAATACATTCTTAGAGGTCTTTGGCTAGGTTTTGAAGGAGGTTTTGTTTGGTGCATAGTTTTTCTTCCTGGAACCCTATGTTTTCCCTGTCTTGTCAAAATTTTCTTTTAGATTCTCAAGGTTTGTCTACAAAATTTTCCATTAGACGTGGGTGGTGACTCAAAGGGTAGAACCAGTGTGGTTATAAGAAAAAAACCATGGATAAAAGAAAGAATACAAGGGATTTTGTTAAGAGACATCTCGAGATTAATCTAGAAGCTTTACCTTGGTCAGGAAAGAAAATATGGCTTAGAAAAGGTGGAGAATCCACCAATGCACATGTAAGAGAACAAGGAAATGCTGAAGATGGGGTAATACATACATCTAAAAATGAGGAAGGATCATAGTACAAGAGCTCAAAATCTGACAATGGTATTTCTGGAGAAACTTTTTATGATACCCCAGAAGTGTTGTTTTAGGATAAAGTTGCACTCCTTGGAAATCAAAATGAAAAGGCAAGAAGTAAGAATTATATGCCTAATATGCATCATAACTAAGTTAATCTAGAAAGACAATCAGTGGAGCCAAGGAGGGTCCACTTTCCATATCAACAAATCACTGATATGGATGTGTCATCAAGCTTTGAAGACATTATGGTAGACCCTACTGATTTGGGTTCCCTAAGACTATAATTAGTAGAGCAAGATGCAATCTACAAGAGGTTACAAAAGGAGAGAGAAGATGAGGCTATCAATGAATTAATAGAGAGAGAATATTTTCTCAGAAAGATTAATGAATTGAAGGAAAGAAAAAAGATATTTTCTTCTTCTCCTAAACCTTTGCAGCCTGATATCTTTGGTGACCTTGCCACCCTAAGAGTTGAGAAGGATCATTTGTTGCAGGATCATGAGTCTGATCAAGAAGGGTGTGTGATTAGATAGGTCCAAATTTATTCTCCCTAGCCTAAGGAACAAAACACAATAGAAAAGGTTAAACCTACCACTGTGAAAAATGAAAAGGGGAAGCAAAATATGGTTGGCATCAAGATAAATGAGCCCGTGGTTATACCAAAGATCCCACCACCTGTTTCCAATTTTGATATAGAAATGGAAAAAAGAAAGAAAGAAAGAGATGATTTAGCAAAATAATTGGAGAAAGCAGAAGTTGAAGCATCTATTGTAGAGACAAAAAGAAAGATCTATTAGGAATAGTACCAAGAGATAACTAAGGGGGGGGTGAATCAGTTATCTACAAGATTAAATTCTTTATCCAATTAAGTACATAAGAACATTAAGCACATACACAATAGGATAACACTTAACAAAATAGCACAACTTTGGTTATAGGGAAAGCCAAATAGGTAAAAACCCCGGTGGGAATTAGCACCCACTATAAAATGCACTAGAGTATAATGATCCTTGTTAGAAATCTTTCAACACTATTAGGAGTTGATCTTTACAATACATGAAGTAAAATGACTTGGTTAAGGGTTAGACCCTATTAGGAGTCTTTTACAAATAACCTTGTTAAAGATGAGGACACACTATTTGAGAGAACACTACTCAAATGGTGAAGGCTGCAACCTTCTGCACAATAGATACACACTATATCTAGATCTTGGTGAACTAGAAAGTAGACCCATTGTATTGATCATTTCCAATGAATAACATATAATCTCTACTTCTTCACATAGATCTTCAACTGATGATTGATTCAACTATATTGACTTAGTGCATTCACATCTTCTGCTCCACTCTATCAATAACACTTAGCGATTAGAACTGACTGTCTATAAGTAGTATTCTCCAAAAGATATAATCAAATTGGCCTATTAGAACATTCTATTAGTTAATTTGGTAGAGCCGACAGTGTGTAGTGTGCACCTACACTTATTGATTTATACAGGTCCCAGTTTGTGCTTAGTAGAGCTGATTGAGATGTTGTAGAAGATTTTTGTTGTTTCTCTATTATGATTTCAAGATGGTTCTAATTGGCCGACTTCATTATTTCATTTAGAGGAAAGATATTTATAGGAAGTCATTTGTGATTGCTAAAGAATGGTTCAGAGTTGATTGTAAAGAGAAAAGAAGAGTGTGCAAAGTGTTGAGCTAACAGTAGAAGGTCTATGTGACCAAGTGTAGATTTTATGCTATACATTGGAATTGATCTAGATAGTAGGTCAAAGCATAGTTCACCAAGATCCAGATATAGTGTGTATCTATTATTCAGAAGGTTTTAGCCTTAATCCCTTTGAGCAGTGTGCTCTCAGACAATGCATCCTCACCCCTGATAGGGTCCGACCCTTGACTAGGTCACTGTACTAAATGCATTGTAAAGACAACTACTAATAGGGTTAAGGATCTTCTAACAAGGATCATAATACACTAGTGCAAACTATTAGTGGGTGTCAATTCCCACTAGGGTTTTTACCTATTTAGGTTTCTCCGTAACCAAAATATTGGTGATGTGTTCAAGTGTTCTTTCATTGTGTTTATGCTTTATGTTTAAGTCTATTTAATTGGATAAAGAATTAAAACTTATAGATAACTGATTCACACCCCCCTCAATTATCACTTGGGACTATTCCTAATAATTGGTATCAAGGCCAAGTACCTCAGTGAGAAATTTTAACAGCTTAAGGTTGATTAGATTGCATTCTTTAGAAAAGACAATGAGAATTATTTTGATTGGAAGAACAAGATGATGACACATTTATAGTGCATTAATTTTGAAGTTTTTGAAGTGGCTATCAAAGAAGTTCAGATCCCCTCTCTATCAGATCTTGCAAAGGATGATGCTACTAGCAAGCAGAAGGATTTGTTCCATCAGAATGCAATAGCAAAAGAAGCCCTTATCAATGCCCTATCTGATAGTGAGTTTTTAGAGATAAAGAAAGTAAACATAGCCTACAAGATATGGAAGCACCTAGAAGACATGTTTGAAGGAGATAAACAAGCAAAGAAAGCACATAGAAAGACATGGAAGAAAAAGTACAATACATTGGAGATGCTACCTAAAGAGAACATAAGAGCCTACAATCAAAGGATTAATGAAGCAGTTGCTGGAATTAGAAATAGTGGTGGAGAAATCTCAGAAGAAGACATCATGGATAAACTGATGATTACATTGACACCATAATATGAAAGCAAGATAAACATCCTTGATGAGACTATGCAATTTTAAGAAAACTTCAAAAGAGAAACTTTAATCAGCAAGATTGCTGCATTTGAGATATCAAGTTTGAAGACAGAGCCCAAAAGTGAGATAACCTTCAAAGCTTCAGTTCATGGTAAGAAATCCTTGAATACCTCTGGTAATTTTGATGATGATGATGAAGAAAAATCTCTAGATGATTTCATTTCTATGATTGTTAAAAGAGAAAAGAAAGGAATAGGGAAATATGAAGGTCAATTTCTATTTAAATTCTTTTCACGTAATAAGATTGGTCACTTTCCATCTAAGTGTCCTACAAGAGCTAAAAATTTCAAAAATGATTACAAGCCTAAGTATTCAAAGGAATGTTACTATGCTAGAGATGGAGTATCAGATGATGATTCAGTTGAAGATGAAATTGGTTTCATTGCTATCATAGAGAAAATGAATAATGAAATAAACCATGAAGATGAGAAAAAGGAAGAAAAGTTAGCATTGATTTCACAAGCAGACATAAGGATAGAGTGGATCATAGATAGTGTGTCATGCCCCACAAGGGAACTAGGAAAGAGAACAAAGATTCTCTTTAGAAAAGAAAACCTAAGTAACAAATTATGAAAATTTTCTTTAGAAAAGAAAACCTAAGTAAAGATTAACATAAAGTTCACGATTCCCTTTTCTTTTCCCTAAATCTACCTATCCAAATCAAATTGAAATACATTAAATGCTACATTAAATTCATTTACTCTAGGAGGTAATAATAGCTTTACATTTGATCATAATGAAAGATAAATACAAAGTCTTCTTCTTTCAAAACTGGAACAATACGCAAGCAAGAATCCATAAGCTCTGCAACTGTGAAAGGTACCTCGATAAAAGATTTACCACCCAGCCACATGGATAACAAAAGGCCCACTCTCGTATGCTAGGAGATAAACACCAAGGTCCACAAGCAACTGATATCTAGGCCATACCTAGGGTTGGAGTAACCTTTCCCAAATAACAACTAAAAAGAAAATCAAAAAGCAAACCCTTTCCCAAAAGGTTATAAGGCTAGGTGGAAACTCTAAGTGACAAGCTAGGTTTCCTACCCTTACCAAAACATCATAAACACACAACACTAAAATTTGGAGAAATTTTTAGAGGGTTTGGTGTGTGGAAGAGAGAGGGAAGTAAACTTTTCTTTGAATACAAATGAAAAGCTCTACAACTTTTGTGTTCTTTGTTGTGACGTTATAGCCAACCCTTTTGTATTTGAATAATCTCCATTCCAATGTAAATGTGATTAGAAATAGATTGAAATAGTATTGGTTTCTATTTCTAACCATTTACATACATGTTTAATTTTTTTTTATGAGACTTTGAACATAGGAAGTCCTCATTTACATTGATTGTCCCTATTATTGATTTGGTGCAATCAATCAATTTTTTTTAGGCTTTAATGAGCACATAGGCTCTTCAATTTCTTTGGTTATTACAGATTATGGGAGAAGAATATTACTATATAAGTATGAATCATTAAGTGTTTGAATGCAGGGATATACAAGAGATTGAAAATAGAGATCTCTGATTGATGAACAATACAGTATCAGAAAAAATGACCCTCAATGCAGGGGCCATAACTTTCATACCAACTGTTGGATCTTCATGCACTTTGGATATGTTTTAAAAAACCTAATTAAACCCATCCTCACTAGAGTGATTGAGGATTTTTGATCTGAATAAAAATTTATATACATATGAGTACGGGTTTGTCTAGAGGGCATAAATCTGTCATGTTAGGACAGTCATAGGCAAGATGATTGTTTAAATAAATTTGATCTTGTGTTGATGAATTTTATTATTATTGAAAGTAATAGGATAGTTTATATTTCTCAAGGCTTGTGTACATTCAATTTATGATACTATCTTTTTCCCAGAGAGTAGGCAAAGAATAGTGACATAGTTCACAATCTAAATCATAGTCCTATATTTTCCAGCAAGTAAACAAACAATATAGCTTCACAAAAAATATGATAGCACATAGAAGAAATAATAATCATTTGTATAATAATATATTTACTATATATCTATCCTTTCTCCTAAGTCCTTTCACACAGGAAAAATAGACATAATACATTCTTCATATTGACTGTACACAAGAAGCAATCACAAATACAGAACAAAATAAATCACACAAGCCAAATAAGGAGGAGCATCTTTCAAGATAGCTCCTACCTGGATTCTGGCAGAGAAAATCATTGATGAAGTTTGAATCAACTCTCTTCAATCCTTTTCCAACACTTCTCCAAATTCCTCCTAGATGTAGGCACCAACCTTCTACTGGAAACTCAAAATCAAAATAACCTTTCTAGAATAATATATTTCCTCTCCCAAAATAATATAATCCTCCTAAATACAATATCCTCTCAAAGCAATAATCCAATTTCCTGAGTCTAATTTCCAACCAACCTCCCCATCCTTCAAATATCTCTCCTGTAAATAGGTTGAAGGATTGGTTGCACAGGAAAATCAATCGATGCAACCATCCCAACCAAAAGGTAGTTTATAGTTTAGGATTTAATTAATTTCATTAAAGCCACTCACGGGAAGGGAATAGCTAATTTAATATTATTAATAATAAAATCTAATATGAGAGCCTCATAAATATTAATAAACTAATGTTATTTTCCTTTATTTAAGGAAAAGGAAATAATTTATTACTATTGTTACTTATCACCATATTTACGAAAGCTATGATAAAAGGTTTACCATATAATAATTAATCCTTTAAGTAAATAATTTATTTATTATTATTATTTAAAATACAATTACTTTCACACTCTAATATATATATATATATATATATATATATATATATATATATATATATATATATATATATATATATATATATATATATATATATATATATATATATATAACCATAGGCATACATGTGCACCCATATGCTTATGTGTACATATATTGTTATAATATTATTAAAATAATATTATTAATGTCATGAATATCTTATTATTATGGTATTATAAAATATTATTATCCAATCAGATAATAAATCATATTCCATACAAATTAAAATCATGATATATATATGTGTGTGTGTGTGTGTGGTGATCAGTTACACAAGATGTTCTAACAAGATTAGCGAAATTAATCACAACATCTTATACTCACATGAAATAATAGCTCATATAAATTATCTACTACAACAATCGAGCATATTATTAAGAACAATTAAAGCTACCTTATCCAAACCTTAGTCTTCTAAAATGCAAGAGATAAGAACAAGCAACAAGATCACCATAATCCAACAAACTATTATACACAATGATACATGAACAACACAAGGGACTTGTTAGCATGTGCCAAAAATTTCATGGCTCTAGCTCTCTTCCCCTAGTCTCTGCAATGTTTTTCATGTCTCCGGCTAAAACCCTTGGCAAATTTTTTTTTAAAATCTAGCTGTTGGGTCCTTAAATTTAAATTTTCCCTAGCCTTGTTTTATTTTCATGTTACCTTTTCGTAGGTCACTTAAAACCTTTAATCCATGTGTGTATTTTTTTTTAAAAAGACTTCTTTACATGTCGCACAGTTAGGTTTCATGTTGTTGGTGTTCAAAATGATGCTTATGCTCTTTAGGCTACCAATATACCCTCAGATGGATTTTAGAAATGGTTAACTCCAAAATGTTATGAGGTCTTAGGGTAACTGGACCAACTATAGGGACAAGACTGCCCTCTTCTACTTCTGGCTCTGCAAAACCAAGGCGGGTGCACCTAACCCAGTATAAATTATACTTCACACACCAAAGACTAGGTTTGAATAACAGATGAAAGGATAGTAAGAAAGTACTAAATGATAACCACACATTCATTGACTCTCCATTACTATGGGGTCGAACCTCACAAAACCAAATATTGAAAACTTAGGAATGGTTCTTAATTTATAAGTTTGAATCATAACAACCTCGATCAGGACATGTCAACAAGGAAATACTTATCTAGGCCAATGCCTCATCCATTGGGCAAGGTTTCTTAGACAGACTACACACACACACTAGAATATATTTGAGATTCAAAGCCATAAACACATTTACAATCTCCTTTACTACTTACAGAGTATCCTTATATAGACAAAAGATAAATCTATGTCCCATCTAGAGCATCATTTCATCTAATCCTGGATTAGAACTCAAGAATGAAGGCATATACATAAAATGGTTATGCAATGAACTAGAAAGTTCAAAATTTATCTATGTTGACACAAAGGAGAGACAAGAATCATGTGCCTGTATTAAGTATGAAGAATCCTCAAGTGTATACAATCAATCCAAAGGAACCATGCTTGCAAACTATAGCTTAGACCTGCAATTTTCTTTCTATTGTCAAAATATACCAAAACAGGTAATTACAATTCAGATTGGGTAGAAGACTCACAACCAAAAAAGTTTAAAAACCTAACTCCCAATAATTCAAAAATGATCACAAAAATCCCTTTATACTAGGGTTACAATCCAAGCACAATGATCATTTCAAACTCAAAATTCAAATCCACCTAACCCCACCGAGGAGTTAACACAAACAAGACAGGGATCAAGCCACAACATGCAAGCTCAAACAGTCTATTTCAACAGCCAACTAGATGTACTGGTCTAAGTACCAAATTATCATCAAACCCTAAGAAATCCAGCCACATTTGACCTCTACAACACATTTTAGGCTACTATTTCATTTACTCCCCTATGGCAAGACACTCCTTTGCAACTATCATGGTAGCCTGGACCACTTCGCAGCATTTGACAATCCATTCTACCCACTCTGGCCACTCAAAAATTGAATTTTTGGTACCTCTATCATTGCAAATCCTCTGCAGAATTTGAAATTAAATCCCAACAGTCACCCCAATAGTTTAAAACATGGTCATAGATTCAATCCTTTCCTGGCAAATCAGGTGATCTGCATTTAATCTCAAAATAGTCACGGGCCCCTTTGAAAAGTCATCAGTCCAGTCAGCAGTCAACAACCAAGCAAAATCGAACAACTCGGCAACACTGGCACCATGGACCCGCCCTAACTCCGCAATGGCGATATCTAAATAGTTGTCACATGATCGTATAGCCAGGAAAAGGGCCATGTGAACATGCGACACACTTCAACTCTTGACCACCGCATAACCGCCGCCACATAGGGTTGACACAAAATGTCAATCGCATGATCACGTAGCCTTGAAAAAGGCTATGTGAACATGTGACTAACCACCAGCATTCACCACCAAATGTCAAACATGCTCGGGCACTGCAAACACGGGCCCCACTGAAAAACTACCAAGTCACCACGCTGACCAATGAGAATCAAGCACATCATCACCACCGAGCAGACAGGTCCCACCACAAACCCCTTGCCACCTCGGTACACCAGCAACCAACCGAAATTCATCACGTCACCACCTACCATCTGGCCCCAACACAATGTGGCACCCTTGTCACATGATCGCATGGTCAAAAGATGGCCCTTGCGATCACGCGACAAGGTAACAAGACTACCACCTCAGCCTCCAAGTCAGACAACAGGACCACAACACTCCAACACCAAAGGGACAGGTGTCAACCAGTCACATGATCGCATGTTAGAAATCTCTGACATGCGATCATGCGACAGCCAACCAGAGGCCGCCACATAACCACCTTTAGGACCATAGCCAAAGAAGCTTTACCTTTAAAAGCATGAAGACTCAGGCCCACCATTACGTAATTACATGACTAAGGCAATGTAAACTACCAGCCAGGTTGCCAGATGTTAAGGGCCTAACCGCCAAGAAATAGCAACCAAGAGATAACCGCGAGTTGCCAGATCACGAAAAGAAAAACTTAACTACCAAGAAGCTGAACATCACTAAGAATTGGGACCCATAGGGATAGGTTGCAAGCAGTCACATGATCCCATGTCAAAAAAGTCTAACATGCGGCCATGCGACAACCAATCAAGAAGAGCCTGCAGACCTGAACCCACTTCACGCCCATACAAGAAAATCGAACGGCTGTCGCAAAATCATGAAGGATAAACATCATGCATCTTTACCATGTGAACATATGACAACCACCGATCTTGTCCAACCTTTAACCACACTGGGCAATGGGAAGAACTGGGACCCACCAATGATCACACTTGCCTAGTTAAGACCGAGGTCGAAAACACACAAAGTTTTTGACGCAGTGAAAGACTAAAAACACATAGAGTTTTTGATGCTAGAAGACAAGCGAACAAAAATAGGAAGCACAAGGTTGAAAACAATGAAGGTTTTCACACAAACTGAAAACATCATGGATTTTCAAAAACACTGTGGGTTTTTGACATTGTGGCAAATTCTTGAAATTGTTTCCTGCAGACCTTAAAACTTTAATAACTCCCTGGGATTGTGATTCAGGAGATGTGATCTGAACTGGAGCAAGGTGACAACATGAAACACACAGGGCTCAGGGTGCACACCATGAAACATTATGGATTTTCTTCGCAAGATAAAACTATGATTGCAGGTCGAGCAGGACAACTTAACAAAGCTTGTAGGGAAAAGGCCATTTTCCTGGGATTTTTGCATGAACCAGAAAATGGACTAATAGTGGTTCATACTAGGGGATGCATGTCTCTTGTAGGCATGGAAAAGATTCAAAATCACTAGGAGAGCAGACCAACTCAAAAAATCTGACTAAAAAACATAGAGCAGACAAAAATAAGGGAACCTAAACTACTGTTCATGGAAGAGATACTTCAAGAGAAGTAAAACTTTAAGAATTGTCCATGAATAGGCAATTCCAAAGTACCACCAATTAAATCCTTCAAGATATATGAATCTATTCCCCACCTGCCCTCAATAAGATAAGGGCCCAACCAAATAGGATCAAAATTTCCATGCCTTCCCTTATCTTCCAACCTTGCATTCCACATTAGGACCAGATCATCAATTTCAAAACTTCTTTGAGTTGTCCTCTTATCAAACAAATTTTTACACTACCTCTGCAATGTCTCATTTCTCTCATGTTCATCCCTCCTTACTTCCTCTAATTGGATCAATTCATTCATTCTCATTTTCATCTCATCATTCAAATCTTCATCATATGCCTGGATGAACTTGTACATTTGCAACAAATTGTTCTGAGGTAATCTAGCACTTATTCCATAAACTAGGTCAAAAGGGGCACAACCTATGGCTTTCTTTATAGTTACTCTGTCAGCCCACAATGCCCACCATAACTTTGAGTCCCAAGCTTTCTTATTTCTATCCAACACCCTCTTGAGAATCTTAATAAGGCTTTTATTACTGGATTCAGCCTGGCCATTTCCTTGTGGATGATATGGGGAAGAAAATGAAATGTGTATCCCATATTGCTGACAAAAATCACCAAACTCCTATGATCTAAAGCACATTGCATTATCAACCACAATTGTCTCTAGGCAACCAAATCTAGTGAGGATATTCTGCATTATAAAATCAGTTACCACTTTACTAGTAGCCCTCCTAGTAGGGATAGCTTCAACCCACTCGGTAAAATAGTCTATTGCCACTAGTATGTATGAATGTCCACCACTAGACTTGTTTGGAATCTCACCAATGAAATCAATACCCCACTTCTGGAAAGGAGCCTGAACTGAAATAGGTCAGAGTGGAAAATTCCCATTAAATTTCATCCTTCCTGCAAATCTCTGGCATGCATCACACTTCCTCACAAACTGATGTGTATGTTTAAAAATTGTAGGCCACCAAAATCCAGATCTAAAGATCTTGTGGGCTATGGTCTTTTCCATATAGTGTCCTCCACAGACACCTTGATGCATTTCCTCTAGCAGAGTCTTAGATCTTTCATGATCAACACACTCTAGCAATACTCCTTCACTGCTTCTCCACCACAACTCACCATGTATAATGGCATACCTTGCTGACTGTAACTTGACAGTCCTCCTCTTATTCTCATTCATGTCAGGGGGAAGGACCAACCTCTACAAGTAGTTGATAACATCTTTATACCAATCATAGTAATTCATATCACAAATATATGGCCTCTCTTCCTCCTCTAACATGTTAACATGATTTGCAACCAGATTACTTTGTGCCATCAACTTTGCAAGACCTAGGCCTCTCACCAATTTTGTAATCTGGATATCAATATTAAATTCTTGGATCCTATTGATCCATCTACATTTTTTTCTTGATACCTCTTGTTGCACCAAAATATCCTTAACGACAGCACTAGGAACATAAGCAACCACCCTAGCTCCCATAAGATAACACCTAAAATCCTTGACTACTTTGACTAGGGCATAAGCCTATTTCTCAGTGATATCATATTTCAATTCTACTGCATGTAAAGACTTGCTAAAAAATGATATGGGTTTCTCATATCCATCTAAGTTCTTTTGCAATAAAACTGCTGCAACCATATGATAAGAAGCAAAAGAGAAAATTTGCATGGGCTTACCATAATCAGGGGTCCTCAAAATAGGGGCATCTTTAATGGCCTGTTTGATACTTCTGAAAGATTTATCTGCTTCTTCATTCCACTCTATCTTTGCATCTATTTTCAACATCCTAGAGATAGGAATACAAATTTTTGCAAAATTTGTAACAAATCTTCTTAGAAAATTCACTTGCCCAAAGAAAGATTGTACTCCTTTAACATTCCTTAGCGATGAGAGCTTTTCTATTGCTATAACCCTTTCAGGATCAATTCTTACTCCATCCTTGGACACAATGTGTCCTAAGAGCTTGCCTTCCACAACACCAAAAGAACACTTCTTTGGATTTAAAGAGATTCCATACTCCAGAGCTTTGATAAAGATCTTTTCAAGATGTTCACAATGATGATCCTCCTTCTCTGAATATGCCCTGAGATCATCCTGATATACCACTAAAAACTTATTTATGAAATCAGCAAAGGCCACGTCCATAGCTCTCTGGAAAGTAGCTCCTACATTTGTTAGACCAAATGGCATTCTGACATAAACATATGTTCCCTAAGGGGTACTGAATGCAGTCTTAAATTGTTCTAACTCATTGACCATGACCTGATTATATCTAGAGAAGCCATCCATCATGGACATTAACTCTGATCTAGTAACCCTTTGCAACATATTTTCCATGTTAGGCAGACCATAATTATCCTTTAAAGAATTGACATTCAAATTCCTAAAATCAACACATAACCTAATGTCACCATTCTTTTTTTTTACTGGAACCAAATTTGACACCCAAGTAGAATGTCTGATAGGCTTGATAATGCCAGCATCCATCATCTTTTTAAGTTCATCTTGCATTTTTGGTGCCAAAGTAGGGTTCACAGGCCTTAATTTCTACCTAAAAGGTTTAGTTCCTTCCTTTAATGGTATCTCATGTTGAAAGAGATCTTCTCTATATGCCTTCAAATCATCATAAGACCATGCAAAAACATTTCTAAATTTTTTGAGAAGATCAATCAAATTTCTTCTAGTTCATTGAGATAAGCATTTACCTATGTAAATATTTTTTGGTTCTTGGCTTGTTCCTAGATTCACTTCCTCCAACTCATTTTTGTTGTCAACAATTCTAGCAACACAAGCCCTCTCCTTATCATCAAATGTCCTTTCAAGGGAAACCAATCCCATATGGATCCTATTTGACTTTAGTTGCAAACCTTCCTTCTCAAGAACACTTTCTTTTTCATCTCTGATGTCAACATAGGTGCTAAAATCCATTTCCTGACCATCAAAATGAGATTCACATTGCAAGAATCTCAAAATATCCTGATCATCAGAAAATACTTGCCAATTCTCAACATTATCTGGGATAGAAGGCCTAGACTTACACTCAATTCTAGATATCCCTGCAAAGGTAACATCCTCTGGCCTTAAGGCTATGTTTGCTAGTAAATCTGCCATCTTGTTTTGGCTTCTATCCACCCAATCAATACCAAAGGCACTAAAACCCTCAATTTCATCCCATATAGCATTTCTATATTATTTCAACCTTTGATTCTTAGATGCATACTTTGATCTAATATGAGAAACTATTAACTCAGAATCACCAATCACCCTAAGATGTTTGATCCCATGTTTTGATGCTTGTCTCAAACTAATTAGTAGGGCTTCATATTCAGCAACATTGTTTGTGCAAGGAAATAAGAGAGTGAAAGAAAACTTAAAAGTCTTACCACTTGGGGACACCAATAACACTCCTGCTTCAGCACCTTCTCTAGAACTTGCTCCATCAAAATATAATGTCCACAAGACACTATCTTTTTCCATGTTATTCTCATCATCAGCCAAAAGGATAGGCCTAACCTTCTCCTGCATCTCATTCCTCTGGACTTGGAATGAGCCAATGTCAGTGTCAACAAAACAATTCATGATATCCTTTTCATTTTCCTCAATCATATGTAGGGTCCTAGCTTCCCTTGACACCTTCACACTCTCTCCTTCAATGTCAAAAGTGGCAAAGGACAAGTCACATTGAATAGTTTCTCCCATGGAGGCACTCCACTTTCTAGATAAAAACATTCCATATTGAGGAGGAATGTCAACTACAAGAACACTCATAGTCAACTGTTTGTTAGGAAATGCCCCTAATTTATAAGGCAAAGCCTTGATGGTACCAATAACTGGCACTTCTCTTGAGTCCATAGCTTGGCATCTCCCATGAGGGGTATCAACCTTTAGTCCTAATGATTTCATGATCTCTGTAGGCATGACAGTGTTTGATGCTCCAGAATTGATCATGCAATTCTTCAATATTTTACCACCAATCACAAGGGAAAAAAAGAAAGGATCAACTATCCCTGATGCATTATTTACAATATTTGTATCCAAGAAGATTTGAGGAATCTTAGAAATAGTTTCTTCACTCTTACTATCAGGTATGTCTTCCAAGGAATCCATATGTTTGTCATTTCTATTCACCTCTTGGATTCCTATAGAAGAAACACCATTTACCCAATTCAAGGCCTTGACCTTATGTTCTTCTATTCTCATCATTTCCAAAAGTGGAACCTTGACAGTGATCTATGAAAGCAATTTGGACATATCAACTGGAACATACTTTTGGTTGTTCATGTCTTCTTCAAAGACAGTGACAACTTTATCCTTTGTGAAACCAGATTTGTCTTTGAGAGGAGATTCCTCTCCCTTCTGAGGAATGGGAACAACTACCTCTATTGTCTTTGCTTTATTCTTAGGTGCTACAATAGGTACAACTTTCCTTTTACCTTCACTTGGTTAGTATCATCAGCACCCCTGCCCTTTTCTCCATGCTGTTGTGTACCATTTTCTATCTCCTTGATAAACATACTGCCTAGCTTACCAGTTGGATTTCCAATTGTCCTATTCCTCAAGTTATAATTGCTTCTAGCTTGAGTAACCATGTCTGCAATGATTTGAGAAAATTCTTCATCTGAGGGTCTTCTTAAAGAAACTTGCTCCTCACCCCTCACTGTACTACATCCAACATCATCAAACTCTTCATCCTCTTCATCAGAATCAGTCTCATCCCATGCATGTGAAGAAGTCATCCCACACCCACTCTTGTCATATTGCTCCTCTTGTTCTTGATTCTCTTGTAAGTTTAAAGCAATGACACAATGCTCAGGGTCATGAGGAGACTGAAAAGCAGCACACCATGGGATATCTTCAGTCATATTTACTGAATTTCTATGCAAGGGATCAAGGATCCTTCCATCAGGCCTTTCTTGCTTGGTTGGGAAAATGGGCTTGCCATCTTTCCACTGAGTGTTGTAAGGGTAATTTTGCATTCTTGGCTGTCTGCTAAAATTATTTGGAGCTGACCTCTCCATATTCATAGCCCTATTGTTTCTCTTTTCACCAGGCTTTAAACCTTCCAAAGCCTTTAAAATTTGTTTTAGATTGTCATCCTCTTTGGGTTTAAAGTCAACAGACCTTCCCATTTCTTTCTTACTTTGCATTTGAGGCCTGCAATCATCTCTTCTTCCTATCTTTCCTGATATTCTTCTATTGCTCTCTATGTTGATGGCCAATTTGTAAGCTTCCCCAAGATTTCTAGGGTTCTTGTCCCTCAAGAGGTATCCCATTTTTGCATCAAAGGCATTCAAGTATGTCACAAGACATACCCTGTCATCTAGTCTGATAACCTGCAAGAGCCTATGCATAGCCTTTTGGAATCTTATATTAAATTCAAGGACCTCTTCATTTTGATTCTTCTTTATGTTATTGAATTCATTCAAGATAAAAATCTCATTTGTTTTATCTCCATAGTGTTCCTTGAAAAAATTCTTGAATTCATTCCATGACCCTATACTAGCAAGGGGTAACCCTCTAAACCAATCCCTACCATCCTCAATCAGGGATTGTACAAATAGCTTCATTATAACATCATTAGGTTCTATATTATAATCATCTATTACATCTATGAAATTTTTTAGATGTCTTCACATGTGATGACATTATTTCCAGTAAATTTAGGAAGCTTCTTTCTAATTTCATCAGGGATTGCATTGGGGTAACCAGGAATACCAAAGAAGATAAGTTTTTTGTACCTTTCATGAATAGGAGCTCCATGCAGTGGATCCATTCCTTGAGATGTAGATGTCCTTGTGTTTGAACCATCAGGAAATCTAGCGGCACCCGGTACACCATTTGCTTGAGCTGCATTGTTACCATGAGTTCCACCTTGTCCTAAAAAGGAAGTAGCAACATTTGAAGGTCCTGAAGTATGCTTGAGAAAATCAATCTTTTTTCTGATTTCTGCAACAGAAGTCAAACTCTTCTTTCTCTAGTTCTTTATCCAATATTTCCTTCTTCCTTCTAGCTATCTCCAAATTTGAATCTAATCTCAGTCCTGGATTTGATGTCCTATCCACAATAACTTGTTCACTAATTTGAATCCCAACAACCTTCTGTTTGCCTTTATCTCTTGGTCTGGTTTCTTCACACATTTTTTGAACAATAGGCTATTTGTGTACTCTTTCAGGCTCTGCGACAAAATTAATTACCTCCAAATCTAGTAACTGCCTCTTTAGCTGATCAGCCCTTATCATGGCTTGTCTTACTTTATCTTCTTTGTCCTTTTCTCTTTGGTGCTTAATGGCAAGCTATTCTTGAACTCTTCTTTCTAGTTCATAGACCTCCTCAAAGATCTCTTTTGATTTAGGGAGAGTGGTCTCAGAGTCATCATCTCCCACTTGAGTTTCATCCTCATATTGGTTCAATCCCAAATCAATAGCCTCTTCATATTCTAAATTATTTTCTTCTTGACTAGGCTTGGCTTGGGTTTCTTGTCTGGTATCTTTCTTGTTTCTCCAAGTATGAGAAACACCTCTTCGCTTCTTTCCTCCCCTTGTCTGACTAGGCCTAAAAGTGCCTGGAATGATTTCTTCCATTATATCTTGAGGATGCTCCTTTCTCTGAGACCAAGTACCTCTATAACTCATCTTGCAAAATAAATACTAACTAGCACTGCTTCAGAGATGTTTGAGTCACCACCCAAGTGTATTGGGAATATCACAATATAGTTTCTTCACTCTAGAAATACTCAAATGAGTTAGAGAGACAAGTGACAAGAACAACCCTATTTCTTCCAATGATGACCTAGTGGTTAGGATGAACACGTATAACACTTCCCCAGTGGAGTTGCCATCTTGTTGATGTTCAAAATGATGCTTATGCTCTTTAGGCTGCCAGTATACCCTCAGATGGATTTTATGAATGGTTAACTCCAAAATGTTATAAGGTCTTAGGGTAACTGGACCAACTATAGGGACAAGACTACCCTCTTCTACTTCTGGCTCTGCAAAACCAAGGTGGGTGCACCTAACCCAGTATAAATTATACTTCACACACCAAAGAATGGGTTTGAATAATAGATGAAATGATAGTAAGAAAGTACTAAATGATAACCACACATTCATTGACTCTCCATTACTATGGGGTAGAACCTCACACAGCCAAATATTGAAAACTTAGGAATGGTTCTTAATTTATAAGTTTGAATCATAACAACCTCGATCAGGACATGTCAACAAGGAAATACTTATCTAGGCCAGTGCCTCATCCATTAGGCGAGGTTTCTTAGATAGACTACACACACACACCAAAATATATCTGAGATTCAAAGCCATAAACACATTTACAATCTCCTTTACTACTTACAGAGTATCCTTATATAGACAAAAGATAAATCTATGTCCCATCTAGAGCATCATTTCATCTAATCCTAGATTAGAACTCAAGAATGAAGGCATATCCATAAAATGGTTATGCAATGAACTAGAAAGTTCAAAATTTATCTATGTTGACACAAAGGAGAGACAAGAATCATGTGCCTATATTAAGTATGAAGAATCCTCAAGTGTATACAATCAATCCAAAGGAGCCATGCTTGCAAACTATAGCTTAGACCTACAATTTTCTTTCTATTGTCAAAATATACCAAAATAGGTCATTACAATTCAGACTGGGCAGAAGACTCACAACCAAAAAAGTTTGAAAACCTAACTCCCAATAATTCAAAAATGATCACAAAAATCTCTTTATACCAGGGTTATAATCCAAGCACAATGATCATTTTAAACTCAAAATTCAAATCCACCTAACCCCAGCAAGGAGTTAACACAAACAAGACAGGGATCAAGTTGCAGCATGCAAGCTCAAATAGTCCATTTCAACAACCAACTAGATGTACTAGTCCAAGTACCAAATTATCATCAAACCCTAAGAAATCCAGCCACATTTGACCTCTACAACACATTTCAGGGTACTATTTTATTTACTCCCCTATGGCAAGACACTCCTCTGCAACTATCATGGTAGCCTGGACTAGTCCGCGGCATTTGACAATCCATTCTACCCACTCTGGCCACTCAAAAATTGAATTTTTGGTACCTCTATCATTGCAAACCCTCTACAAAATTTGAAATTAAATCCCAACAGTCACCCCAAGAGTTTAAAATGCGGTCGTAGATTCAATCCTTTCCTAGAAAATCAGGTGATCTACATTTAATCTCAAAATAGTCACGGGCCCCTTTGAAAAGTCATCGGTCCAGTCAGTAGTCAACAACCAAGAAAAATCAAACAACTCAGCAACACTAGCACCATGGACCCACCCTAACTCCGCAATGGTGATATCCAAATAGTTGTCACATGATCGCATAGCTAGGAAAAGGGCCATGCAAACATGTGACACACTTCAACTCTTGACCACCGCATAACTGCTGCCGCATAGGGTTGTAACAAAAGGTCAGTCTTATGATCACATAGCCTTGAAAAAGGCTATGCGAACATGCGACTAACCACCAGCATTCACCACCAAATGTCAAACATGCTCGGGCACTGCAAACATGGGCCCCACCGACAAACTGCCAAGTCACCGTGCTGACCAATGAGAATCGAGCACATCATCACGACCAAGCAGATAGGTCCCACCACAAACCCCTTGCCACCTCGGTACACTGGCAACCAACTGGAAGTCAGCACGTCACCACCTGCCATCGGGCCCTAACACAATGTGGCACCCTTTTCGCATGATCGCATGGCCAAAAGATGGCCCTTGTGATCACACGACAAGGTAACAAGACTACCACCTTAGCCTCTAAGTCAGATAGCAGGACCACAACACTCCAACACCAAAGGGATAGGTGTCAACCGGTCACATGATAACATGTCAAAAATCTCTAACATCCGATTATGTGATAGCCAACCACAAGCCACCACATAACCACCTCCAGGACCACAACCAAAGAATCTTTACCTTTAAAAGCATGAAGACCCAGGCCCACCATTATGTGATTGCGTGACTAAGGAAAAGTAAACCGCCAGCCAGGTCGCCAGATGTTAAGGGCCTAACCGCCAAGAAAAAATGACCAAGAGATAACCGTGAGTCACCAGATCATGGAAAGAAAAACTTAACCACTAGGAAGCTGAACATCACTAAGAACTAGGACCCACATGGATAGGTGGAAAGCAGTCACATGATCCCATGTCAAAAAAGTCTGACATGCGGCAATGTGACAACCAATCAAGAAGATCCTGCAGACCTGAACCCACTTCATGCCCATACAAGAAAATTGAATGGCTATCACAAAAGTGTGAGGGATAAACATCATGTATCTTTACCATGTGAACATATGACAACCACCAATCTTGTCTGACCTTTAACCACACCGGGCAATGGGAAGAACTAGGACCCACCAATGATCGCACTTGCCCAGTTAAGACCGAGGTCAAAAACACACAAAGTTTTTGACGCAGCGAAAGACTAAAAACACATAGAGTTTTCAATGCCAGAAGACAAGCATGCAAAAATAGGAAGCAAAAGGTTGAAAATAATGAAGGTTTTCACACAGACCGAAAACATCATGGATTTTCAAAAACACTGTGGGTTTTTGACACTATAGCAGATTCTTGAAATTGTTTCCTGCAGACCTTAAAACTTTAATAACTCCCTGGGTTTGCGATCCAGGAGATGTGATCTGAACTGGAGCAAGGTGACAACATGAAGCACATAGATCTAAGGGCACACACCATGAAACATTATGGATTTTCTTTACAAGATAAAACTATGACTGCAGGTCGACCAGGACAACTTAACAAAGCTTGCAAGGAAAAGGCATTTTCTTGGGATTTTTGCATGAACTAGAAAATGGACTAACACATGTGTTGGCAGGTCCCCTTTAAATATTTCCTAAGTTAGCGATTAATCTTTCCTAAGTTTGCAGTGCCCTGCAAGTTTTAAATTTTCCTAAGTCCTGAGCGTTAATTTTTCCTATGTTTCAGCCTTAGTGTTTTTTGGACCGGGTCTTCTGACAGCATTTCCATCTGACAGTCAGTGTAAGTTCTCAAAGACGTTGTCAGACGCTTGAGATCCTACGCCGATCATTGATTTTTCTTGATGATGTAGTCTTTCTTTTCAAGTGGGTCCACTTCCATGTTGGCACAGTTGGTGTTCTTTGATTGTTCAGTGTGTTGTTGAGAGGGATCCTAAGAGTGGGGCCTATAGTGAAGGCTTTTCAATCTACGGTCAGCACATGATCTTAAGGAATATTTTTCCCCTTTGAGATCATGCACCATTCGTTGATTTTGAATCTTACTCAGCATGTGTTAGTGGGACCTGACATCCGTAATCCATCCAACGATGGGCGTAAGTTCTCATGGAATCTGTCAGAGGCTTGAGATCTTACACCAGCTGTTGATTTCATTTGTCTCAAATGTATCTTTGGTAGTGGTCTTGGTGTCAGGTGGAGCTGATTTGGAGGTTTTTTATTGGTCCACATAGTATGAGGTGGAATCCTATCAATGTGACCTACTTTCTAGATGTGTCAATGGGTCTTGATCCTGTCAGTGAATCGATGAATGATGTATAATCTTATGGGTTTTGTTAGAGGCTTAAGATCTTGCAACAACCATTGATTTTGTTTCCTGTTAGATGGTTGTCAGAGATGGAGGAGATTCTTGATCTAACAGTGGGTGTGTAATCTGATAGAATCTTGGATGGGTATGCAAACTTGTGACGACCGTCAATCTTCCTGATGTGGGCTTGGTTAAGTTTCTCAGTCTTTTGGCGGTTGAGTTAAGATTTAAAAGCCCGCAAAATAACAAGATCGGATGGTCATGACTTAAAGTGAACCTGATTTCAAATATTGAGTGCTGATTTGCTAAAAGCACCATAAAGTAGCTGTTTGATTTCAAATTCAAATTTGCAGAGGGTTTCCAGTGACAGGAAGTACCAAAATTTATGGTTTCAACAGCTAATTTCGATTGGTTTGGTGGCGCTTGTTATTGTAGTGTAGTCTAGGGTGTTGAGTGATCCTTTGCAATGTTTGCATTGTGTGGTTTTGTGCTCAAGGCATGTTGCAGGGTTGACATTTTGAGCGTTGGTCATGATTCTTAGTACCTTCACAGAGAATTTTTCATGATGGAGGATCATTCCAAGATTTTCTTTCTCCTAGTTGCCTGGGTTTCCACCCCTGTAATAACTTTATGACCATTTCCAGTTGGTTGGGTTGTTGAAACCCTAACCCTAAGTCATCCGTAGCTTGTTGCATTCTCTTTGAGAATTCCAAGATGACTAGGGAGTATAAGTTGCAGAAATTTTGATTTTGTAAGGGTTCCAAACTTTCTTTGGTCCCAGCTAGTTGTTGATAGTGTTATACTGATAAAGGAGTGGGATTTTGGGTATTTCCTATCTTTGTATTGTTTTGATTGTATATTGATCCTGAATATGTTAAGGAAAATACTATTGAGTTCCAATCTTACATTTTTGTATGTCTTCTTGTTTCAGTTCTAATCTCATATATGTTAATGTCACAAAGTGTGTTAGCATATGGTAAACAAAGAGTATTGTGAAGTCATCCCTGAGTTCCTAAAAAAGTTAGGATTA
Organism: Chamaecyparis obtusa; assembly: GCA_027943335.1. Taxonomy (NCBI): domain Eukaryota; kingdom Viridiplantae; phylum Streptophyta; class Pinopsida; order Cupressales; family Cupressaceae; genus Chamaecyparis; species Chamaecyparis obtusa. Next base: position 1,832,234 of record BSBK01006215.1, read on the forward strand.
AAGTCTTTTGGGTGGGTTCAGTGAGTTTACAACCAAGTAAGAATCTGATGTCCTTGTGTTTGAGGGAGGGCGGTAATAGGAAAAGCACTTATCCTGAGCCTGAGTGTTTGATTCAAGATCTTCAGCTGATGTATGTAATTGGGTGACTCTTTGCCCTAGGTTAAGGCACGGGTCCATCCTCTGGAGGCATTTCATTGTCATCAACCACACACACAAACATTTAAATGATAAAATCTTAAAGTAGTTACTAAAGAGTATATAGTTGTATATCATTTAGTGATTCCTTTCAAGAAGTGAATCAAGGGTACACCCGCTTGAGTAATAAAGCTCAAAGTGTAGGAAGATCTCTCTTGATCCTTGTTAATTGATCCTCTTCCTTGTAGACTTTGGAGTGGTGATAGAGTCAGAGTTATATTAAAGTTATCCATCAAAGTATAAATCTACAAGTGAAGATCAAAGGGAACTCCCAAAAAAATGGTGACTCTACTGGGGAGAACAACAATGAAGTAGTATATCTGTTAGGACTTCTAGTTGGGACTAAATTGTAAAGTCAAAATCTTTTGTTGACGAGATAGATATAAAGGTTGTAAGTGCACTCTTATTTTCCTATTGTATTTCAAGTAAAGATTTCCCATCTAGGTGGGTGGTGACTCAAAAGGTTAGAACCAGTGCTATATATTATAAATCATGGACAAGTGGAGGAATACTAGGTCCTTTATCAGAAATAATCTAGAGGTCACTCTGGAGAAATTGCCTAGATAGGAGAAGAAGAGTTGGATTAGAAGGAATGGTGAGTCTACTAGTGCTCCCATGAGAGAACAAAGAAATACTAGAGGTAGAGCACCACATGTTTCCTCAAGTGAGGATGGTTCATAGGATAGAGTTCCTAGATCAGATGGTGGTCACTCTAAAGATAGATTTTATGATACCCCACAAGCTGTATTTCAGGACAAAGGTCCATTTCCTGTAGGTCAAGATGAACAAGCTAGAGAGATGGGTTTGGAGATTGATTTAGATCTTGATGAGGACAATTTTAGAAGAGAACCCATGAGACCAAGGCAAGTCCACTTCCCATATCAAAATCTTTCTGATATGGATGTGTCATCAGGTCCTGATGACATTATGGTAGATCCTGATGATTTAAATGCATTAAGGTTGTAGTTGGCAGAGGAAGATGCCATACATAAGAGGTTTCAAGAGGAGAGAGATGCTAAAAAGGTGAATGCTCTGATAGAAAGATAGTATCTCCTTAGAAAGATTAATGAAATGAAGGAGAGAAAAAAGATGCTTGCTTCTGCTCCTAAAACTTTGCCGCATGATGTCTTTGGTGATCTTGATGCCTTGTGGAGTGAGCAAGAGCTCTTACTGCAAGATCAAGAATTTGATAAGGAGGGCCTTGTGGTTAGACAAGTGCAAAGTTATGTTCCTTTGCCTAAAGATAAAGATGGGCATTAGATCACTAAGCCTACTATTGCCACTGGTGAGAAAGGAAAGAAAAATATGGTGGGATATCAAATAAGTAAATCATTGACAATACCCAGGGTCCCACCACCCAATTTAAATAAGGACATAGAAATGGAGAGAAGAAGAAAAGAAGATGAGGACCTTGCAAGAGAATTAGAGAAGGCTGAAATTGAAGCTTCCATTGTAGAAAAAAGAAGAAAGATCCAGTTCTTGAAGGCTTCATCAGCTAATGCTCTTGGTCCATCTGCTACTAAACTAGGTATGCCATCTATGACTACTACTATTCCACTTAGTAATGCTACTAGTTCAATTCCTTCTTCATCTGCTAGGATAGGTGCTGATCCTAGGTAGCAATCAAATGCACAAATAAATGTAGATGCTAATGTTGATCCTAGGGTTAACACTAGTTCAAGTTTTCAAAGACGACCTATGCAATTAGAAGGCTATAGGAAAATTAGTTTTGATGTAATTCCTGGTTACCCGAATGCTTTTCCCAATGATATTAGAGATAAGGTACCTAATTTTGCTGGTAATAATGCTATTAGTTGTGAGGAGCATCTTACGTTATTTGTTGATATGCTTAATGATTATGAGGTAGAGCATGAGGATGTAGTCATGACATTATTTGTTCAATCTCTAATGGAGGATGCTAGAGATTGGTTTAAGAGACTTCCTGATAAATGTATTGATACTTGGGATTCTTTTGAGAGATGTTTTCAAGAGTAGTATGGTGATAGGCCTAATACTAGTTTCATGTTGAATGAATTCAATACCATAAGGAAAAATCAGAATGAGACTGCAGCTGAATTCAACATGAGATTTTAGAAGGGTATGCATAAGTTGTTCCAAGTTATGCGGTTAGATGACAATGTCTGTCTGACCACATACTTCAATGCATTTGATGGAAAGATGGGATATTTGTTGAGGGACAAAGAACCAAGAACTCTTAGGGATGATTTTAGGATTGCTATCAATATTGAGAACAATATGAAAATATCAAGAAAATTGGGGGGAAAGAGAGATGACCCAAAGTTGTTTGGGGACAAGAAATACAAAAAGGAAAATGATAAGAATGTTAGAGCTAGGAGGCAAGAGGAAGATAAATTGGATAAGATGCTTAATGAATTGAAGGATTTGAAGGCACCTACAAATAGGAACATCAGTGCTCCTACCAATGAGAGGCCTCAATTTAACAACAATTTCAATAAGCAGAATAGATTGCAGAACTACCCCTACAACACTTAATGGAAGGATGGAAAGCCTATTGTCCTTGCTATGAGAGGAAATAATGATAGATGTTTCCCTGAACCTCTACAAAAAGCTTCAATAAATGTCATGGAGGACATACCATGGTGTGTTGCATGCCAGTCCCCTCATTCTGCAGAGCATTGTGTGGTTGCACATTCTATGGCTACAAATCAGGATTGTGGCAATGAGGAGATAGATCAAGAAGAAGATCAAGATGATGTTGGATGCAACATGGCTTCTTCATATCTAAGATATGAAGATGATTTTGATTTTGATGAAGAGGCAGATGTAAATGTAAAGAGACATAATCAGACCCTTTTTCATCAAGAAGTTTTTTCTGATAGTGAAGACATTGATAGGAAGACATGTAATATGAACTCTTCTTTTGAGCCAATAAATTTGAGAAGGCCTTCTAGAGAAGAGATGGATAGGATTACTGTAGAAATGATTTCCCAAGTGCAAACCAGAGGCATGGTGGAAAGGAATATAAATGAGAAAGCTACAGGAATGTTTATAAAGAGTACCAACTCTAGAGAACCTAATGAGAACAAATCAAAAGGTGATCACATGGTGAAACTCAAGAATGTAAAAGGTGAGAATTGTGAGCCTAAGGGAGTTGGAATTGAAAAAATTTCTAGTGAGACAGAGAGGCCAGTTAACATAATGGCTAAGATTGAAAAAATGAGGGTGGCCAATACACCTAATGTGTCAGATAAGAAAAAGGATATTAAGGCAGTGTAGATTGAGATTCCTTCTTTTGCTCCTATTGATATGTTATCTATACTATCACAAATTATAGTTAAGGTTCCATTGTCAGAATTGTTGAGGATCCCTGAACATAAAGATAGAGCTATTGCATGGGTAGGTAATGTTCATAAAAATGATGTTGCATGCAATGGATCTCAGGATAAGGCTTTGAGAGGTGTTGCTACTCAGGGAATTGTGTCTCAAATTCCTCCAATATACTTGGATAGTTCTATCAATGCCAGCCTTGAAAATATTGATCCATTCTTTTTAAGTGTTCTTATGAATGGAATGAAGTTGAGAAATTGTATGATTGATAGTGGTGCCTCTAATACTGTCATGCCTTTCAAAATCATGGAGAAGTTGGGCCTTAAAGTTGATACAGTGCAAGGAAGATGTTGTGCAATGGATCAAAGGGAGGTACTAGTTATTGGGACTATCAATGCAATGCCATATAGGCTGGCAGCATATCCAGAGAAAGAGTTAACAATGAGTGTTTTGGTGGTGGATATCCCCCCTCATTATGGGATGCTAATATCTAGAAGGTGGAGTGCTGCCATGGGTGGAAATTTACAGTGTGATCTTTCCTATGCCACTTTCAAGATTGATGATCAGTTTGTCAAGATTGAACGAGAGCCAAGTCAGGTCAGTATATGCTTCCAAGAACAAGAGGTTGAAACAATATAGGAATGTAGTTTAGGATTTGATTAAACATTTTGATGCCTTCAATATTGAGTGGAAGGATAGGAGTAACAATAAGATGGATGACTTGTTAGCCAATATTTCAATCAATGATATTACATTTTTTGGTATCTCTAAAGTTGAAATTCAGGCTAGGCCTAGCATACCAGATAATATTGAGAATTGGAAAGTTTTTGATGATGATAATGATATCTTGAAGTTTATGGGTTGTGAAGGTCAGTATCATGGTCAGGAATTTGATTGTTTAGCCTTGGTTGAGTCAGTAGAAGGAAGGGAGGTTGTCTTTGGCAATGAGGTAATTCAACTTAGAACTAACAAGGTGCCCAAGGGGCTTGTTGTTTTGGAGACTATCTTTGATAACCAAGATAGAGTTCAAAAGAATATCAAAAGAGAAGATCATGCTGATCTAGAGGAGATAAATCTTGGAACACATGAGGCACCTAAGAAGGTATACATTGATAGAGATATATCTCAAAAGGTAAAGAAATCTTTGATCGAATTATTGAGAAAATTCAGGCATGTTTTTTCATGGTCATATGATGACCTAAAGGTTTATAGAGAAGATTTGTTTCAGCATATTATTCCATTGAAAAAAGATGCTAAACCTTTTCGGCAAAAACAAAGGCCTATTAATCCCACTTTGGCACCCAAGATGCAAGAAGAGTTAATGAAGATGAGAGATGCTAGGATTATCAAGCCTATAAGGCATTCTTCTTGGGTGTTAAACCTTGTTCCTATGAGAAAAAAAGAATGGTGACATTAATCTTTGTGTGGACTTTAGGAATTTGAACCTCAGCTCATTAAAGGATAATTATTGTCTGCCCAATATGGAAGCTATGTTGCAGAGAGTAACCAGATTAGAATTGATGTCTATGATGGATGGTTTATCTGGCTACAATCAGGTCATTGTCAAGGAATCTGAGCAATTCAAGATAGCTTTCACAACACCTTGGGGGACATATGTTTATGTGAGAATGCCTTTTGGCCTCACAAATGTTGGTGCTACTTTTCAGAGGGCAATGGATGTTGCCTTTTCAGATTTCATAAATGATTTCCTTATTGTATATCAAGATGATTTAACTACCTACTCCAAGAAGGAAGAAGACCACTGTATTCATTTAGAAAAAATATTTGTGAGGGCCTTGGAATTTGGCATTTCATTAAACCCAAGGAAATGTGCTTTTGGTGTCATTAAAGGTAAGTTGCTTGGCCACTTAGTTGGGAAGCAAGGAGTGAGAATTGACCCTGAGAGGGTAGCAACCATTGATAAAATTTAGAGGCCAAATAATGTTAAAGGGATTCAATCCTTCTTTGGTCAAGTCAATTTCTGAAGGAGGTTTGTGAAAATTTTTGCAGAGGTTACTAGACCTATTTCTAAGATGTTGAAGAAGGGATCTGGAATCAATTGGGAGGGTGAGCCTGATGAGGCTTTCAAAATTATCAAGCAGGCTATCAAAGATGCACCAGTGCTTAAGGAACCTGATTATAATGTCCCAATGCATATCTTTTCCTTTGCATCTTTTCACACTATTGTTGTAGTTTTGTTACAAAAGAATAAGGATGGTTTTGAGCAGCCTATTGAATTTTTCAGTAAATCTTTGTAGGTTGCTGAATTGAAGTATGACATAAGTGAAAAAAAAGCATATGCACTTGTGAAGGAAATCAAGGCTTTTAGGTGTTACTTGATGGGGGCAACTGTGATTGCTTTTGTGCCAGGTGCAGTTGTGAAGGATATTTTCTCACAACAAGAAGTGTTTGGAAGAAGATGCAAATGGATCAATAGGATCCAAGAATTCAATGTTGAGGTCCAGATTACTAAGTTGGTTAGAGGACAAGGATTGGAAAAACTGATGGCCCAATCCAATCTTGATGCAAATCAAGTAAATCATTTTGAAATTGATTACACATGTGATATGGATGATTGTATTTGGTATCAAGATATCATCTATTACTTAAGAAAAATGAAATGTCCAGATAATATGAATGATAATCAGAAGAGGACATTGAAATTATAGGCCATCAAGTATGTAATTGTGAAGTGTAAATTGTATAGGAAGAATTTGGATTGCATATTTTTGAAGTGTGTAGATGAAGATCAGGCTAACAAGTTGTTGAAAGAAATGCATGAGGGAGTTTGTGGTGGGCATTATATGGGTAAAACAACTACTCATAAGATCTTGAGAGTAGGATTTTGGTGGCCCACAATCTTCAAGGATGTAGAATAGTTGGTGAGGAGGTGTGAAGCTTTTCAAAGGTTCTTTGGTAAGCTTAAATTTTTGGGAAATGTGCCATTAAAACTAGTAGAAGTTCAGGCTCCTTTCCAACAATGGGAAATTGATTTCATAGGGGAAATACCAAACAAGTCAAGTGGAGGACACTCATGGATCTTAGTTGCCACTTATTACTTTACAAAGTGGGTAGAAGCTATACCTACAAGAAATGCAACTAGTAAGGTGGTAATTGATTTTATGATGAATAATATTGTTACAAGGTTTGGGTGCCCTGAGAGAATAGTAAGTGATAATGCCACGTGCTTCAGGTCTACTAAATATAAGGACTTTTGCAAAGGTTTGGGAATTCAAATTTCTAATTCCTCACCTTATCATCCACAAGGAAATGGTCAGGTAGAATCTACTAATAAGAGTTTGATTAAAATATTAAAGAGAATTCTTGAAAAGAATAAGAGGGCATGGAATTCAAAGCTAGCATTAGCTCTATGGGCTGATAGGGTAGCTATGAAGAGGGCAATTGGTTGTGCACCATTTGACCTAGTATATGGAATTCATGCAAGAATGCCTCAGAATAACTTATTGGAAATGTATAAATTTGTTTAGCTATATGATGATAACATAGATGATGAGATGCAGTTGATAATTGAGGACCTCATTAGGTTGGATGAGACTAGAAGAGAATCAGTTGCAATGAATGCCAAGTTGCAGTTTCAAGTTAAGAATTTATATGATAAGAAGACTGTTGACAGGAAGTTTGAACCTGGTGATTTGGTGTTAGTTTGGAATGCCATACTGGAGGATAAGGGGAAATAAGGTAAATTTGATCCCATCTGGCTAGGGCCATATCAAATTCATGAGAAATAGGGCCAAGATTCATACATTATCAAAGAATTAAATGGTGATATTCAGGAATTACTAGTTCATGGACAATTCTTGAAGAAATACTTCAATTGAGGTATTCTATTTTCCATGAGTAGTAGTTAGGTTTGTACATTTTGTAAATTCTATAAATAAGTTGCTTGCCCCTACCCTATTTTGTCCTGGTCTATCAGTTCTTGGTCCTGTTGCCTGTTTTGCCTTGCTTGTTCCCTGTTGTCTGCATTTTTTCTAGTGGGATGGTCTGCTTTAAACCAATGATTCTAAGTCCTTGCTATGCTTGTAGGAGGCATACATCCCTAGACAGAGCCACTGTTAGCATGTGCCAAAAATTTCATGGCTCTAGCTCTCTTCCCCTGGTCTCTGCAATATTTTTCATGTCTCCGGCTAAAACCCTTGGTAAATTTTTTTTTGAAATCTAGCCGATGGGTCCTTAAATTTAAATTTTCCGTGGCCCTATTTTATTTTCACATTACCTTTTCATGAGTCACTTAAAACCTTTAATCTGCATGTGCCTTTTAAAAAAAAAAGACTTCTTTACATGTCGCACAATTAGGTTTCATGTGTCAGCTGGTCCCCTTTAAATATTTCCTAAGTCACCAGTTAATCTTTCCTAAGTTCCCAGTGCCCTACAAGTTTTAAATTTTCCTAAGTCCCGAGCTTTAATTTTTCCTATGTTTCAGCCTTAGTGTTTTCTAGGCCTGGTCTTTTGAGAACATTTCCATCCGATGATCAGCGTAAGTTCTCATAGACTGTGTCAGACGCTTGAGATCTTACGCAGATCATTGATTTTTCCTGATGACGTAGTCTTTCTTTTCAAGAGAGACCACTACCATGTTGGCACATTTGGAATTCTCTCATTGGTCATTGTGTTTTTGAGAGGGATCCTAAGAGTGGGGCCTATAGTGAAGGCTTTTCAATCTACAGTCAGCGGATGATCTTAAGGAATATTCTTCCCCTTTAAGATCATGCACCATCCATTGATTTTGAATCTTACTCAGCATGTGTTAGTGGGACCTGATTTTCCAATGGGTCAGTGGGTCCTGACATCTATAATCCATCCAATGACAGGCATAAGTTCTCATGGAATCTGTCAGAGGCTTGAGATCTTACACCAGCCATTGATCTCATTTGTCTCAAACGTATCTTTGGCAGTGGTCCCGGTGTCAAGTGGAGCTGATTTGGAGATTTTTTATTGGTCCATGTAGTATGAGGTGGAATCTTATTAGTGGGACCTACTTTCTAGATGTGTCAGTGGGTCTTGATCCTGTTAGTGAATCGATGAATGACATATAATCTTATGGGTTTTGTCAGAGGCTTAAGATCTTGCGACGGTCATTGATTTTGTTTCCTATCAGATGGTTGTCAGAGATGGAGGAGATTCTCAATCTAATGGTGGGTGTGTAATCTGATAGAATCTTGGATGGGTATGCGAACTTGTGATGACCATTGATCTTCCTGATGCAGGCTCGGTCAAGTTTCTCAATCTTTTGGCAGTTGAGTTAAGATTTAAAAGCTTGCAAAATAACAAGATTGGATGGTCACGACTTAAAGTGAACCTGATTTCAAATATCGATTGCCGATTTGCTGAAAGCACCATAAAGTAGCCATTTGATTTCAAATTCAAATTTGTAGAGGGTTTCTTGTGACAGGAAGTACCAAAATTTATGGTTTTAACAGCTGATTTTGATTAGTTTGGTGGCACTTGCTATTGCTGTGTGGTCCAGGGTGTTGAGTGATCATCTACAGGGTTTGTACTATGTGTTTTTGTGCTCAAGGTGTGTTGCAGGGTTGACATTTTGAGCATTTTTCATGATTCTCAGTACCTTCATGGAGAATTTTTCATGATTAAGGATCATTCCAAGATTTTCTTTCTCCTGGTTGCCTAGGTTTCCACCCATGTAATAACTTTATGACCATTTCCAGTTGGTTGGGTGGTTGAAACCCTAACCCTAAGTCATCTGTAGCTTGCTGCATTCTCTTTGATAATTCCAAGATGACTAGGGAGTATAAGTTGCAGAAATTTTGATTTTGTAAGGGTTCCAAACTTTCTTTGGTCCCAACTGGTTGTTGATAGTGTTATACTGATAGAGGAGGGGGATTTTGGGTATTTCCTATCTTTGTGTTGTTTTGATTATATATTGATCTTGAATATGTTAATGAAAATACTATTGAGTCCCAATCTTACATTTGTGTATGTCTTCTTGTTTCAGTTCTAAGCTCATATATGTTAATGTCACAAAGTGTGTTAGCATATGGTAAACAAGGAGTATTCTGAAGTCATCTCTGAGTTCCTAACAAAGTTAGGATTAAAGTCTTTTGGGTGGGTTCAGTGAGTTTACAACCAAGTAAGAATTTGATGTCCTTGTTGTTTGAGGGAGAGGGGTAATAGGCAAAGCACTTATCTTGAGCCCAAGAGTGTTTGATTCAAGATCTTCAGCTGATGTATGTAATTGGGTGACTCTTTGCCCTAGGTTAAGGCACTGGTCCATCCTCTAGACGCATTTCATTGCCATCAACCACACACACAAACATTCAAATGATAAAATCTTAAAGTAGTTACTAAAGAGTATATAGTTGTATATCATTTAGTGATTCCTTTCAAGAAGTGAATCAAGGGTACACCTGCCTGAGCAATAAGGCTCAAAGTGTAGGAGGATCTCTCTTGATCCTTGTTAATTGGCCCTCTTCCTTGTAGACTTTGGAGTGGTGATAGAGTCAAAGTTATATTAAAGTTATCCATCAGAGTATAAATCTACAAGTGAAGGTCAATGGGAACTCCCAAAAAAATGGCAACTCTACTGGGGAGAACAACAATGAAGCAGTATATCTGTTAGAACTTTTGGTTGGGACTACATTGTAAAGTCAAAATCTTTTGTTGACAAGATAGATATAAAGGTTGTAAGTGCACTCTTGTTTTCCTATTGTATTTCAAGTAAAGATTTCCCATCTAGGTGGGTGGCAACTCAAAAGGTTAGAACCAGTGCTATATATTATAAATCATGGACAAGAGGAGGAATACTAGGTCCTTTGTCAGAAAGAATCTGGAGGTCACTCTGGAGAAATTTCCTAGATAGGAGAAGAAGAGTTGGATTAGAAGGAATGGTGAGTCTACTAGTGCTCCCATGAGAGAACAAAGAAACACTAGAGGTAGAGCACCACATGTTTCCTCAAGTGAGGATGGTTCACCTGATAGAGTTCCTAGATCAGATGGCGGTCACTTTGAAGATAGATTTTATGATACCCCAGAAGCTATATTTCATGACAAAGGTCCATTTCCTATAGGTCAAGATGAACAAGATAGAGAGATGGGTTTGGAGATTGATTTAGATCTTGATGAGGACAATTTTAGAAGAAAACCCATGAGACCAAGGCAAGTCCACTTCCCATATCAAAATCTTTCTAATATGGATGTGTCATCAGGTTCTGATGACATTATGGTAGATCCTGATCATTTAAATGCATTAAGGTTGTAGTTGGCAGAGCAAGATGCCATACATAAGAGGTTACAAGAGGAGAGAGAGGCTGAAAAGGTGAATGCTCTGATAGAAAGATAGTCTCTAGACAAGCTCTCACTCTAGGATACAATACTAGTCTCATCTATATCCAAAATCCATAATCAATACCTCACATAGTGGCTTGATAGTGTCTTGGGCCATTGCCACAAAGTCCCTCCATACAAGTCCACATGTCATATCCCTTGTTTGTGTAAGGTGGTTAGCCTCCAAGGAATAGACACCACACATAGGAAGGTAGTGGATACTAGCTGCATAACAGCCTCACATACCCCCATCCTCAAGGGTTCCCTATGTCTACTTCCTCGTATACACTCACCAAGTGTGCCTCATGCATTTTTTGTGAGGAATCACAACACAACACAAGACCAACATTATAAAATTCCAAAAGATGATAGTTTAGCCACCAAAGTTCATAAATAATAAAAATAGAATTATCAATCTCAACAATAAGATAAGAAGAATCCAAGATAAATTTCATAAGTCTTGGCTAAACTATTATAGAAAAAGATAAGAAAACTGTTAGTCTACACAACTGAAGATAAAAGAAATTCATCATAAATTGCACATCACATCCCTATGTGACTATATATAGTCACCTCATGAGGAAGGAGGGAACAATGTCTAGCTATCACAATAGCCCCTCATGTGGTTGGGCCCAGGAAACACTACCCACATGGCATAGGGGGTTCACCTCGGCAACACCCCTACATCAAATGGTGCAAAATAAGCATGCCAACCCACTTGACATGACCATACAGCAAGTGGAGTAAGCACACTCTAGTTGTATGTTGCATGGCAGTGTTCCTTGTGGAGTAGGCACACATAGGAAACACCTCACATAATGATGTCTCTCATAGATCATTGTTGTAGCCAGAGGTATACATGGCTTGGGCCCACCCATATGCCTATCATGTCTACAAACTGAGCATCCATGGGTGCCCCTCTACAAGCATGCAAGCATCACCAATTTACTCTACATCAAGTAGGACACAAAATACATACATATACTACATCTTCACGTAATCATGTACGTGGCATCATGTTCTCAAGATCAGCTCACTACCATAAGCAACATGGCATCATCACCTCACACTATGTCAGAACAATAGTGGGGCGTGTCATCATATTCATTGCATCATGTTGGAACATGTGTGAATACGGTATCCATCACAACATGGGCTAACAAAATCTCCCTCCACATGCTGGACCACATAGAAATGTACATATTTATAAATCATATATCTCCTCATAGAGGTTCATATCCAGTATTAGTATTGTGCTCAAGAACTATGGAAATTAGGATAAATACTTATGAACCAAATGTTCAGGTTCATCATAAGGGGAAGCATAGTTTACTCTTTTCCCTCAAGTAGTGGAAGTTAAGGTCACTTTGCACCACCATTATATGTATGCCACATAAATACCCAAGGAAATGGTGCTACTACTACCCCTCGACATACTAAATTACCAACACTCTTGGGTTGGCACTCAGTAGGGTGACAAACAAGAAAGTAACACATGAGTGGTATGGTTCTCCCATACCCTTATCCAAAACATAACTTTCATGGATGGCACTTATATTGCACCACTCCATGGAACTCAAATAATTACTGGTTATACACAACACCCAACATAAGCACTGGCACTGTTTTTATCACATTTACAAGGAAGTACACAATAACATCACATAGTATCCATATATTCCAATTTTTATTTTATTTTATTTTCACAACTCACTTTGTCTACCTGGTACAAAATACCAATGACATACTTAATCACATTTCACCTCCTCATAGGCATATGCCAATATCTAATGTACATATCAAACTCTGCCATTCCCATAATATGAGACAATAACATCTATTTGCAAGATGACTTTAACTTATATAAAATAAGGCACAAGGAAAAATGATACACTACATTTCTTCAAGAGTCATCGAATCAACACATATTTGTTTTAATCAAGGAAAGGAAACATTAAACTTGTACTACATACATTTATTAGTCACATAATAAATTCATAACTAATCATTATAAACCATTATGGATATTTACTTGTCACCCAATCAGGGACTCTAAGAGTGGACCAAGTATCATCTTTTCAAATAAATGAATTAGCTAGGTACTTTCATTACACATGATAAATCCCTCCAATAAAGACACAACAAACCATATAGACATTTCAAGACATTAGTATTCACTAACATAATGACTTCAATACCGATAAGGAAATACATTGAAGTCTCAATTTCCTAATATTGAAATTTGGGAAGGATAATGACATCATTAATAAAATCACCATAATATTCACATTTCATTTAAATATACCTATTCACCATGTCAAGAACAAATAATTTCCCAAAATAGTCCAGAAAATATTACATCAAAGCTATCTCCTCCTTCAATAATTGACCAAAAGAAAATGTACTCCTTTAATTCTAAAATCTCCTAATTTCATCAATATGGTTAAATCCTACACATGACTCCAATAAAAAATACACCTTGGGATCTTAGGTCATTTACCTGAGAATCTCAAAATCAACAATTTAAATCATGTATTTACATTACATATAGATAACATCATTTTATGGCCATTCATCAAGGAGAGAGAAGAGATGTTTATTTTTAATTTGTGGTTATTATTATCAAATAACCCTAATGTAATTCATGTAAACATTCAAGTGTTATAAAAAAAAATCAATCATGCATCATGTCACTTTATCATTTGCATATAAATCCCAAGAGAAATACTCACAATGTTAATTTAGCAGATGTTCCCCACTATTTGTAATTCTTCAACAACACGACCAAAAGGATTACCCAAGAATTCCAATGTTGCAACATAATTAATAAGGTCCTAAATTCATGTTTCAAACAAGGATTTATTTTTCAATTCTATTCTAAAATAGGGAAAAAGAAAGAGAGACACAATATTTCAGTCCTTACAATAGCCTATAATACATATGCAGTAACTTCGTCATTTGAATCTATAAGAAGGAGAACTACCATGGTAACATCATTAATTAGATTCATTGATCACAAATAGTTATTATGATATTTAAAATAGAATAAGGTGTTAAGCCTTTTCAAGTCAATCAAGCAACCTATAATCGCTATAACAAGCACTCATGATGACAAGTTTTAGAGGAGATATGGTTGGCTACTGTCAACACTTATGGTACAAAATAACTTGTAATACCAATTTGAATCTTTCTAGTAGTACAACAAAAAGGTGACATAAAATATGAGGAATTAATTAACATTTATTTACTAGAAATATATTCACTATCTATGAAAGTACTCAAGAGGCTCCTTCATTATATTTAGAATGAAAAATAGAAGTAATTTATGTGAGGCAACCTAACCATAGTAGCATGGGTACACTTCTATAAAATACTATAGCATAAATACCAAGAACATAGTTCCTATATCTAGGATCATGTATTATAATGATAAACCAGAATAAAACTATGCAAAATACTGAGCAATAAGTGAGCTAAGAGTCCCAGAGTTCCCAGTGTGGAAACCTAGTGCTCTGATACCAAAGATGTCATGCCCCGCAAGGGAACTAGGAAAGACAACAAAGATTCTCTTTAGAAAAGAAAACCTAAGTAACGAATTATGAAAAATTTTGAACTTTAAAAGATTTGCATGAACAATCCATTATCATCATTTAACTTACAATCTTTCCAAGGTTCCCTAATCATACATTGATAATTATTTTAAGATCATTAAGTGTACCAACTCTTATCGCACAACCTTTAAAATTTTGTAGAGAGAAATATAAATGCTATCATTTGATTACTAACCAATTAATTCCATCAATATTCCCTAAACCTTCTTTCATAAACATTTAAAGAATAATCTTTGTAAAAGAATTTATCTAGGAGTTAAACTATTTCTCATATGAAATTAACACATTGGTTTTACTAAGTTTTTTGAACAATAGTAATAAGAAACATGCCACTTTTCTTGAAACATATATGAAACTGCTTTTTCTTTTCCAACAACACGATTAACATAAATTTCACCATTTCCTTTTCTTTTCCCTAAATCTACCCATCCAAATCAAATTGAAATACATTAAATGCTACATTACATTCATTTACTCTAGGAGGTAATAATAGCTTTACATTTGATAATAATGAAAGATAAATACAAAGTCTTCTTCCTTCAAAACTAGAACAATACGCAAGCAATAATCCATAAGCTCTGCAACTGTGAAAGGTACCTCGATAAAAGATTTACCACCCAACCACATGGATACCAAAAGGCCCACTCCCCCATGCTAGGAGATAAACACCAAGGGCCACAAGGAAGTGAAATCTAGGCCATACCTAGAGTTGGAGTAACTTTTCAGAAATAACAACTGAAAAGAAAATCAAAATGCAAACCCTTTCCCAAAAGGTTATAAGGCTAGGTGAAAACTCTAAGTGACAAGCTAGGTTTCCTACCCTTACCAAAACATCATAAACACATAACAC
>BSBK01006215.1:2452500-2630000 GCA_027943335.1 Chamaecyparis obtusa
TTCCTAGCTTTCCTTCTCTCAAATCCAAGCCACTTTCCTCCTTCTCTCTCTAAGCTTCTAGTTACTACCAAGGTGATCTCCACAAAAAAAAAACCCAAAATGCAAAAATAAAATGACCCTCTTTTCTTTCCCATTTTGCTAATAGCAAACATTCTTTCCATCTCTACCCCCATTCCAATGTGAAGTAGCTTTCTTGGTTGATGTGTTCTTTCCACTTTTCCCTAACTAGGGAATGAGAAGAAACCCAAGACATGGGGGAAGGAACTAATCTTGAAACCATACCCAATTTTTGTCACTCTCAAAGAAGGCTCTCTTTAAGAGGCCATTTAGAAGCTTTGGGTGATGAAAATAGAAAAAGTTGACCCCATACCTATGTACATGCATTAGGATAGCTTAAAATAACCCCAACCACTCCCTAGGGCTCATTTTAACATCTCTAAAACCCATTTGTAGTTAACTCACGAAAATGGGAAAAGATGACTCATGCCTTGGTTCCCTAAAAAATTAACTACACCTAGGGACTCGCAAGGTGACCTAAGGATAGTGTTAAGTCAAAACATTCCACTTAGGCATGACAACACATAAGCACAAGTGTCAAGTGACACCAAAAAAAGGTACACATCACTCCACTTAAATACACACATGGAATGCCAAATGGATTAAACACATTTACATTTACACATAATTTGCATCCAATTATGTACATATAGACACTTACAAAATAACATTCACTCATACATCACATTTATGAATTTAAAACACATGACAACAAGGTCATTCTCTTCTTAGAGTTGACCTTGGCCTTTTACTATTTTCACATTGATCCATCCTTGTTTCCCTACATTTAAAAGCATGTTGATAATCCTGCACACTTGATCAGATATCACTATCACATGAAATCATCTCATATATAATCATATAGAAAGAAAAGAAGAATTCATATTAACATTCAAATATGAATACATTGATAAACTACATTTCATGATATCAGCATATACATAAACCATATTGTATCCTATTTCCATAAGCATCACATGTAAGTTTAGTTTTACTTTAACAAGTAACCCTAAATCAAATGCATAACCAATTCATTAGGAAATCAACATCATAAGTATCTCAATTCCTATTCCATAAGATAACACAAATCAAAATGCAGAATTTAAAATTTAATTATCTTTCTATATCATATAGTCAAGATGAATCTAACATAAGCATATAAAGGTACGTCTAACATCATCATCCATATAATCATGTAAAATCATCGCATAATGTCTAATGATATGAAGTCATAATCAAAATAGTGTATCATCTAGATATTCCATGTGTGAAAACATGAGATGAGCTAAGATGGGTCGAGGTAGGACCTCACATCCTCCCCCCTAGGCTTGAACTTCCTCCTATAGTTCATTAAATAGATGGGGATACTGAGTTCTCATCTATGTTGTGTCCTCCCAAGATATTGTGACCTCATCTTAGAAATCCCACTGAACCCTAACCTAGTCTAGCTCTCAGCCTCAAAGGGCTAGGGTCATGCATGCTAGTATACCAATGGGCTCCAAGGCTAGCTTCCCATCCAACTCTCTTGCGCTCTTAATAACCATGGCCTGATGCTCAGCTTGGTGGTCATCAACCACTACAAATACTCGGTGGGACCTGCCCATGTCACCTACGATGGGCTTTGAAGTTGTTATCCTCTAACTACCAGCTGGATGACCCATAAACAATCTCTAGCAATGTGCCCCATGGCACCACATGTATAACATGAACCTCTAGCCTGAATATGAATCCCCTAAGTTCTAGACTATTGCTGCCCACTGATCATACTAGATCCACTGAAGCCACTCTTAGATGACTGTGTCTAAGCTCCCTGATTACATCGGGGACTCTACTGATACTACTACTACTACTAAGGTGCTTTGGAATACCCTAAGGAGTTCTTTTGATTTCCTTTCTAGTGGAAATTCTAGAAATCAGAAGACTATGGTGTAGAATTACAGTTCTATGACCTATCTCATACATCATGAGACCTATTATGAATCTCATCAATAATCATGGCCCTCTTTATGGTATAGTGTAAACCACCTGGAGGTACCATCCAAATCCTATTAGATATATCATAGTTCAACCCCCTAATAAAGTGGTTGACCTGAAGTTAACTAGAAGCTTAGAGAGAGAAGGAGGAAATAGGCTTGGATTTGAGAGAACGAAAGCTAGGAAGGGAAATTGATCTTATTATCAAATTTATCTTTCCATTTTTTCTTGGAGGAAGGTTAGTTCATCTATCATGGAAGGACTTGTCATATGTAAATGCTTTGTTTTGAAAATCTATGTTTTATGTGTGTTGTGTTGAATTCAATTTTTGTTTTAAGAAGCTTTTCCTTGATTTTCTTCATGTGTGTTTTGGGAGTGCAAGACTATACTCACCCTTGGGAGGGTTTGAGAGTCTTGAGGGTGAAGGGGTTAGTTGGGAATATCTCTTTGTGTAGAGCCCTTCCTCATGGAGGAAGGAGATGGAAGCCTATATGTATGGGCATCCATGTAGACTACTTTGGTTTTACAATTTAGGGGTCATAAGGGGAGTTGATTTGTACTTGATGAGATGAGAAAGTTGGTTTTGAGATGAGCCTTGTGAAGGCATATTTTGTAAAAAAAAAAGACTCATTGTTTTTTTTTATTATGGCTTCTCCAATGGATTATTTCTACCTTTACCCATTGTTGGATCTAATGTGATCCTTTGTGCAAATCTTGGGATTGGGAATACTTGTGTTGATTGTGGTTTTAAGTTTTTGTGTGTATGTTGTATGAGTGTTACCCATCCTACCTTGTTTCTCCTAGCTCAAGGGTGGCCTTGTAAAGGTCTTCTCTAGGAGGTGAGCCTCCATGGTCAAGTTTTAAATGTTTCAAAGTTTCAAGTTGCATGAGTGTGGAGAGTGGAAGAAAGTTACAAGTTTCAAGTTATTATGTGCATGAGAAAGCTATGTAAATTCTTGGGTGAAGAAGAGATTTAATTGTATTTGATTTTTTATTGTAAATTTTATTGATTTTCAATTACCAAAGATCTTCGTTACTCTCTCTTGAGCCATTACCCCAAGGCCCAAACACAAAAAACTCAACACATTCTCATGGTGCCATAATGATATAAACCAACAAATGCACCACATCCTACAAGGTCAAAGTTAATGGGTTCTCATACCAAGCATGGAAACCAATCTTTCATTCTAACCACACATGGTCATACTAGTAAGTGGACCGCTAATGGGCTACCAAGAGAAACAAAGGACTCTAACAACAAAAACAAGCCACCATGCCATGCCTAGTGGCATCACTTCCACTATCGCTAAGTCGTTCACACTACAAACCAAAATTGGGTTGCTAAGCACTCAATCTAAAGGTAGTTTTCATACATTTGAGGAAGTCCTCCTTCCTAAACCACAAGTTTCTTGGGTTAGTTTTATCAAAAATATGAAATTTGGAACACAAGGGAACCCAAGCTACAAGTCAACTTCAAGCTTACAATACTTTGTGCATGAGAGCACATATTAGTGAGATTGGAGAGAAAGTGCATGGGCTTGGTCAAGTACCTACCTTTGAGGTAGTTAGTATATTCTTTTTCTAGGTCAGGAGCTATTCAGGAGGGGGGAATCTCAATCTCCTTCCTCTTGTATACACCTAAAAATGGTCATCTAGACTATTAGCCCCTTTGCTAGCATTTTTGCTAAAATTATCAATTGCTTATTCTTGATCAAATCCTAATTCTATCATTTATTCGATTATTTTCTATGGGCTAACCATTTTATCCTAAGTCTTTATTTAATTAAAAGGAATTTCCTCCCCTTTTATTAAATAAAAAGCCCCCACTTTTCCTCTTATCCTAAGTTGCACAAATAAAACATTATTCCTATTTTATAAAAAGAAGAAAAGTACTTTTTGTCTCATATGGGCACAAAATTCAACTCTTATTTTCTCATTGGAGGATACTTGTGCACATGGATTGCTCCTCTTTGATGCTCCACCGTTGATTAAATCTTTTTCCTCTTAATCTCCATGGTCCATTCCTTCTCATTTCTTATAAAAGGAGAGCTCTCTTCTTCATTCTAGACCCCCAACTTTTTATGCTAATGTTATGTTGTAGGTTTTCTAGGTCACTTTGGAGCTTTTGAAGATTTGGAGCATTCTTGGCTTTTGTATCTACATGTTATTCTAGTTTCATTTATCATGGCATTTATAGCCTCATATTTAGCTTAGTTTCCTTTGTGCTTTAGATTAATTCATCTAGCTTAATTAGGAGGCTTTGTAATACTTGCATATTTCCATTCTTAGCATAGCTTGCATTGCATTTCATTTGATTCTTGAGGATATTGGCATTTTTGCCCTTGTCTTCATTTGAATCTCCCATTGCATGGTTTACTAGCAAGGTTATTGGCTTAATAGCTCTAGCTGAGAGCATTCTTAAAACCCTTGCACTCCATGCCTAGGGAGCTCTAAATCAATTTCTCAAGGTTTCCAATCCATGGATTCTCTTGGAAGAAATGATTTAGAGAAGTGCACTATTTAGTGTGTACACCTCTATCCTAAAACTCTCTTCTCCACTTCCTCAAGTAATAATAATAATAATATCTAAGACCTTTTCATGTATATGCACTTGACATGCTCATGAAGGCATCATATACATTCAGATATAAAAAGGGAAACACAATGGATTAAGGTTCCAAGTGTTGAAACTTGGCTCTGATACAAAAATGTCATGCCCAAAATTAAGGCAAAACACACCAAGTTTTTTTTTCTAAAAGAACAAAAGACAACTAAGATAATATAGTAAGGGACACTTAACAGAATGAAACACATAACTCATCACAAGTTAACTCTCAAGAGGTATCATAGCATGTGCTGATAACCTACAACCGATTGAATATCTTGATGGAAAGAATGGACATGTGAAAGACCATGATTGATGGTCACCAAGCTACTAAAGTATGTGTAAGAAAATTAAATTAGTCAATGTATTGTCATTGATGTCAACTAGTTTTGACTGTACTTATCATGATATGGATATGAAAGATATGGATATGGTATACAATGGGTAACTTATTGATGAGTCTATGGCATCATGTTATTGACTTGATTGTATTACATGATTTTGTTATGTATTGAAGATCAGAACTGAATAAGTTTATGTGGTCAGTAAATGAAGATTTTTGTATACACTGAGCTAGTGTAGTGTATACTGAGTATAGTATTAACCAAGAAGGTATTCACCAACACATTCTATATTGACTGAGTGAAAGAAATAAATAAGGTTTTATAACAACTGACTGGATTGATGAGCTAGATAATTGCTTATGATTCCAAGGTAGAAGATAAAGTTTTCTATGATGAGCCAACGACTGACAAAATTCAAGATTGATCGAATGAAGGAGATTGAAATGTGTTCTACACACCACTGCCAAGGAAGGTTTAAACATAAAAATGAACAATGGAGATTAAGAGAAAAAATATAAAGGATGAAAATAAAATGGTTTATGTTTTCTATTTAAAGAGATATAAGATACATTATTGAGTCTGGGATTATTGATATTGTTGGAGAATTCATGTGAAAGGACTATTTTCATGGACCACTGATCAAACTGGTTAAAGATAGAACCGAGTTGAACTACAGACATTACCGAGCATCAGAGAAGCATACATCGAGTAGAATGAAGTTGGAGGATATAAAGGATTGAATTGTTTATTGATCAAAGGAGGCATTTTGATCTTAGCTTAGATCTAAAAATCTACAAATCATAGTTGTATTTGAATCAGATCATTATTGTATCAATTTAACCAATGTTATAGAAAA
Organism: Chamaecyparis obtusa; assembly: GCA_027943335.1. Taxonomy (NCBI): domain Eukaryota; kingdom Viridiplantae; phylum Streptophyta; class Pinopsida; order Cupressales; family Cupressaceae; genus Chamaecyparis; species Chamaecyparis obtusa. Next base: position 2,458,337 of record BSBK01006215.1, read on the forward strand.
ATCTCTTAACTGAGTGGGACTTAACAGTCTTTTATATTTCAATATGGAATTGAATGAATGTTGGTTGTTTTCTTGTTGACCTCATAGTTAATGCTGGTCAAGGGAGAATTGTTAGTGATAAATCCTCTAACCAAGTCACACCTTACAATGTATTTTGCAACCTTTAATAGGGTTGGCTCGTAGCTAAACTCACTTTAGAAGAGTGAATTATTTTGGGTTACCAGTCCTAGGTGGTTTTTCCCCTAACAAGGTTTCCACATTAAAAATCTATGTGTTATGTGTGTATGATGTGTTGAATTGTTATTTTACTTTACACATTTCATAATTGGACAAATACATAAACATAGTAGTTAATTTACTATCACTCGATAGATGAAGAGAAAGATATTATTGATATCTTACCAAGTTGATTATTTGATTAAAAAGTTTGAATATATATATCTAGGAGATTTGGGACTAAAGGATAATTGTACTTAACTAATTCACCCCCCTCGTAGTTATCCAACAATTGGTATCAGAGCATTGGTTTCTTGGAAGGAAAGTTTGAAGGACTTAAGCTAAAGATCAAAAGATCTATAAGAGAGAGGTACCAAAGATGAATAAAGACAAATTCTCGACATGGCAAAGAAAAATGAAACTTCATATATCTAGAATTAGAGAATCTGTAATATACTACTTGAGAAATGATTACATTCAATTGACTGGTCCCTTAATTGTTGATCAAATGAGAGACAAACATGAACAAAATGTCACAATGATAGAGATTGTTTCCGCCTTATCAGATGCTGAATTTGAAGATGTCAAGACATGTATTACTCCTAAAGGAATGTGGGAAAAACTTGAACTAGTTCATGGAGGAGATGCAAATGTGCTAAGGGAAAGAGTTGAGATTCTTAGAGGAAAGTTTGATGACATGAAGATGAAAGAAGGAGAAAACATTTCATAATACAACAACAAAATTAAGGAGATTGTTAATGCTATCTGAGGAGCAGGAGGTATTATTGAAGAAGACACTATTGTAAGTAAAATTATTAGAATCTTTCTACCTATCTATACTATTAGAATCTCTACAATCCATGAAATGAGATCAGCTCTGGGTAACACTCTTACACTTGATGGCCTAATCGGTAAAATGAATACTTTTGAGTTGAATAAATTTGATAATAGTATTGTTCCAATTGTTGAGTCTACATTTATGTCATCCTTGAAAATTGGTAAATCATGTAGTAAACACATGATAAGAAATGAGAGTGATAGTGGCAATGATGAAGATCAACTTAATGAAATTGAAGCATTAATGGATAGAAGACTACAGAAAGGTAAAGGAAAATATAAAGATAAATTACCCTTGGTATGTTTTAACTACAAAGAGATTGGTCACATTGCACCTAGATGTCCTAATAGGAAAGGTGATGATCAAGACAATGATCGATCTGGTAAAATAAATTTTGATAGAAGAGATAACCGAGAACACAAAGGAAACTGACAATATGATAGAAGAAGCAACTGAGACTACAAAGACAAAGGCAAGACAACATTTTACCTTGTTAAAGATGATGATGATGACACTGACACTGACAAAGATATTGAGGTGGTATACATAGCTTTGAAAGAAGATTCAGAAGAAGAAGAAAGGTATGTTGAAACAACACTTATTTCTAAAGTTAGCAAGAATGATACTTGGATTATTGATAGTGGTTGTACATGTCATATGACTAGAGATGAAGATGAATTTGAATATCTTGAGCACTATAATGGTGGATGTGTTAAAATAGGAAATGATACATCTTGTTTAGTAAAAGGAAAAGGATCTATCTTGTTGAACAATAAGATCAAATGTGAGAATCCATATTGGGTGAAAAGAATTAACTATAATCTATTGAGTGTAGCACAACTAAATAAGTTAGGTCACCGAGTTGCATTTGAGAAAAGAAAGGTGAGAATCTATGATGACACTGGAAATTTGGTCGGAACTGGTGAACAATCTAAAGATAATCTATTCTATCTTGACAATGTTGAAACCTCTTGTTTACTGGATAGAACTAAAGATGTGTGGTTATGGAACAAAAGGTTATGTCATGTGAATTTTGACAACATGGTTAAAATCAATAAGAAAATAAAAGCTAGAGGCTTACAGAGATTATCTAAACATGACCATGTCATATGTAAACAATGTCAAAAGGGAAAAATGTTAAAATCTAATTTCAAGAGAAAAAATTATTTATCTAATGATATTTTGGAGTTGGTTCTTATCGACTTGTGTGGTCCTATGAGAACTCATAGTTACTATGGAGACAAATATTTTATTTTATTTGTTGATGACTACTCTAGGATGATTACTGTTATGTTTTTGAAAGAAAAATATGAAGCTTTCATGATGTTTAAATGGTATCAAGCTAAAGTGGAAAAGAGTTAAAATGCTTTAGATCAGATAGAGGTGGTGAGTTTATTTTTGATGAATTCACTAACTTTTGTAATGAGCATAGAATTAAAAGATAAGTTTCTACAATGAGGACACCATAGTAGAATGGAATTGTTGAAAGGAGGAATAGATCTATTGTTGATTGTGCTAGAAAACTGATGATTGAAAAAGATGTTGCACAAATATATTGGAGTGAAGATGTTAGTACTATTGTATACACATAGAACCATGTACAACTAAAGAAAGATTCAAACAAGACACCCTAGGGGTTATGGTATGGGTACACATTGAATAGAAGTTATTTCAAAGTATTTGGAAGTAGATATTACATTTTGAAAGATGATAGAAATAGGAAATTTGATTCAAAAGGTGATGAAGGAATATTATTAGGATATTCTACTAAGAGAAACGCTTACAAATATTTGAATAAGGTTAATAAAAGAATAGGTGAAAGTGAAAATGTAAGGTTTGATGAGTTTTCAGAGAAAAATGATGAAGAATGCAAAAAGGAACCAAAGGATTATGGTACATTTACATACATTGAGCAACCTGACACTCTACCTGAGAAACAAGAGGAAATTATCAAGCAATAGGATAATGATACTGATCATCAACCTATAGAAACCTTGAATCAGTAAATATTCACCAAGAAATATAATGATCCTACACTAAATGATGAGCAATGAAGAGAACACATACTGGCAAAATTTGTGAGGAGACAACTTTCACAGAATCAAATTATTGGTGACAAGAAAGCTGGCATGATGACACAAAGTAAGTTGAGAAACAACACATGTTTGGTTTGTGAATTTGAACCTACAAATATTAGAGATGCACTTGAGAATGATGAATGGATTAAAGCCATGAATGAATAAATAGATTAGATACTGAAAAACAAAACATGGACATTGGTACTGTTTCCCTAAATTTCCTATTCTGCAAATTTGACCAAAATCATTCCCAGGCCTCTATTTTCATCTTGTCTGCCATCCCTGAAATTTTCATGGATTTATCTCCTATTCTTCGAACTTTTCAAATTTGTTATCTCCCTGGTCTGTAGTTGAAAAGTTTGAAAAAGTAGCCGTTATATCCAAAAAAATTCCAAAAAGGCCCTGCAAACCCTAAGCCTTTGTTCTAATTTGTAGTTACTTTATTCCGGTCACTTAAGTCATCCAATTTGCATGTGCCTTTATAAATCCTTTAGTCGCCAGGTCTCTGATTCCTGGTAGTTAACTCCTTAACACTCAGCGATCCCACGAGCAGTTACCGTTTAAGTTGGTGGTCTTAGTTCAAGCGGCTAGGACAAGATTCTTGATCTGACAGTGGTCGCATGATCTTATGGCCTCAGAAGATTCCATCAGATCTTGCGATGATCATTGATTTCTCCTGCCTACAGAGTTTAACATGTTAGTGGGACCGGTGCCACCTCATCCTATTTGGCAGCTCCCGATTCGTCGGCGGTGTCTAATTTGGTAGCTTGTTAGTGGGGCCATCTTCTTTGGCAGGTTAAGTCCCAATTTAATCTTGTGGTTGTCATTATACCGGGGCCTCAAGATGCACATGTTTTATCATGGCGGTATAGCGATAGTCGTAGATCTTACTTTATCACCTAGCTTCTGTCAGTGGGTCCTGTGTCAGAGATAGATGCTACGTGGATCTATTTTGGTGGCCTATGATTGGCTAAGGTTGAATATAGGTGGAAGGTTGTCAGTGGGGCTGGGCCCTTTTAGTAGTTAGAGGCTCTGATATCTACAAAGGATTGATGACCAGCATGTGTTCTCAAGGGTTTGTGTCAAGGCTTGTGATCTTACAACAACCACCGATCTTGGTTTGTGTTAGAGCTTCCTTTAGTGGGTCCTTGTATGCTGACATGCTTGGATTGGATTGGTCCATGTGGTGATGAGTAGATTTTCTGTGGGTCTATTTGTTAGAGGGGTCCTGGTTTATAAGGATCTATGACTGGCATAAAAGTGGAAAGAATATTCTGTAGCCATGAGATCTTGCACCAGTCGTTAGATCAGAATCTTGTTTGAGTGGGTTCATGTCAGAGGGACTTGTTGAGGTGTGTGCCTATGTGGCTAGAGTGAATGAAAGATTTCCAAGTGGCAAGTCTGGGCCCAGGTTTGATAAAGTATTTGGTGGTCCCAATGAGTTTCACATGTTCACTCATTCATGAAATGATTTGGTGGTGCTCCAAACAACTTAGCGATTCAGAAAATGCTTTGTTCACTAAATCTCTAAATAAATTGGTAGAGGAAGAAAGGATTCTGTGACTTAGAGGAAGTCTTCAATCACGTAGTCACTGAATGACTTAAAGGAGAGAGGCTCAAGGTGGGTCCAAATATGCTGACATGCAGAAAAGCTTGATTCTCATTGGTCCAAACATGCCAAGATGAATTTTTGACCGTTCAAAGGATTTATAAACTATTGCTGGGTTAATCTGAGTCGTTCATCTGCCGAGAAGATTTTGCATCAACAACTACATTTTAAAATGACCGGGCTAGCTGTTGATATTCAAATTTAAATATTTCTCTATGAAGGCTTTGCTAGGGTTTGCATTTTGTGGCCATGCATGACAAATGGGTAGCTAGAATTGAATTCCTCAAGATAGGGATGGTTGAGAAAATGATAAGTACACAATTTGATTGTCGGTGCCATAGATTTCATAGGGTACCACATCTTGTTGAAGCTTTAATGAGCTTGGCACCACCTTTTGTAGGGTTAATCATTTTAAACCCAAGTATCATACCAAGATTGGATTTGAAGCCTTCACAGCTTAGTGGAGTTGCAAGTGGGTAGATGGATCGAGGTTGTTGTGTTTGCAGAAGGGCTCAGTACAAAATCAACACACAAAGATGAATATCTGATCGGTGGAGATATTTGCAGAGTTACATTGATGATCAGAAGGACACCTAGGGTTTGATATTTTATTGTAAACCTTTGTAACCCTAGTTAGGTTTTTTACTCCTGCTTGCATGCAGTTGAGTATGTATATATTATTTTGGAGCCTTTAGTGCTCAAGAGTTGGACAATTTGTAGAAGAAAATTCATCTTTTCTTAAAGGCCATCTATGGTATCATTTCTACCCTCTGGCTTATACAGTTGTATTTCTCTCATTGATGATTCAAATATTGCAGAGGTATTTTGTGACAATCCTTCATGTCCCTATGCTTCCTTGTTCGGATTATCTCTTATTGGATCAAAGTATATGCATGTTTTTAGTGATTATTTTAGGGTTCCTGATCCCTCTTGCTTTCTACAATTTTGTGTGTTACTATGTTTGATCTGATTTAGATGTTCTTGTGGGTATACCTCAACCCCCTTAACAATCTTGTCTCAATCCTACACCAAGTTGTAGAAGTGAATGTCTATTTATAGGTCATAAATTGTGTCTTATTCTCAGGCCCTCTTATGAAATACTTATGCAAGCCTATTTAGTAAGTTGTGACCTACTAGACCTAAGCTTTTCATTGATTTCATCCCTACATACTGAGATCCAAACCCTAGTTTCGGTGCATCACCTAGTAGGTAGTTTGCTTTTAGTCATTTCCCTTTATAAGTATTCCTTCTATCCCTTTCCCTCAAAAGATTTACTTTCATGTCTAGAAGAAAATTAAGGTGATTATCCAAGAGGAACCAGCCTAGAACTTGGAGGTCTCATCTTAGTTAGCAAAGGTCCCACAACCTAGAGATGATTCCCATGTTATACTGAGTTATCAAGACCAAGAGAGCTTGAGATAAGGGTGCAAACTTAGTGTATAATAGGTACCAAGACCAAATGATAAGAATGTAATTGGAACCAAATGGATATTTAGAAAAAAGTTGAATGAGAATGGTGAAGTTACTAGGAATAAGGAAAGACTTGTATTCAAAGGATATGCACAAGAAAAAGGAATTGATTATGGTAAAACTTTTGAACCAGTTGCAAGACTTGGAGTTAGAATATTGCTTGCATATGCTCCCTACAAAGGATTTAAAGTATATCAAATGGATGTCAAATTTGTATTTTTGAATGGAATACTTGATGAAGAGGTATACATTGAACAACTTAAAAAGTTTGTTGATCCAAATCAGAAAAAAAACATGGTATGTAAGCTACACAAAGAACTATATAGACTGAAATAAGCACCGAAAGCATGGTATGAAAGATTACATTCATATCTTATTAGTATTGGATTTGTTAGAACAAGTGACAACAACTTATACTTGAAAGGTGAAACTGATGACAAGATTATTATTGCTAAATTTTTTTTTGATGATATCATATTTGGAGGACATGATAATATTTGCAAATCATTTGTTGATGAAATGAGAAAAGAATTTGAAATGTCAATGTTTGGAGAGATTAAATTCTTTCTTGGTTTGAAACTTTTACAACAAAGTGAAGGTATTTTTACTACACAATCAAAGTACATCAAAGAAGTGTTGAAGACCTTTGGAATGGAAGATTCAAAATTGATTGGTACACCTATGGTTACATGATGCAAATTAAAAAAGGATGGTCAATCAACCAAGGTAAATTAGACATTATATAGATCAATGATTGGTAAGTTGATGTATGTTGTGCATAGTAGACCAGAAATTACACATGAAGTTGGGATTGTAGCAAGATTTTATGCTAATCCTAAAAAATTACATATGACTACTATTAAAAGAATCTTGAGATACTTAAAAAACACTGAGAACTATGGTTTATGGTACAAGAAAGAGGGAAATTTTGAACTATAATTTTACACCGATGCAGATTGGGCTTGATGCAGGAGCATCTTGGGTCCTTGGCAATCCTATGTCACCAAAAAAAATTAGTTTGAGCTTTCTATTTTTCTCGGTTCCTTCTTCAACCGAGTTGGCTCAGTGTTGCTCGGTTTCTTCTTTGACCAAGTTGGTCTGTTATTTCTATTGGAGATTTGTCAGTGGGCCAAAAATGACTGTATGTTTGTCATTGATGACAACATATGGAAAGTAGCATGCGTGGAAGTCTTATGTAGTAATCTTTCACCATATGTTACATGGACATGATATCATCATGATATCATGGGCGTAGAGGTTAACTATTAGTACAGACAATTATATTGCAGTGTTAATAACAGAGTTACAGATAATGTTCTATGTATGGTTGTCCGTACAATTATCAAGGAGCCTTGCACACTTGGATTTATGTTGAAGACATGTTAGTGATGTTTCAATTATGGACGCATAGTCTGTTGATGAGTAGAAGTGTAGTTATGTAGTCGCTATTCACCAGCAACAGTTTCCTATGTTTATTCAGAAGAGCCGACAAAGATTTTATTGCTTATGTAGCTGCACCTATCCTGTGGGTATGCACCCTTGGATTTAAGCTTAGAGGAGAGTTATTGATTTTTGGTTAAGAGCACATGAGTTAATTCATCTTTTAGAGAAATTTTCAATTTTTTTGGTAGAGCCGACAGTGTGTAGCATGTGTCTACAATTATCTTATTAGACAGGTCCCAAATTGTGTTGCATACAAAGTAGAGCTGACATAATGTTTATTGGAGTTTTTTATGGTTTCTCTATTATGATTTCAAGGTCATTCTAATATGTTGACTTGATTATATCATTTGGAGGAAAGATATTTATAGGCAGTCATTTGTGATTGTTGAAGTGTGGTTCATAGTTGATTAAGTAGAGAAGAGTAGAGTGTGCGAAGTGTTGAGCCATCAGAAGAAGGTCTATGTGACCAAGTAAAGTACTTTTTCTATTCATTGGAACTGATCCAGATAATAGGTCTAAGCGTAGTTCACCAAGATCTAGATATAGTGTATATTTGTTATTTAGAAGGTTGTAGCCTTCGCCCATTTGAGTTGTGAGCTCTCACATGGTGCATCCTCTCCCCTAATAGGGAGAATTATAAAAGACTCCTAATAGGGTCTGACTCTTGACCAGGTCTACTATACTAAATATATTGTAAAGAAACTCCTAACAGGGTTAAGGATCTTCTAACAAGGAGCATAATACTCTAGTGCAAAATATTAGTGGGTGTCAATTCCCACTGGGGTTTTTTAACTATTTGGGTTTCCCCGTAACCAAAATATTGGTTTTGTGTTCTTGTGTTCTTTCATTATGTTTATGCTTTACGTTTAAGTGTACTTAATTGGACAAAGAATTAAATCTTGTAGATAATTGATTCACCACCCCCCTCTCAATTATCTCTTGGGACTATTCCTAACAATTGGTATCAAAGCCATGTGCCTCAGAGAGAAATTTTAACAGCTTGAGGTTGATCAGATGGCATACTTCAGGAAAGAAAGTCCTAAGTTTGATGGAGAGAATTATCTTGATTTGAAGAACAAGATGGTGACCCATTTGCAGTGCATTGGTTTTTCAATTTTTGATGTGACTATCAAAGCAGCCAAGATACCTACCCTTGAAGACCTTGCACAAGAAGATGCTACTGATAGACAAAAGGAATTGTTTCATCAAAATGCTATTGCTAAAGAAGCCCTTATCAGCACCCTATCTGATGGTGAGTTTTCATCAATAAAAAAGGTGGATACTGTGTGTGTGAATTGTGTACCTAGCTATAGACACAACACTTCAGTAAAACATTAAATGTTAGTAAAAACTAAAAACTTGCAAATAATTGAAACTATGCTAACCAGGTGATTTACTGCCTTCTAGTAGGTGTGAGTATGATACCCTCATATTAGACCGAGATCAGTGACAATGCAACACCTTAATGAAGGATTTGAATGCAAAAGATGGATATGAAATGAATGCAGATTATTCTATATTTTTGTATTTTCTATGCAATAATATGAAAACTGTATGAAATTAATCTAGAATAAATGAAATTTTAATGCAGATTTGATCTAAAAATGTTATGAATGAGTATGAAACTATGAATAAGAAACTATGTAAAAGCTAAATGATCAACTATGAAAGATCTCACAAATCACCTTTCACAAATGCTCAATCCTTCAATTGCCAATTCACCAGAGTAATTGTGCAAATTTGAGTGTTGTAATTATGAATAACTGAGCCTTGGTTTTATAGAAATCCAGGGCTTTGAGGATGCAAGAGAAAAGCCATAAATCACTCTTGATAAACTCAGGTTGATTTTTGAGTTATCAGGAAATCAGAGATGATTAACTCACAAAAATCATGCAAAAGCATGCAAGAACAACTTTTTAACTCAAATCATAAGTTTAGATCAGCTTTGAACTCAAAATAGAATGTTGAGTTTCCAAAAGTTAACAACTTGCATTGATTTCTTGATTTTGAGTTTAACTGCTCTTTGAATGTGCATAATTAATTAAATAAATAAAGTGATTTATCCTTAACTGATTTTTGAATTAAAACAATTGATTTATGGGTTAATCAATTATTAAATCAAACTTTATTCAAAAACTATATTATTAAAAATTGACAACTGACTTTAATTAATTAAATAAAAATTTAATCAATTAGTCATGAGATTTTAGATTTATTGTCAAAATAAAATAATACAATTTAGGAATAATTTAATTAAATTCAATAAAATAATTAAGTGGAAGTATTAAATCTAATTAATTAAATATTTATAATATTCAATTAATCAAACTTTAGGATAAATAGGATTCATCGTCAAATAATAATTAAATTAAAGATAATTAGGATAAATAGGAATATTGCTAGGAATATTCCCCGATGCAGAATTTAGGATAAAATCAATTAGAATTTGATAATGTGCAGATGTGCCTTAGGTTAGGACTTTTGTATTGATTTTGTTCAAATTGAAGATGTAGGAGGTTAATGAACCTATAGCCCATTTTTGGGGTATTACATTTTGCCACTCTTTGAATCACTGTGCAAAGCGTAGTGGTTCAAAGATTAGTTTGTGTATGATAAAGATGTATGAAACTCATTTGAAAGATGAATTGATTCCAAGACAGAAATTGATTGAAAGATTGGAAAAAGATGTCGACCCAGGTCTAGGATGACCAAGAATAGAGATGATGCTAGCTATATCAACAATGAACTGGTGATTACCAAAAAGTGCCAAAACACTTGATTCTAAATGTTATGATTATGAAGAAGTGAGTGACCAATTCTAGACCTCAATGTTCTTGTATAAATCATATTGGTATCACATCTTGAACCCATCGGTTATGAAGAACCAAGGAAATAACACTAATGAATTGATAGTTATGAAAAGTTGATACAGTTTACAAGATAGATTAAGATACTAGATTGATATGAATCTCTGCGAATCTGATATGCCCCAAGTGATGATAGATTATTCCCAAGTGACGAGGACTTTAGATGAATCAGAGAAATGTGTGTGTAAATTTTGTACCTAGCTGTAGACACAACACTTCAGTAAAACATTAGAGGTTAGCAAAAACTGAAATCTTTCAAATAATTGAAACTATGCTAACCAGGCAATTTACTACCTTCTAGTAGGTGTGAGTATGATACTCTCAGATTAGACCAAGACCAGTGACAATGCAACACCTAAATGAAGGATTTGAATGTAAAAGATGATGAAAACAATGAAATATGAATGCAATTAATCTATATTTTTGGATTTTCTGTGCAATAATATGGAAAACTCTATGAAATTAATCTAGAATGAATGGAATTGGAATGTAGATTTGATCTAAAAATGCTATGTATGAGTATGAAACTATGAATAAGAAACTATGTAAAAGCTAAATGATCAACTATGAAAGATCTCACAAATTGCCTCTTGCAAATACTCAATCCTTCAATCACCAATTCGCGAGAGTAATTGTGCAAATTCAAGTGTTGTAATTATGAAGAGCTGAGCCTTGGTTTTATAGAAATCCAGGGTTTTAAGGATGCAAGAGAAAAGCCATAAATCACTCTTGATAAACTTAGGTTGATTTTTGAGTTATCAAGAAATCAGAGATGATTAACTCACAAAAATCATGCAAAAGCATGCAAGAACAACTTTTTAACTCAAATTAGAAGTTTAGATCAGCTTTGAACTCAAAATAGAATGTTGATTTTCCAAAAGTTAACAACTTGCATTGATTTCCTGATTTTGAGTTTAACTGCTCTTTGAATGTGCACAATTAATTATGAATTAATTAAATAAATAAAGTGATTTATCCTCTACTTAACTAATTTTTGAATTAAAACAATTGATTTATGGGTTAATCAATTATTAAATCAAACTTTATTCAAAAACTATATTATTAAAAATTGATAACTGACTTTAATTAATTAAATAAAAATTTAATCAATTAGTCATGAGATTTTAGATTTATTGTCAAAATAAAATAATACAATTTAGGAATAATTTAATTAAATTCAATAAAATAATTAAGCGGTAGTATTAAATCTAATTAATTAAATATTTAGAATATTCAATTAATCAAACTTTAGGATAAATAGGAAATATAGCCAAATAATAATTAAATTAAAGATAATTAGGATAAATAGGAATATTCCCCGATGCAGAATTTAGGATAAAATCAATTAGAATTCGATAATGTGTAGATGTGCCTTAGGTTAGGACTTTTGTATTGATTTCATTTGAATTGAAGATGTAGGAGGTTAATGAACCTATAGCCCATTTTTGGGGTATTACATTTTTCCCCTCTTTGAATCACTATGCAAAGCGTAGTGGTTCAAAGATTAGTCTGTGTATGATAAAGATGTATGAAACTGATTTGAAAGATGAGCTGATTCTAAGATAGAAATTGATTGAAAGATTGGAAAAAAGATGTCGACCCAGGTCCAAGATGACCAGGGATCAAGATGATGCTAGTTATATCAACAATGAACTGGTGATTAGGAAAAAGTGCCAAAACACCTGATTCTGAACCTTATGATTGCGAAGAAGTGAGTGACCGATTCCAGACCTCAATGTCCTTGTATAAATCATATTGGTATCACATCCTGAACCCATCGATTATGAAGAACCAAGGAAATAACACTAATGAACTGATAGTTATGAAAAGTTGATGTAGTTTACAAGATAGATTAGGATACCAGATTGATATGGATCTCTGTGAATCTAATATGCACCAAGTGATGATAGATTTGCCCCAAGCGATGAGGACTTTAGATGAATGAGAAACTAGACATGGTTGTTGTCTTGATTACTAAGGAAAGATTTGATTACAGACTTTGAATGATGTGCAATACCATGCCCCCTTCAGGATTAAAATATAAATCTGGCAAGAAAAGTAAGTGTTGAATGGTTTAGAAGCATGTTAATTGATTTGAGAAGTGGTTGTGCATGTCTGAGAATGCGTTCTGCATCATTTAGAGGTACTGGAGACCAAGTTTGACTAGGTTAAACCATGAGTTGACCATAGTTGACCAAGTTGAAATTTTGATAGTTTGACGTAAGATAATTAGTTAAGTTGAATTCTAGATTTCTGTGATGATTGAAGGTCGATTATGCAAGTAGTTAATAATATGAACGATCTTAAATTTTGATTTTGATCCTTAAAAAGGATTCTACTTGATGTTTCATTGGAAGAACCTTCATGTGAGATTTAGCTCTTCTGTCATTTTTTTATTTTTTGAAGAATCATTTAAGTATTCAAGCAATTTGTGAGATCATGCAAAGTGAAAAATGTAAAATGACATGAAGAATGAAATGCAAACCTAGGACCTAGGACCTAGTCACTGATCATGTGTCGATTTGTTATCATCATTGAACTTTTTAGGTAACTGGATAAATCAATACAACACCCACTAGTTATGAAACTATAGACATATGAATATCAATTTGTATGTGGAAGAATCAATACAACGTCCACTGGTGAGACAACCATGGACATATGGATATTGATTTTGTTTTCAAAATGTTGGATTAGATATAAGCACCAAGGCACAAATGCCAAGATGACCTAAATTTCATGTCCATTTTGATATAGCAATTTGTATAAGCATTAGAACATAAACATCATGATGACCTAAATATGCCTTGCATAACAAACACATCAAGCAGTCAAGAGATCATCCTAAATCCAATGTGAATTACCCATAGTGACCCTTTATCATTCACATCCTTAGGTAAGATCGTGCTTCATAGTAGGAGAAAGAACTCACTCGAAAAGACAATAGTTAGATCAAGCTTCCTTGAATTTTCTGAGTATCAATGGTCGAGGTATGCATGGCCATCCAATTCAAGATAGAGGCTCTTACAGTCGAACACCATTTCAATCCAAAATTTCCAAAGTTGTTAGATTTTCACATACAAGCAGAAGACAAAGAAAAGATTATGCCCCTAGTCATCACTCTCTAAATCCTGTAATGGACATCATCAAAGAGCTCAAAGGACACAATATGAAAAAATCTCAATGTGAATCAGTAAGCATAGAAGGAGATAAAAGCATGTAAAAAGCATAGATTATTTTCAATTTGTGTTTGATTGCATTGATGTAGATGCAAAATCCTTTCTGGAGAGGAGACTAATTGACTGACTCAATTGAAGCTTCAAAGGACTCTGACTGGATATGATACATCTAAGATGCACTGGAGGCCATAGGATATGACTTTGATTTCCCCTAAGTGTTAGGCATTGATAGGATACATATGCTTGAGCTGATTGGTGTACAAATCAACTTATTGAAAATAGGAAAGAAGGAACAAACCAAGAGATATGTACAAACTAAAGCAAGACTAAAAGTAGGGAAAGACCAAGATTGTGCTGATAGATAGAGTATTTTGAAACAAGTGGCACCCAGTTGCCAAGTTTTCACCATCTTGGCAGAGATTCTATTTTTTCTACCAAGGTACCTGTTTCCAGGTTTTCACCAAGGCACTTTTCTTTTTTCCAAATTTTTTGTACTTTTGATATTTTTTACTTTTTTTGTGAATCATCAAGGTTCCTATTGCTAGGTTTTCACCAAGATGTTCATTTTTTCAGGACTTTTTCCAATTTTTATAATTTTTTTAGGACATTTTACCATAGACTGAATGCCTTAGGCATAGAATTTCTTCAGATAGAGAACGTTGATTGGTTCTTAGAGTTTTTCTCCTTTAGTCATTGATAGTTGATAGGCACCAAAGCCAAAAGTAGCAGTGATAACAAAGGGACCCAGCCATTTGGGTTCAAAATTCCCCTTGTATTCTCGATGTGATTAATTTTTAGGATTCTCTCTCAAGACTAAATCGCCAACCTGAAATTCTCTGTGTCTGACTTTCTTGTTGTAGCCTCTAGACATTCTTTTATAATACACTCTGAGATGATCATATGTTGCTTGTCTTCAGTCATTGATAGTTGAGAGGCACTAGAGCCAAAAGTAGCAATGATAACAAAGGGACCTAGCTAGTTGGGTTCAAACTTCCCCTTGCGTTCTCGATGTGATTGATTTTTAGGATTCTCTCTTAAGACTAGATCACCAACCTAAAATTCTCTGTGTCTGACTTTCTTGTTGTAGCCTCTAGACATTCTTTTCTAATACACTTTGAGATGATCATATGCTTCTTGTCTCACTCATCTAGTAGTTCAAGTTTCTGCAACCTAGACACTCTGTAGTCATCATCAGTTACTAGACCATGCATTTTGATTCTTAGCAATGGGATTTCAACCTCAATAGGTAGTACCACTTCAGACCCATAAACTAAAGTGAATGGTGTAGTCCCAGTGGGCATTCTAATACTTATTCTATAGGCCCAAAGAGTTGGATTCATCATGAGATGCCAGTCTCTTCCTATTTTATTAACTATACGGTGTAAGATTTTCAATATATTCTTATTAGAAGCCTCTGCTTGTCCATTCCCCTGAGGATAGTAGATAGATGACCAATGTTTTGTAATCTTGAATTTGGCACATAAATCATCCAAGTCTTTGCTCTTGAATTGTCCACCATTATCTGTGACTATAGAGTGTGGAATACCATACCGATATATGATGTAGTTCAAGATGAACATAGATATTTGTTTTCCAGTTGCTTGTGTGAAAGGGACTGCTTCTACCCATTTTGTAAAATAATCTGTAGCTATTATTATATGGGTATGTCTGTTAGAAGAATGAGGATGTATGGCACCTATAAGATCAAATTCCCATTGATGAAAAGGCCATTGTGTAGTGAAGGGGATTAGATATCTCCTTGGAGCATGAAATAAGTTACCATGTACTTGGCACTTTTGATAGTTCTTAGCAAACTTGATAGACTCTTTCTCCATTTTCGGCCAATAGTACCTAGCCCTAATAAGTTTTTGGGCTAGTTTTAAACCATTCAAGTGTGACCCACAAATACCATCATGGACTTCCTCTAACACATGTTGAGACTCTTCCTATTCTAAACATCTAAGTAGTGTACCATCTAGACCTCATTTGTATAGATCATGACCAATGATGACATATCAGGAGGCATTTCGGATAAGGCATCTCTTTTCATGGTAGTTAAAGGTATCAGGAATGATTTGGTCTTTGAGATAGGAGAATAGGTTTTTATATCTAGATGAATCATGACCTACAATAGTGTAGATCATATGGGTATCAGGGGAGTCATATGTAGGATAAGATAGTGCTTCCACTAGGAACTTGTAGCATAGCTCATGTTCAGGCTATTGTAATAAAGTAGATAATGTTGTCATTGCATCGACAGCCTTATTATCTGTTCTAGGTATTTGTTCAAATGTGATAGATATGAAATATTTCTTTAGATCATCTATCATTATCTTGTATGGAATGAGCTTTTCATCCTTCATTTGGTACACATCATTGACTTGGTGTATTACAAGTTGTCAGTCTCCATGAATGTGTAGTTCTATTACCTTCCACTCAATTACTATTTTCATACCATTTAAAAGGGCTTCATATTCAGTAATATTTTTTGTACAAGGAAATTTAATTCTAAATGCCTTAGGAATGGAGTATCCTTGAGGAGTGATAAACAAGATGCCTTCTCCAGATCCATTCTGTGTATAGGAGCCATCAAAGAACAATTTCCATTCTCTAGAAGAAAGAATCATGATAGAGGAATCTAGAAATTCCATTTGCATTGGTGTGTCATCAAATAGAGGTGCATCTACTAATTGATCAATAATAACTTGGCCTTTAATAGCTTTTCTTTCAACACATTCAATGTCAAATTCACTTAAGAGCATGACCCATTTGGCTAATCTACCCATGAGGGAAGCTTTTCTTAGTAGGTACTTTAGTGGATCAATCTTAGCTACTAAATGTATGGTATGAGCCAATATATAATGTATCAATTTCTATGATGCAAATATCATAGCTAGACAAGCCTTTTCAATCATAGAATAATTCTTTTTGTATGCCACCAATGTTCTACTGATATAGTATATAGCTCTTTCCTTCTTGTTTTCATCATGCTATGCAAGCATTGCCCCTAGTGATGTATCTGTAGTGAAGACATATAAGATCAAAGGCTTCCCTTGAATAGGAGGCATCAAGATAGGAGGATTTGATAGATATTTCTTGATATGATTAAAATTCTTTTCACATTCCTCTTTCCATGCAAACTTTACACCTTTATGTAATGTCTTTGTAAAAGGTTGTGATATGTCTGCTAGCTGAGATATGAAGCATCTAATAGATTGAACTCTCCCTTGCAATGTCCTCATTTGACTGATGTTCTTGGGAGATTGCATCTCCATGATAGCTTTAACTTTAGCTAGTTTTACTTCAATTCCTTTCTTTGAAACAATGTAGCCTAAAAGATTTCCAGAAGTGACACCAAAAGCACACTTCTTAGGATTTAGTCTGAGACTAAATTTTTCCATTCTATCTAGTATCTTGCTCAAGTCATTTATATGTTCAGCTCTAATCATAGATTTTGCTAAAGTATCATCAACATAATCCTCCATATTCCTATGCATCATGTCATGAAAAATAGAAGTCATAGCTCTCTGATATGTAGCACCAGCATTTTTAAGCCCAAATGGCATGACATTCCAGTAGAAGGTACCCCATGCACATGTGAAAGAATTTTTCTCTCACTCCTCTAGAGAAATTTTGATTTGATTATATCTAGAAAAACCATCCATCAAAGAATACATCTCAAAGCCTGTTGTCATGTCCACTATCATATCAATGTTAGGTAGTGGAAAATCATCCTTAGGGCATGCCTTATTTACATCTCTAAAATTTGTGCATACTCTTATTGATTTGTCTAGTTTTGAAATAGGTACAATATTAGAGATCCATTTAGCATAATCAATAGCTTGGATAAATATAGCTTTTAGGAGCTTCTCTAATTCAGCTTTTACCAAGAGTGCAACATGTGGATGCATCTTTCTCAATTTTTTCTTAACGGGTTTAATGTTTGGAGCTATAGACAAATGGTGCATTATAAGATGAAGATCCAACCCTAGCATATTTGAATATTTTCATGCAAATTTGATCTTCTTTTCTATTAGGAATGTTGTAAATTTTTGCTTCTCTTCTTCTGATAAAGATTGTGCTACATGAATCAATTGTGGTTCTTCTGTTGTTCCCAAGTTGATGGATTGAGTGGGCTCAATTAGAACTAGAGATATGTCCTATAAATGACTCAAAAGGAAATCAAATATCTCATCCTTAGGCACCTCAGAGAGGTTTTCACCTTTGGATACATCTTTTATTTTTACTTTTGTAGGTTCTGAGACTGCCACAAAGTGGTTTTCACCCTAAGAACTCTTTTTCTTTTTATTTTTATTCTTATTCTTTTGACTAAGATACTTGATGTCTGACTCCATCATGCTAATGCTCAGTTCACTGATGGAAGTCCTCATAGGCTCAACTACATTTAGGTATCAAGCCAGGGCATAGTCATTGGGAAAAGTATAAATACCTTGGTTCAGATTCGTAGAGATTTGGTCTAGAAGTTTAGGATTTTGGATAGTCAAAGAGGTGAAAGAATGGGAAATAGTGTTTACGGATATGAATTTTTCATCATTGGTCCTAACATAACACTCAAGTTCAAAGGTGATATTACAACTTAAGACATTCAATTCATGAATACGCTTAATGTCATTGTGGAAATCCACTTCAGCCATCGGTGGATCAGACTCGATAAGTTCATCATTTCACTCTAGAATTACGTTGGGTTTAGGTGCATATTGGTGAATAAAATCAACATGCTTTTTTGTAATAAGTTCATCTAGTTCTAGAATGACTCCCCATTCATAGTCATTTGATTCATCTTCTATTTCTTCATTTAGACCTCTAGGAAATCTAAGAACACAAGTAAAGTCAAGATGAATAACCCAAGAAGGGTTTCCTTTAGATTCTGATTTGAATTCATAGTTGTGGGAATTTGTCTCAAAATAACTACCACCTTCCTCTTTGTCTATTTGATTGCCTTCAAGATTAGATGGTTCTTGTGTTGCAACTATCTCTTGATCTATAGTAGGTTCTTGTGTTTCTACTACATTAATTCTTTTTATTGGATCATCCTTAGCTTCAAGGAGGTCTTTTATTTTTTTAGTCAAACACTCATAGGGAATGAGATCTTTAGTGGTGTCTAAATCATCACTATCAGATTGTTCTATTGTTTCTCCCTTTAATTGATTCGCTATGGAGGGCTCAACCTGTTCTAAAACATGCAGGGAGTTCTTGCTAAGACAAAAAAGGCTTCTTCGTGTATCCTAGACCTGTTGTATTCTTTTTTGCTCAGCCACGATGATCAAGAGGTGATAGAAGACCTTTACCTTGTATTCCTAGGGGTCCTTTTCCTTTATATCCCATTTTTGTGATCAATTTGTCCCCTAGCCATATGACTTAGAAGGGATATTCAGTATTTTAGCATCACATTTTTGAACCACTTGAGATTTAGGTTCATTTTTGTATAGCCATGCAAGCACAACTTCATCTTCTTTAAACTCTTGTTTAGATACTTGTTCTACAACAAAATTTCCTTTATATGCTTCAAGAGGTTCGTTAGACTCCTTTTTAGACTATTTTAGAGTTTTCCCATAAGACTTAGGAGAGATAAAGAGAGATGTCAAAGATAAGACTGGCTCTATAGTATATTCACCCATACCATTGTCTTTGATCTTAACCTCTTTAGCAATGTCTTCCATCTTGGATGTGGATGCCACATTTGTTTGCTTAGTGGAAGATTCTCTATTATTGGGAACAAGTTTATCAACACTCTCTTTCAAGGTATTGCAAGTTGTATATAGATTAGCTAGAATCGTCACCTCTACTCCTTCATAAGGAAATTTCAAACACGGATGGAATGTAGAGGGAATGGCTTTCATTTCATGTATCCAAGGTCTCTCTAGAAGGATATTGTAAGCCAAAGGTAGATCAAGAACTTGACATATAGTATCTTGGATGATAGGACCTGCTCTGATAGGTAAGACAATAGTTCCCTTAGAAGATCTTTCTTGCTCATCATATGTTTTGATAGTTATCTTCTTCCTAGGATCAATGGCCATTTCTGAAAATCCCAATTGTGTAATCAAGCTAAAAGAAAAAATGTTTAGGCCAGCACCCCCATCTATCAACACATGTTTTACATGATGGTTTTGGATCAAGACTTTAATATGAAAGGGCTGGTTATGTGGATGACTCAAGGAGTTATCATCTTCCTCTAAAAAGGAAATGTACTAGGGAGATGTAAGATGACACACCATAGTCTAGAATCTATCTAAATCAAGGTCATCAAGAACATTGGATCTAAGCAGAGGTTTGTCTAGAATGGCTCTATGAGCTGGAGATATCCAAAGCAACTCGAACATGGAGATTTTAGCATTTGTGTGCTGGAGTTGTTGAATAATACTATATGAAGTAGGCCTCGTATCTTTGGGATTTGAAGATTTAGATGTAACCTTCTATTTAGAAGTACATGAAAGATTGAAAGGCACCTTAGGGACATTGGATGAATCTAGTATTTGTCCTTTTAGGTGTGCCTGAGCTTGTGATCGAGTAACTGCATTAGCTGATTGATTTTCTCTATCTCTTCTTACAATTGTAATGACATTGCAATACTCAGATATGCATGGTTCAACCATATTGATGACAACCTTGTTTCCAGAGTATGCATAATTGACTTTAGCACCCATATTAGGCTGAGAAGAAGAATCTTCTTTACCATGTTTAGGAAATGGTTCTATGAGATCATTATTACTCTTATGATTGTCAATCATGATGTCACCATTATCAATTTTGGCTTGTATAATGTGCTTCAAGTGAACGCAGTTATTAGTCTTATGACCTTTATTGTGATGGAATTCATAGAAATTGTTCTCTCTCCACCATTTCGATTTAGGTTCTAGATCAAAGACTTTCATCTCAAGCAAGTAGATGATTTTGTTTTCCAATAGAGTTTTCATGGTAGATTCCAAGGATTCTCCAAGAGGAGTGAATTTTTTATTAGGATCTATAGCCCAAGGTTTGTAATTAGATGACTTTTTGTTGGACTCTATTGCTTTAGCTTTAGAAGATTTGATGGCTTAGGTACCAATAGTGAGATTGAAAGTAGGTGCCTTAGATGGGGCATAGATATTATCAACAATGCCATCTATGACAACACCTTTATTCTTGTTCCAGTTTTTGTTCTTGTCTTTAGAACTAGATCCAGATTCATACTTGTCTTTTTGAAGTGTGATGTCTCCTTTTTTCACAAGTACTTTCTCAATTTTGATCGCATTATCTACCATCTTGTCAAAAGATGTATGATTTTGCATTTGTAAAGGATAGTTGATTTCTGGAACAAGATTGTTGATGATGATTTCCAACTTCTCAGTTTCAGGAATGGGTCTAGCATATACAAAAAATTTCTTCCTCCACCTCTTGAGAAATGTCAGGAATGGTTCTCCTGGATACTATTTCAGATTGCAGATGTTGATCATGGTGACCAGATGTTGAATATTGTAGGAGTATTGTTGATAGAATAGTTTGATTAACTCCTCAAAATTTTTGATAGTAGGAGGCATTCTAGAGAACCAATGAATGGCTGCTCCTCCTAGAGATCGAGGGAAAAGATGCATTAAGTAGGTTGGTTCATGCATAAAATCCATAGATTGAGTACAAAATTCTCTGACATGATCTTGAGGGTTAGAGTTTCCATCATACTTATCATATTTAGGCATCTCCACTCTTTTAGGGAATGGCGGCATGTACAAGTCTTTATCAAATGGAAAAGGGCATAGAGCTTCCATGGAGAACTCCTTAGGTTCCTTTTCTTTTTCAAGTTTGTTAAGTTTGACTTGCATGGTGTTAGGCCAATTTTTTGTCATTGCAAAATCTTGTGAAATTGGCCTGTTCCATACAATGTGTTTGTTAATTATCCTGCCTCGTGCTCTTTATTTGTTGTTGCCTTGCTCCAACCCAACTGCATCTCCAAATTTGCAAAGCCCAGAAAGTTATTAAAATTTGGAGGTCTGCGGGAAGTATTTCAAAATTTGCCACAGTGTCGAAAACCTATAGTGTTTTTGAAAGTTCATGATGTTTTCAGTTTGTGTGTTTTCGGCCTTCATTATTTTTGACCTTGTGCTTCCTTCTTTTGTGTGCTTATCCTTTGGCATCAAAAACTCTGTGTTTTCGATCTTTCTCTGTGTCAAAAATCTTGTGTGTTTTTGACCTTGGTCTTAACTGCGCAGGTGTGATTCATTGGTGGGCCCCAGCTCTTCCCATTGCCTTGTGTGGTTAAAGCTCAGACAAGATCTGTGGATGTCGCTTATTCACCTGGTGAAGTTGCACTGTGTTTATCCTTAGTGCTTTTGTGACGGTCGTCAAATTTTCTTATGTGAGCGTGATGTGGGCCCGGTGTCAGAGGGGTGATAGGTGGCTCTTCTCTGATTGGTTGTCACATGGCCACATGTCAGATTTCTCTGACATGCGATCATGCGACCGCTTGCCACTTGTCCATGTGGGTCCCATTTCTTCTTGATGTTCTACTTGGCGGGCGGTTAAGCTTTCATTTTGGGACTTGGTGACTTACGGTTATTGCTTGGTCTCCTGATTCAAGCAGATTATCCTTAAGCATTCAGTGATCTACCGACTGTGTTATCATGTACTCATTTCATGCCTGGTAGTTAGCCCTTAACATCTGGTGACTTAGCTGGCAGTTAGTCATGTAGTCGTTAAATGCTCGGTGGTTGGTTCGTGGGTCTCAATTCTTTTCATTGCTCAGAGTCAGAGATCAAGGATCTACGGTCGATGTGTGATCACATGGAATATTCTTTCCCCATGTAATCATGCACCCACCATCTGATTTGATGCTAATGGGTGTGTTCGTTGTGAGCCCCCTGTCAGAGGTGGTTATGTGGTGGCTTATGATTGGCTATGACATGATCCCATAGCTCAATTTTTGGCTATGCAATCATGCAACCACTTGCCATGTGTCCCTAGGGCCCGGTAGCAGGAGATGGGGCATCTTCTAGATGCTAAGTGGCAATGTTCTATTGGCTGGTGGGTGGTGATGTGGTGGTCTAATGGGCTTGTTGCATGATCGCAAGGGCCATTTCCATGGCTTGCAATCATGCGACAATAGTTTGGTGATGCGGTTGCGGAGTTGTGAGGTGGTGGTTGTGGCAAGGTTAAAGTCTGTGGGTTGTCGCATGTTCGCATAGCCTGTCCCCAGGCTTATATGCGATCATGTGACTGACCATCTATGGTTGCAGTTGTGGAGTTGTGGTGGTGATATTGCAAGGGACTTTTCCTGCTGGGTTCTGACCGTTGACTGTGGCTAGGAGACCGCAGTCGCATGATCACAAGGGTTAGTTTGGTGCCTTGTGATCACGTGACCAAGCATAGTGTGAAGCCAGATTTCTGTGGTGGTGAAGTCCATGACCGCACGGTAGCATGACCAAAGATAAGTGTTAAAGCATAAGCCTGGGAAAGATAAAGATCTAACGGTAGGGATTTGAAAGTTGATCTCCATTCGAATCGTGACCGCTGATGAGTTGGGCACCAAAGATCTAGCCATTGGGATTTTGAATTCAAATTTGTAGAGGGGTTTCTAGCAACTAGAAAGGACTAGTTTTAAATGTTTTAGCGGCCTGATTGGATTTGTTTGGTGTTGCGATGTGGTCCAGGGTCTATGCGGTTAATTACAGAAGTTGATTTGGTACCTTGTGAAGGATAGTCTTGGCTCGAGGTGTTTTTATAGTAAATTTTGTGACCGTTTCCAATAGGTTGGGTGGGTGAAACCCTAGCCCTAGCTGTCCATAGCTTGTTGCATTCTCTCTAAGAATTCTAAGGCAGCTAAGGGTATATGTAGTCAAATTTTTGACTTAGAAAGGGTTTTGAATTTTGTCAGTTCCAGTGAAAGCCTTTGTTCTACAGATTTCCCCTTCTCTCTACATATAGGGTGTTCTGTTTTCTATTGTTGGTTGAGAGAACATAATACATGTTGTAACAGATTTATTTTATGCAGAAGAACTCAGTTTGCTGTTACTGTTGTCAAACTATCTCCATTTGAATTCTAAGTCCATTAATCATACATCAAGGGTGTTTAATTTTTCTATTTGCATTTCCTAAGTGTTTGCAAGTGGAGTTATCTTTGCAGAGATAACTAGTTCAAAGTTAGCATTTATGCATGTATGAGCTGAAATATCAAAGTTAGGTCATGCTTGTCTTCCAGTGGATGCTAGTTAATGTATTGTCTGATTCATAGGTCTCTTCTAAGGGGAGGGTTAAAATCCTTTGATGGATAATAGCATGCTTAAATGCACAGGTGGGTGTTACGTTGAGGTTTGGTCATGGTGTGTGATTGATGTCAGGCATCAACACATTGAGCATATTGTATTCTTGTTTCATAGCTATCTCTTGTAGTAGGGTATTTAACTCTATGGCCCATTGGATAAGGCATTGGTCTATCAAGGACTTAGGGCATCTCAGGGGACCTTTCAATCATTTTAAAATCATTTCTATTTAGTCCCACCTTTTCCCTTTTATGTTGTTAGGATAGATCTCTGGTTTTCATACTCACTCCATGCAAGTAGGGCTATTGCATGAGATATTGGCTTCATTGAGGTACAAGATACCTAGGAGTTTGAGAACCATTCCACAGTCAGTTACCTATAGGCCTATAGTGTGACACAAGTTGTATGAGTGTGCAGATGAGGTATACCCACCTGAGTGATGTGGAGCTCAAAGTGTAGAAGGATCTCTCTTTGAGCCTTGTCAGTTGGCCCTTTTTCCTGTCAGATTTGGAGTGTTGAGTGAATGTGACACTAGCCCTGTCAATCTTGATGCCAAGCTGACCTTTGGGGAAAAAGAACACCAACAAAATGGTGACTCCACTGGGGAAGACGTTTTTAAGACAACAAGGTTCCTTGCTTGGCTGGATCATCCTAGGGTCCTGGTTGAAGTTACAGAGTCAAATGAATAAAATACATTTGTAATATTTTCTCACTAAGTGTTGAGTGGTGACTCTGAGTCTCTATTTGGTCAGTGTTTTATAACAAGTGTGATATATTTGCAGTCCTGACAAGTAGTTATCCTGTGAGGTTGTCTTGTGATTGTTGGTTTTGAAGAAGGTTCAGAGTTGAGGAGGTTCTCAGCTGATTTAGATTTGTCCTCTGCAAGGAGGTGGAAGCTCTACCAAGGTTTGAAAAGTGATTTGGAGGAGACTTCATATCAGTATTTTGTAGCTTTCACAACATCTCCAAGTAATCCTATTTCATTAAGTAAGAATAGTTCCTAATTAGGTGAACAAGTCACTATTGAAAAGGGAAGTCAATCTTGAAGGTTTGATCATATTTCTGGATAAAAGTTTTAGTTTTTTAATGAGTATCAGAAGTATGTTGAGGTTTAAAGAGTCATTGGTTGCATGGGTTTGAACAAAAGTATTGTCAAGAGAACAAGTTGTATTGTTTTGTCAATACTTTAAAATAGAGTTTCCAGCTTTGATGGATTAGGATGATGTTTCTAGGTCTGGGTGTTATCAGTCAGACCGTAGAAATGTTGATAGAGATAGAGACATTTATCTAATGAGTCAAAGAATCCAACAGACTTGTACAAAGATTTTAAGATGTGCAATAGGGGAATGGAAAGAAGGGTCATCCCACTCATACTATAAGAAATTTCTTATAGCTTGTGATGAACTTCTTATGGGTATTGAGCTTCAAGATTTCCAGTATACTGAAATGTTTTTAGTGCTTAGTATGCCTAAATCAATTGGTTGGACTGCCTCTATTAGAAATGAAGCATTAGAAAAAGTTAAGAAATGGATGGATTCATTTAAGATTGATGAATCTTGTGATGCTGGTGCTAATGATGGAACTTGTGATTATCAAGAGACAGAAGATGAATTTGCAAATATGAGTTCCTACAGTGATGACTTGACACAAAAATTTTCAGCCCCTATCTCAGATGAGGAAGATATTTGCAACATTTGCAATGAAGTAAATGAGATGGAGTGTGAAGTCCAGTACCTGCTAAGTAGTGAACAAATTTTGGAGCTTTTGGATGCAGAGTTTCAACGATGCACTCCTGAGTATGTTTCTGAGATCCCATGCCTAGTGGATATTATTTTTGATGAAGAAAAAATGAGTGATGGCATGGTGTGTGAAACTTTTATTGAGGTCCTTTCTCCCATTTTTGATATGCAAGTGGAT
This sequence comes from Chamaecyparis obtusa, assembly GCA_027943335.1. NCBI lineage: Eukaryota > Viridiplantae > Streptophyta > Pinopsida > Cupressales > Cupressaceae > Chamaecyparis > Chamaecyparis obtusa. The sequence goes on from BSBK01006215.1 coordinate 2,484,207, forward strand.
GGTACGCATTATTGCAGTAAATTTGATAATGTCAATGATGATGAGTATGATGATATGTGTACCAGTGTGGATTCAGTTTTTCAAGAGCCTAATGTCTGTGGTTCTTCTTTACATTCTGATGCTGGAGAATGCAGCAATTCTGAAGGAGTTTTCTTAGATTTGCAAATGGCTGACGAGTCATTGATTGATAGTGCTTGTTCCTTTCTAGAGGATGCTGATGTGATTTTTGATCAGTAAGTTGCTACCATTTTCATGTAGTCAAATTTCTATCTTGAGAAGTTTTATATTAGTTTGCAGAGCAGGCAGATAGAAAGTGTTTATTATTCATTACAAACTAATGGTCAGAATGTTGATGCTTCCAGTCATGGTGTTGAGTTGGAGTGTTTCCTTTTTTAGCATGGCGGTGAAAGTAAAGAGTGTGACATTTTGTTGTCACAAAATGGTCAACATCTATGGCAGCCTGATGTCTTTATCTTGCCGGATGATGGTGAGTATGGTGATCATTTTTTATATAATGTGCTAAATGTGGATCACAGTGTTTTTGGCAGGATGGATGAGAAATGTATTTTCAGCTTTCCTTTGCTAAGTGGAGATGAAAATTACTTGTTTGATAGAGGAAAGACCTGGTCAAAAGTTTTGGGGCCTTGAGCCTTTTGTGAATCTTGTAAATCTCTGTATATAGGTTGCCTGCCTCTCCCTTGTTTTGCCCTGGTCTGTCAGGTTTTTGGTCCTATTGCTTGTCTCAACCTACTTGTTCCTTGCTCTCTACAATTTTGTCCTGTTGGTGGTCTACTCTCCCAGAAATCTTGAATTCTTACATGGGCACAAGTTACCCATCATCCCCAAATAGAGCCACTATTAGGCCAATTTTCTGTCATTGCAAAATCTTATGAAATTGGCCTGTTCCCTGCAATGTGTTTGTTAATTGTCCTACCTCATGCTCTTTATTTGTTGTCACCTTGCTCCAGCCCAACTGCATCTCCAAATTTGCAAAGCCCAAAAAGTTATTAAAATTTGGAGGTCCATGGGAAGTATTTCAAAATTTGTCACAGTGTTTTTGAAAGTCCATGATGTTTTCAGTCTGTGTGTTTTCCGCCTTCGTTGTTTTTGACCTTGTGCTTCCTTCTTTTGTGTGCTTATCCTTTGGCATCAAAAACTCTATGTGTTTTTGGTTTTTCTCCGTGTCAAAAATCTTGTGTGTTTTCGACCTTGGTCTTAACTATGTAGGTGCGATTTTTTGGTGGGCCCCAACTCTTCCCATTGCCCTGTGTGGTTAAAGCTCAGATAAGATCTGTGGACATCGCTTGTTTGCTTGGTGAAGTTGCACGGTGTTTATCCTTAGTGCTTTTGTGATGGTCGTCAGATTTTCTTATGTCAGCATGATGTGGGCCCAGTGTCAGAGGGGTGACAGGTGGCTCTTCTCTGATTAGCTGTCGCATGGCTGCATGTCAAATTTCTCTGACATGTAATCATGCAACTGCTTGCCACCTGTCCATGTGGGTCCTATTTCTTCTTGATGTTCTACTTGGTAGGTGGTTAAGCTTTCATTCTGTGACTTGGTGACTTATGGTTATCGCTTGGTCTCCTGATTCTAGCAGATTATCCCTAAGCATTCAGCGATCTGGCAGCTGTGTTATCGCGTAATCATTTCATGCTTGGCGGTTAGCCCTTAACATATAGTGACTTGGTTGGTGGTTAGTCACGTAGTCGCTAAATGCTTGGTAGTTGGTTCGTGGGTCCCTATTATTTTCATTGCCTAGAGTCAGAGATCAAGGATCTATAGTCAGTGTGTGATCACATGTAATATTCTTTCCCCATGTGATCATGCACCCACCATCTGATTTGATGCTGATGGGTGTGTTCATTATGGGCTCCCTGTCAGAGGTGGTTCTATGGTGGCTTATGATTGGCTATCACATGATTGCATAGCCTAGTTTTTGGCTATGTGATCATGCGACCGCTTGCCACGTGTCCCTGGGGCCCAGTAGTAAGAGATGGGGCATCTTCCAGATGCTAAGTGGCAGTGTTCTATTGGTTGGTGGGTGGTGATGTGGTAGTCTAATGGGCTTGTCACATGATCGCAAGGGCCATTTCCATAGCTTGCGATCATGTGATAATGGTTTGGTGACGCGGTTGTGGAGTTGTGCGATGGTGGTTGCAGCAAGGTTAAAGTTTGCAGGTTGTCGCATGTTCGCATAGCTCGTCCTAGGGCTATGTGATCATGTGACTGACCATCTGTGGTCGCAGTTGCAGAGTTGTGGTGGTGACATTGCAAGGGACTTTTCCTGTTGGGTTTTTGACCATTGACTATGGCTAGGAGACCACGGTCGCATGATCGCAAGGGTTAGTTTGGTGCCTTGAGATCACGCTACCAAGCATAGTGTGAAGCTGGATTTCTATGGCAGTGAGGTCCATGACCATGTGGTAGCATGACTAAAGATAAGTGTTAAAGCATAAGCCCAGGAAAGATAAAGATCTAACAGCATGGATTTGAAAGTTGATCTTTGTTCGAATCATGACCACTGATGAGTTGGGTGCCAAAGATGTAGCCGTTGGGATTTTGAATTCAAATTTGTAGAGGGGTTTCTAGCAACTAGAAAGGACTAGTTTTAAATGTTTTAGTGGCCTAATTGGATTTGTTTGGTGTTGCGATGTGGTTCAGGGTCTACGCAATTAATTGTAGAAGTTGATTTGGTACCTAGTGAAGGACAGTCTTGGCTCGAGGTGTTTTTGTAGTAAATTGTGTGACCATTTCCAGCAGGTTGGGTGGGTGAAACCCTAGCCCTAGCTGTCCATAGCTTGTTGCATTCTCTCTGAGAATTCCAAGGTAGCTAAGGGTATATGTAGTCAAATTTTTTACTTAGAAAGGGTTTTGAATTTTGTCAGTTCCAGTGAAAGGCTCTGTTCTGTAGATTTCCCCTTCTCTCTGCATATAGGGTGTTTTGTTTTCCATTGTTGGTTGAGAGAACACAATACATGTTGTAACAGATTTATTTTATGCATAAGAACTCAATTTGCTCTTACTGTTGTCAAACTATCTCCATTTGAATTCTGAGTCCATTAATCATACATCAAGGGTGTTTGATTTTTCTATTTTCGTTGCCTAAGAGTTTGCAAGTGGAGTTATCTTCGCAGAGATAACTGGTTCAGAGTTAGTGTTTATGCATGTATGAGCTGAAATATCAAAGATAGGTCATGCTTTTCTTCCAGTGGATGCTGGTTAATGTATTGTCTGATTCATAGGTCTCTTCTAAGGGGAGGGTTAAAATCCTTTAATGGATAATAGCATGCTTGAATGCACAGGTGGGTGTTAAGTTGAGGTTTGGTCATGGTGTGTGATTGATGTCAAGCATCAACACATTGAGCATATTGTATTCTTTTTTCATAGCTATCTCTTGCGGTAGGGTATTTGACTCTGTGGCCCATTGGTTAAGGCACTGGTCTATCAAGGACTTAGGGCATCTCAGGGGACCCTTCAATCATTTTAAAATCATTTCCATTCAATCCCACCTTTTCCCTTTTATGTTGTTAGTATAGATCTCTAGTTTTCATACTCACTCCATGCAAGTAGGGCTATTGCATGAGATATTGGCTTCATTGAGGTATAGGATACCTAGGAGGTTGAGAACCATTCCACAGTCAGTTACTTGCAGGCCTGTAGTGTGACACAAGTTGTATGAGTGTGCAGATGAGGTATACCCACCTGAGTGATGTGGGGCTCAAAGTGTAGAAGGATCTCTCTTTGATCCTTGTCAATTGGCCCTTTTTCTTGTCAAATTTGGAGTGTTGAGTGAATGTGACACTAGCCCTGTCAATCTTGATGCCAAGCTAGCCTTTGGGGAAAAAGAACACCAACACATGGCATGAATCTATTTCATCATAGCCATGATGGGAGTTTCTTCCTCATGTGTAATGATATCTTCCACATTAAAGTTTGGAGGAAGTTTAGCTCCTTGATGAGATAACTCTAGAAAGTATGCCTCTCTATCTTCTTTCAAGAAATGCCTCATCATTTTCTTGAAGTCATCATCATTTTGATATCGAGCAATTTCAGAAGGTGTAGGTTCTTGATCCACACCATGTTGAGAATGGTGTCCTTTAGACCCATGTTGTGTCCCCCCATGAGACATGTTAGGAGTTTTAGGGCTCCTTGGATTAGATTGAGAAGGGGTTTGTTGATTTTCTCTATGAGTTGATGGAGGGGGTATGTAACCAGTTTTCAATCAAAACTTGCCAAGACCGTCATCTTCATAAAGAATAGAATTGTAGAGTTGCTCAAGAGTGGGACCCTTGTGAATAGTCAAAGGTGTGGTGCTAAGAGCTTCTCTATATTTCTTGTGTGATGAAGCTCTAGTTTCCACCATTAACCTTGGGTGAGGAAAAAGAATGAGATGAAGACAATTGAAGAATGAATTAATTCAAGAAGATCGAATGATGCAACCTTGTCAAGATTGAAGTGATTAAGGATTAGATCAGATATAAATGAAGGATACTGTGCCATGGTAGTGTGTGTAGATGCCCAACAAATGGTGGGCACAAGCTCTAAACACTTAGCTATTTAGCAAGAAGATTGAATTTGAAGATAATGTTGACAAGGTTTTGACACAAGATGAAAAAGACTCAAATCGATAACCCAGAAGGCAAGATCAGACTCAAAGGCCCACTTGAGGAAAATGAATGAATTTTTTCTAGTTTCTACTCTGTTCGTGACACAGTGATTTGTTCAACAGATTCTGGAAATAGGCTGTAAAAACTGAGTTTTTGAGTTCTGACAACTTTCTAGCAATTTTTCTCAAATGACTTTCTATAGGATCGTACGATAGTGGGTATGCTATGAAATGATAATTGAAAAACTTGTATGACAGTTGTAAAACTTGCACGATAATTGATAGAAGATTTTTTACTTTCATTTTTTACTGTGGCAAAACTCGTACGACACCATACAAGCTATCATATGACAATACAAGGGTTCTGAAATGACAAATGCCAAAACTCGTATGACTTTTTGACCTAATGGGATGACTTTTGACTCCAGAAAGGATTTTTACTTCAAATTTTGCAAATTTTTGGTTTTCAATTTTGGATTGTTCACAAATTTCTCTATCCAGGTTTGAAGATTATTCTGAGATCGTTCATTTTCGGTAGCCAAATAGATAAACAAGCACACAAAACAACAAGCAAGTGATTCCAAGCACATCTGAAAACAATGAATAGGGGACAAAGCAACCCTGTGCATAAACAATCAAGTAACTGAATGTGCTAATTCCTAAGACTGCCAATTGTGTATGTTCCAAAAAGTTTTTCAATAATGCACATATTCTTAGAAAATGAAAATTTGGCCTCACTAGGGTTTGTAGTAATGGTTTGACTCTGCAACTTTTATGATCTCAAGAGGGTGAACTGCAATCCAGGTGCACCAAGGTTTTGACACAGTCCAAGAAATTAATCAATCAAGAGCTGCTAGGGAGATTTGACAGCCCAACAAGAGACCACACCTATGAAGATTCCTCTACAAGGACATTTATATAGCGGCTACTACTACCATGGTGAAAATGGCTATTACCGCTTGAGGTTCCATCCATGTGGTTGACCCAATTAAGGGAATGTCCACTATGGTTAACCCTCTCTAAAGGTGACTCACAAAAGATACCATATGGAGACTGGCTCCATATTCAAGGATCTAAGTTTTTGATACTACCCAAAAAGGGAGTAGAGCATAGGCCTCTAGCCTTTTCACTTTTAACCAAAACAAAGATGACAAATTAATCTAACACACTAAGATGAAGATTATCTCACAAAGATCTATGATATCAACTGCTTATGATCTATCAACCTCTCTGGAGAGAGAATGTATCAATCAAAAGTTGAAGACACACAAATCTAGTAGAACGTGAGACTCTCTTAGTAACCTCCCTACCTACAAGGGGATTCATTGTCAAGAAGAGCTTCGCATGCATGAACAAGCGGAAGAAGCCCAATCTCTTGAGATCATCTACAAATAGTGTTCATAGGGCCTATTTACTATGTGTAATAGATATGCAGAAAGAAAATATATATTTGTTTTATAGCCCAAAATGAAGTATGTGATATGAAAGAAAGAAAATCACACAAGCTTGACACGTGAGAGTTCGTTTTAACCCAAATCAAAATGTTATTAGCTTGAGAAGAATACCTAAATTCTTCGCAACGCACTTAGTAGATTTTTACCTATTTTAGCAATTTAGTTGTGCTTTTTCCAATCAGATTCAACAAGTATCAATCAAAACAAAAGATTTTAATTATTAGGGTTAGCTGTTAGTCCAAATCTAAAAATCAAATCTAAAAAACTACCAAAAATGTTGAAATGACAATTGAATTGTGGAGTCAAAACTTGTACGACATTGGATTACCTCCCAGATGATAGTTTAAAAACTCATACAACTGTGGATGTCTTCTCATATGACAATCGGGCTTCCAAACGATAGGTTGTACTCTCTGATATGAGTCTTGAAATCTGAACCTATTGTATGACAGTGGGTATCTCTTGAAACATCTTTCTAACAAAATTCATATGAAAATTGTACGGATAGAAAATAAAAATCATAGTTGTAACTGGAAAATGACAAGAAATTGATAGAAATTGATAGAAAGGTGATGGAAACCCATTTCAGGGCCCCACGCTAGGTGCCAAAAATGTGTGTGTGAATTTTGTACCTAGTTGTAGACACAACACTTCAGTAAAACATTAGAGGTTGGCAAAAACCAAAATCTTGCAAATAATTGAAACTATGCTAACCAGGTGATTTACTGCCTTCTAGTAGGTGTGAGTATGATACTCTTAGATTAGATTGAGACCAGTGAAAATGCAACACCTAAAAGAAGGATTTGAATGCAAAAGATGGATATGAAATGAATGCAAATTATTCTATATTTTTTGTATTTTCTATGCAATAATATGAAAACTGTATGAAATTAATCTAGAATGAATGAAATTTGAATGTAGATTTGATCTAAAAATGCTATGACTAAGTATGAAACTATGAATAAGAAACTATGTAAAAGCTAAATGATCAACTATGAAAGATCTCACAAATCACTTGTCGCAAATGCTCAATCCTTCAATCGCCAATTCGCTAGAGTAATTGTGCAAATTTGAGTGTTGTAATTATAAAGAGTTGAGCCTTGGTTTTATAATAATCCAGGGCTTTGAGGATGCAAGAGAAAAGCCATAAATCACTCTTGATAAACTCAGGTTGATTTTTGAGTTATCAAGAAATCAGAGATGATTAACTCACAAAAATCATGCAAAAGCATGCAAGAATAGCTTTTTAACTCAAATCAAAAGTTTAGATCAGCTTTGAACTCAAAATAGAATGTTGAGTTTCCAAAAGTTAACAACTTGCATTGATTTCCTGATTTTGAGTTTAACTGCTCTTTGAATGTGCACAATTAATTATGAATTAATTAAATAAATAAAGTGATTTATCCTTAACTTAAATGATTTTTGAATTAAAAAAATTGATTTATGGGTTAATCAATTATTAAATCAAACTTTATTCAAAAACTATATTATTAAAAATTGACAACTGACTTTAATTAATTAAATAAAAATTTAATCAATTAGTCATGAGATTTTAGATTTATTGTCAAAATAAAATAATACAATTTAGGAATAATTTAATTAAATTCAATAAAATAATTAAGTGGCAGTATTAAATCTAATTAATTAAATATTCAAAATATTCAATTAATCAAACTTTAGGCTAAATAGGATTCACCGCCAAATAATAATTAAATTAAAGATAATTAGGATAAATAGGAATATTGCTAGGAATATTCCCCGATGCAAAATTTAGGATAAAATCAATTAGAATTAGATAATGTGTAGATGTTCCTTAGGTTAGGACTTTTGTATTGATTTCATTCGAATTGAAGATGTAGGATGTTAATGAACCTATAGCCCATTTTTGGGGTATTATAGATACAACCCACAAAATTTGGAAGCACCTAGATGACATATTTGAAGGAGACAAACAAGAAAAAGATGCACATAAAAAGACATGGAAGAAAAGATACAATGCATTAGAGATGCTACCTGAAGAAAACATCAAAGCTTATAATCAAAGGATAAATGAAGCAGTTGCTGGAATCAGGAACAATGGTGGAGAGATTTCGGAGGAAGACATCATTGACAAGTTGATGACTACTCTTACTCCTGAATATGAAAGCAAGATTAACATCCTTCATGAGACCATGCAACTTACATAAAATTTCAAGAGAGAGACTTTGATCAGCAAACTCTTAGCTTTTGAGATCTCAAGATTGAAGATAAAACCAAAGATTGAAACAACCTTCAAAGCAACAGTTCATGGTAAGAAATCTACAAACACTTCTGGTAATTTTTATGATGATGATGAAGAGAAAAATCTAGAGGATTTCATTGCTATGATTTCTAAAAGAGAAAATAAAGGAAAAGGAAAATATGAATGTCAATTACCATTTAAGTGCTTTTCATGTAACAAGATCGGTCACTTTGCATCTAAGTTTCCTACTAGAGCTAGAAAGTTCAAAAGGGATTAAAAGCCTAAGTATTCTAAGGAATGCTACTATGTTGGAGATGGAGTTTCAGATGAAGAATCTGGTGAAGAAGAAATTGGATTCATTGCTATTATAGACAAAATGAATAATAAGATAGCTGATGAAGATAAGAAAGTAAATCAAGAGCTTGCATTGATTTCACAAGCTGACATAAGGATAGACTGGATCATAGATAGTGGTTGTTCACATCACATGACAGGTGATAAAGACAGGTTTGTTCATTTGGACAAATATAATGGAGGTATGGTCAGATTTGGAGACAACACTCCTAAACCAATAGTTGGTAGAGGAGCCATCACTTTGGATGGAAAGAATGGTACTGATGATGTTCTTTATGTTGATGGTTTGAAACATAACCTTCTCAGTGTTTAACAGTTACTTGGAAAATGTTATCAGTTGAAGTTCAAAGATGAAAAATGCATCATTAACAACAAAGATGGTGTTATGATTGCATCAGGCTCAAAGACAAGAGGTAATGTTTTTCAACTCAATTCAAAAGCAAGTTGTTTTGTTGCTAAATTTGATGACAGTTGGTTGTGGCATAAAAGACTATGTCATATCAATTTTGATAACATAGTAAAGATAAGCAATGTAAAAGCAGTAAGAGATCTACCTCTCATAACAAAGCTAGTTGATACTATATGCAGGGAATGTGTGATGGGTGTTAGGGATTTTTCTTGCAGGATCAAACTTGACAAATGTATGGGATTGATTCTCAGTTTAAAAGGGACTCCAAGGTTGCAAGAAAATCCTAATTAATGAGGATTAAATGGAATCCTCCTTCTTCTTTGAGCTCTACAGGACTCAAGCGGGTATTGCCTATGATAGGCTACTATTTTTCAAGTAAGCTTTTAGATTAGGTGGATTGATTTTTCACTGCTTTTCTATTAATTCATCAAGTTAATTCAATAGAACATTATTACTCTATAGAAAACCCATAATATCTTGATATAGAGTATTATGATGGAAACTATAAATGTAAAATCATGGAGTAGTGGTATAAGGACATTCATTCTTCTTCTTTTTCTGAGTTAAACTCAAGGAAGGGTAACCTTTTGATTCATTATTTAAGCAATCACTAAATATGAACTTATACCACTTGGATGTAATTCTATAAACAAAATTATTGAAAACAAAAGTACTGGTAATGAAATGAATTTTGATCCTTCTAAGGATTACAAAAGATAATACTTAAGAAAAAACACACTTCAAACCAGTGCCTAAATCCAAAGGGAAAAAGAGTCCTTAATGCAAATCCACAAGTCCTTTTAAAGAAATATAACAATATGCCTTACATATAGCCTACAATCCAAACAACATGCCTTACAAACTATTCTGTCTATCTGATATTATTACTATCAATATCCCTACAGATGTATTTACTCCTTGAAATTGAAAACAAGATTTTTAATTCTCTCCTTGAGAGAAACTCATAACCAATTATAGAAATTTCTTATCAACCAGTATATTTTAAATGCTTTACATATAAAACATACAAGAGTAAATACAAATATAGAGAGACAATAACAACAAAAGACAAGAATTGTAGTATATTTATATTAAAGAAGACTTGCAATTTACATAAGAATACTCATGCTCAAAAATTCAGACACCAAATTGAAAAGTTTGTTCTATAGCAATTATACTTGGTTTTTCTATTATCTTTTTTATTCAGCCTCCTTCAAAATGAGGTTGCCATTCTATTTATAACTTTTCAACCATCTTGGAATTCTCTTATTAATGAGAATGCAACAAGCTTCAGATGGTTGAAAACCCTAACCCTAAAGAGCATAAAAAGATAAAGCAATAAAAGACAAGATACAATATGCCCTCATTCAATGGAAAGACAAAATTATCTTGGACTGTTTTGCATTTTGGATCGCTGATAATTGACACCTTTGTCTACAAGTATTCATGATAGTTGCTTTAGTTATAACTAGATATGGTGACTGCCATTCCGGCTAACTTACACCATTCTTAAATTATGGCTTATCATCCTTGTATTATGAGATCAGGTGTTAGGTACTCCATATGTCCTACTCATTCTTCATCCAAGATATCCAAGTCAATTGTAGTGGATTTTATTTTCTTGGGCTTTGTTAACTCATCCCACGCAGTGACTTCTTCCTCTGTCAGCCATTTAAAATCTTGAACAAGCTGTAATTGTTCCTTTTGTATTCCCCACCTAGATTCTTTGATTGCTTTGACATCTGTTGAAAATTTGGTGAGCTTTGTTTCTACGTTAATAGCCTCATCTAGAGTTTTATTAAACCTTCCAAATCTACTTCATTGCCTTCACCTAAAAATGCCTCCTTCCTAGGCAATATAAGATCAAATTTTGATCTTAATTGATCAAGGCTCTTTATGGCTCCATCTGCATTCTTGATAGAAGGAATAAACTTGTTGGAATTGGAACTAAGCATGACTATCCTAGCCTCAATCAAATTTTCCTTACCCTTAAAAGGTGGTAATATGGCTTTAATTCTATCTATCTCCTCACCAACCCGCAGAATTGTTTCTAGAATATCATTTCTCAAAGATTGTGCAAATGCCAATCTCTCTAAAAGTGGTGCCCTAACAGACTAGGCTACATAGTATCCATTTAAAATTTGAACATAATTATCAACTTCCAACTATAACTCAGGCAACTTGTTGTAAGCATTAAAAACTAAAACTGATTTATCCTTGATGATATCAATTCTATGTTGGAAAATTTTTAATAAGGCCTGCAAGATAGCCTCATTTTTCTCTATATTTATTTTTTCTAATTCTATAGCCACTTCCTCTTCTGACATCCCTTGTGCCTCAGTTAATGCAAGTTGCTCAAAAGATGCAGGAGCACTCATAGGAGTATTCATGACTTGTAACTCTAAATCTGTCAAAGATTTCTCAAGTGCCTTCTCCCTTATTATTTGGAGATCCCTATCTTTCAATAATGCACTATAATCTTCAGGAAGGGAGCCATATCTCTCTGATAGTTGCTTTTTTTTATCTTCATTTAGCTTGGCAAAATGAGTCAATACTTGAGAAATCTCTAGGTCCCATGTATTGTGGATGGACCATACAATCCTATCTCCTTCCATCTGCTCTTTTACATTCAAAATTGAAGGCTTTTTATCCTTAGGATAAAGACTCCACAAGGCTAATGCTTGATTTTTTGGGCTATACCCAAATCCTCTAACAATGTCTCCCACTTGGGTTTCTGAAGACAGAGTTATGTCTTCCTGCCTTTTAATTTGATCAATAATGAAATTAGAATATAAGGTCCACCTAGGCACAAGTAGCATGTTGCTATTTTTCACCAGTTGTCTGGCCTCATCTGGGGTGAAATTATCAGTCTCATGGTCATACTCTCTTAATTGTTGTACTACCTCCTCTGGAACTTGGCCTTCTTCAATGATTTTCACATTAGATGCAACGTATTGTTGTTTATGCTAAATCAAGAAGCTCTTGAACTCCTCTGACTCTATGAAACTATCATCCTTCAAGAAGGCATCTTGTTCAATCATTATTTCATCTTGGCATTGAGACAAGGGAAAATCAACATCTTCAGTTTCAAGCTTCTATTTTCTCTTTTCTTCTCTTATTTTCTTCCTTAACTGGTGATGATGGACACTAGTTCTAGGAAAAAGGGCTCCTATCCTATCCATTTTATTCACCTAAGAAGACTCACCAACCAATAATCTCTTCTTCTTTGGAGGTGGCTCACTTGTATCTTAAGAACTATGAAGCTCTACAAGATTAATAGTATTTCCTTCAACCTGATGCCTCTCTGCCATTATTGATTCTAGAGGGGGAACACTATGCACAGAATAGCCACCATCACTATCTTCATCACACTCAGGTTTAGAATAGACCTTCTTCTTTTCTGTCTCATCAATCTAATCTTCAAAAGTCCCCATTAAGGTATTGTACTGAGACATCATTTGCTCAAGCCTTTGAAGATAAGGCAATGTAGGGAAAAAGCCACTAAAAACCAGTCCCTTCTATCTCAATCTCTTCTCCATTACATATAAGTCATGTATCTGGGAGGCTCTCCTTGCCACTTCATCCTCCTCTATAATATTTCTTATTATATCCTCTTCGAGAAACTCTTCATGTCTTTTATTAAAAGGGATGGTAGGCATGTAGTATTTCTTGGCACCAACCATAAACCCTTATGTATCTACATACCTATGGGAAGCAGCATGCATTCTAAATTGTCCCAACCATTCATTAACTTTGCTTAAGACATTCTTTCCTATTGTTATACTATGCACTCTAAAGTGCCTTGGAGTAAGATTTCCCTTCCTATATGAAGCCAAATGCTCCTTATCAGTCAACATCAATTGCCAAATGAATTCCAGAAATGCCACCCTTGGTGGACCAAAGAATGGTAATATATGAAGGGACTGGGGGCACCCATACAATCTAATTAAAGTGTATTCCTTTTCATAATATATGTCTCCCCAATTATGGCCCTTATCCCATTTATCAACAAATTTTTGGGGCCTCACTAGCTACAAAACTTTAGTAGACAACCTTGATAATTCAATTCCCATACTAAGGAGGATAGGCCAAACTATCCAGTTCTCAAAAACACAAAAATCACTCCTTGTAGTAGGACTCCAAGCCCTTATCCAAAATTGTACCAGTTTTTGCTGCCCTCTATACATCATTTGTGGCTCCAACTATTCCATATTTATAATGTTATAATTGAAATATAAAATCAAATGCATTAATAGAGAATAATGTATAAATTGCAGTGCGGGACTAGATGAAAAAGCTTTCAAAGCCTGTAATCCCTCATGCATCTTTTTGGTTATAAACCCTATGTAATCATATCCATTTGTCACATGAAGACTCTAGGAATCCAATGCTATCATCAAAAATTTTGGAGTAATTTTATCTCTTCCATCAATTCCCAATACCTTACACAATCTGAATGCAATATACTTCATGTAGAATTTTATATCCTTGAAATAATATGGTTTTGACCCAGCTATAGGTGCAATGTACATCTTGCTCTCTTGAGGAATATGGGTTTGAACCTCACTTTTAACCACAACAGTCTCTCTAACATATATGTTGGTCAAGGCCTATAAATTTATTTTGGTAGCCATAGGGACCTGAATACCAAAAGCCCTAATGAATGAACTTCTATCAAGGGTAACTAGAGGAGACCCATTAGCTTTCCTAATTGTTCTAGACAAGGGATCATAGTTGCGGGATAAAATAATTAGGACATCTACATCTAGAAAAACTTTGGAAACTATCAATTTCACTAACCCTAAAGTACAAGGGTTAGAGAGAGGGACTAGACTCTTAGCATTTTTATAAAAATACTTAAATAGGAACATTCTAGTGACATCTGGTGTCCTAGCATCTCTACACTGAGCAAGTTCATGAACAAAACATTCATCACTAACCTTTTTGTTTTGTGATGAGCCTGACAATAAGGTGAGGAATTCATTTGAGAAGCTCTCCTTAGCCTTCTCCTTAGTACCTTTACTGGTTGTAGGCTCACCTCTCATTTGTCAACTCATCTTGTCTACAAATTCAAATTTCCTACAAATTCTAGATGCACTGAAACTTTAGAACTCGCTCTAAAACTCCCTACAAAATTCTATCGTCTAGGCACTACAAATGCTTGGTAGTTTGAAAGAATGATGACCAACTATATATATTTTGCAGAATTGAATGTAAAAATCCCTAAGAAATCAAAAAGTTGTAACCATGTCACCTCCACCATTACTTGGCACGCTCAGAACTTCAATTCACTAGCTGTGACTGAGAAAATAATAGGTAATCAAATTCAATTTTCTAGTGATCTGGCCACTATGACACTTTCTTGTAATCACTGAAAAATTTTGCACCTTTTGAATAGTTCTAGAGATTTGGTGATTGCAACAAATTTTAGTTATATAACAACTTTCACTTTATCTAGAGACTTAGTGACCAAGGTGGAAAATCATAGTCACTAAAATAATTAAGACATTTTGAAATCATCTAGAGATTAAGCGACCCTTTGATTTTTAAATTTTCCATGATCTAGAGATTTGGAAACTATAGTCACCACTTTAGTCACTGCAAATTATTTCTTCTTTAAATTTATCCTGAGACCTAGCGACAAAGCACCATCATGAGATCTGGTGACAACAGTAAATCTCTTAGTCACTAAAGCTAGTTGACTTTTCAAACTTCTTCTTGAGACCCTCCAACTAAACTATTCAGAGATTCAGTGATTGTAGATATGAGAATTTTAATTTATCTTTTCTAGAGATCTAGTGACTATAGTCAAGCTCACCTTTCTATTTATATTTTCCATGTTTTTTTAGCCAATCCTATAAAGACACGTTACAAAATCTAGCAAATGGAAACCCACATTTTCTTCAATATTTTGACTTTGGTCAATACTAAACTCCAGTCTTCCTCATGATTATGTGACTGAAGACAATCTCTTAATCACCAAACAACTTCCTTAACTTGATTTTATCCCAGAGATTGGGTGACAATGCAATCCTCAAGGTCGCTAGATTATTTTTTAACCC
Source organism: Chamaecyparis obtusa (assembly GCA_027943335.1). NCBI lineage: Eukaryota > Viridiplantae > Streptophyta > Pinopsida > Cupressales > Cupressaceae > Chamaecyparis > Chamaecyparis obtusa. The sequence goes on from BSBK01006215.1 coordinate 2,499,314, forward strand.
ATGGTTTAATTCTGAGATCGTGTGACCATCACTTGATCAAAACAAAATCAATGGCTAAAAAATAGCTACCTAAAAACCTTCCTCTTAACTCATATTCATCCAGCAAACGTGCAACTATAGACATCTCCCCATTGCTGAATTCTTTTCCAAATGTGGTTAGAACTAGAGATGTCATGAACACCATTACTCTCTAAGTTGCTAGAGAAATCACTTAACCTTGGTCAAGTAATGAGAATAATCATCAACCATTGATTAGAATTTGATCCAATAGTCATCTGTAAGTTGTCGTAGCTTTTGTAACTTAACCACTTCATTGGGAGATCCAGAGATAACCGAGTCGTTAAATTGCTGATCACCAAAGACATAAGCGCCAGGCTGATGAGAATGCATGACTAAAGAGAATGCCAAGTTGTAGGATAAAAGAACTATCTGCTAACAAACCTTGAGATCTAGTGACTTGAAGAACAAACTGCTACCTCACATTTGGAGATTCAGCAACCAACTGCAGATCTCAATATTGCTGAAAATTACATCAATTTCATACTTCTTTCAAAGATCACCTAACTGAAGGCATTTTGATCTAGAGATCTAGAGACTATAGTAACTTCTACAAAAATTTATCATATTAGTCGCTAGATCTCACCATGATAATCCAGAGAACTAGAAACCAAAGGGAACCGTTAAGTCGCTTAAGAACAAGGAATATTCTTTCATCCTAAGGAGATCATGTGACATGAGGCTTTTGGGTAATCGCTAATAAAAAAGGAATATACCAAATGAATTTGGAGATTGAGCGACTAACCAGGAAGACAAAACTGCACATGTTTTAAAAGATCTTTGAAGTGATTGAAAAAGGTAACGACCAAATAGACTTGGGTGAGTAATTTTAGGGCTTCTTTGGATTTTCTAAAGCAATGAGACCTGAAACCTAGGGTTTTCACCTAAAAGGAGACTTGGAGCTTCTGGGGCCTGAAAGACTAGAGACCTAAACCACAAAGAAATGGGATAGAGATAAAAAACCCAAAAGTTTGAAAGACAAATCCTCGTAAATAGAAAAACTACCAATAGTGGCTCTATTTGAGGATGTTTAAATGAGAGTTTAAGAAAGAACCACAGATCTCTGGGAAAGTAGACCAAAAAAAATGCCTAACCTAAAACAAGGAGAAAAACTCACGACTGAAAGGAAACAAGACTATACAATTTTACAAGAAATTTACATGTGCATGGAGACGAGAACTTTCAGTTGAAAAAGGACTTTAAGAATTGCCCATGCACTGGCAACTCAAAGACTTCTCCATCCATATTTTTAATCAGGTAAGAATCTTTTCCAAAAACTTCATGGATTATATAGGGACCAAGCCATAATGATTCAAATTTCTTATGTTTTCCCTTATTCTCTGCTCTCACATTCCACTGAAGCACTAGGTCATCTATTTTGAATTTTTTGGTAGTAGCTCTTTTGTCAAAGAGGTACTTCATTTTTTGTTGCAACTTGATATTGCTCCTTTGACTTTCCCTTCTTATTTCATCCAATTCAGTCAATTGCATGATTCTGTCTTGCATTGTCTCTAATACATCCAACTCCTCATCTTTAAAAATTTTATAAATAGGAAGCAAATTATTTATGGGTAATCTTGACTATAAACCATACACAAGTTCAAATGGAGACTTCCTGGTAGCTTTCTTTACTATAATCCTATCTGCCCATAGGGAAAACTTCAATTTTGAATGCCAAGCTCTTTTATTTTTCTCAAGTGTTTTCTTTAGAATTGTCAAAATTCTTTTGTTACTGGATTCAGCCTGTCCATTTTCTTGAGGGTGATAGGGAGATGAATAAGATGTCATGATTCCATTGTCTTTACAAAAATCCTTGAATTCATTTGACCTAAAACACATGGCATTATCAGTGATCAACTTCATGGGGACACCAAATCTAGTCAAAATATTATCTAGTAAGAAATTAATCACTATTTTACTTGTTGCCTTTTTTGTGGGAATAGATTCTATCCATTTTGTGAAATAGTCAGTTGCAACAAGTATCCAACTATGTCCCCCACTTTATTTTTCAGCAAACTCACCTATGAAATCCCTTCCCCACATTGTGAATGGTGCTTTTGAAACTATTCGATTTAACAATAATGCTCTTGAATACTTCAACTTAGAAGAAAACTTTTGGCAAGCCTCACATTTGTTAACAAAATGGAAAGAATCTTTAAACAAAGTAGTCCAAAAATAACCAGCTCTTAAAATCTTGTGAGCAGTAGTCTTTGCTGAATAATGCCCCCCATAAACACCAGCATGCATTTCATTCAAGATCTCTTCTGCCTAATATTTGTCAAGGCAAAACAATAGAATTCCATCTCTATTTTTCTAGTACAAATCCCCTTGTATCAATGTGTACTTTTGAGTTTTTAATTTCAAGGCTCTCGTTTGATTGTCAGTCATATGCTCTAGACATCTGGCATTCTTAATGAAATATACAATATCAGCATAATATGGCTACATCTCAATACTTTTTATTGTCATGTCTGATGTTCCCTCATTGTTAATCTAGACCAAATCCATGTTTTCTTTAGTCATTATTTTTGCTAAACCTAGTCCTCTCACTAGCTTGGTGATATGGATTTCCAAATTGAATTCTTGAATCTTGGTGATCCATTTGCATCTTTTACCAGTGACCTATGACTGTGTAAGAACATCCTTAACTACTACATGTGGAACATATGCAATAACCTTAGCACAAACTAAATAAGGTCTGAAAGATTTTACTGCTTTTACCAATGCATATGCATGCCTTTCCATCATTTCACAATTTAATTTAGCAGCTTGCAAGGACTTACTAAAAAATGCAATCAGATGCTCAAAATTTTCTTCATCCTTTTGTAATAGTACAATAGCAATAGTGTGAAATGATGAAAAAGACAAAAGTGAGAAAGGCTTGATGTAATCAAGAGATTTTAATACAGGTGCCTCTTGAACAACTTCTTTAATTTTGTTAAAGGCACTTTGAGCTTCAGTAGTCCACTGGAATTTAACATCCTTAACTTAACTATTGGCTTGACAATTTTAGCAAAGTTGGCAATGAACCTCCTCACAAAATTGATTTTTCCTAAAAAATATTGCAAACCCTTGAGATTTTTGGGTCTAGTGACCTTGATTTCTTCCACCCTCTTTGGATCAATTCTTATCCCTTCTTTTGATACAATGTGCCCCAGTAATTTTCCTTTGACTGCAAAGTTACACTTCTTTGGATTTAGGGACACACCATATTCTAGAGCTTTGTTAAAAATATTTTCAAGATGTGAACAATGATCCTTAGCCCTTTTGGAATAAGAAATCATGTCATCTTGGTACACAACCATAAACAAGTCTTTATATTCTTTGAAAGAAACATCCATGGCTCTTTGAAAGGTTGCTCCAACATTCCTAAGGCCAAAAGGCATTTTGACATACACATAGGTTCCCCAAGGTGTTGTGAACGTTGTTGTAAATTATTGAGATTATTTCACCAATAGTTGGTTATATCTAGAGAAACCATCCATCATAGATAGTGATTCACATCCAGTGACTTTATGCAACATTGCTTCCATATTGGGTAGAGAATAGTTGTCTTTTAATGATGCAACATTTAGGTTTCTAAAATCCACACATAACCTAATATCACCATTTTTCTTTCTGACCGGAACCAAGTTAGATACCCAAGTTGAATGCCTAATAGGCTGAATTATTCTTGCATCACTCAAATTAATCAATTCTTGTTGCATTTTTGGAGCCAATAATGGATTAATAGGTCTCTGCTTCTGTCTAAATGGCTTAGCATCTTGTTTTAATGGGATTTCATGTTGGAAAAGGTCCTCTCTATAGGCCTTTAGGTCATCATAAGACCATGCAAACACATGCTTGTCTTTTCTTAATAATTTAATTAGATTATATCTTAATTGAAGATCTAACCCTTTTCCAATATAAATCATTTGAGGTGTATTATGTGACCCCAAGTTCACTTCCTCTAAATCCTCTATCCTAGCATTACTAGTCTTTAGCATGTGATCATCCTGAATACTATATAATGCTTGTAGCTTAGTTAGACCCTTAGGAATATGATTTGTACTCAACTGGATTACCTCATTCCTCAAAACCATATCCTTACCATCAATTTCTTCAACCAAAGTGTTATAGTCTATGAGTTGATCTTCATACATGTCAAGGTATTGAATAAACTTTAGAATGTCCCAGTCGTCTTCAAAGACCTACCAGTTATAAACATTATATGGGATAACTGGCCTACTTTTTATTTCCACTATTGACACTCTAGACAAGGTTACATCATCTCCTTTTAAGGAAATATTAGCTAAAAAATCATCCATTATGTTTTGACCTTTCTACCCAACAGATGTTGAAAGCATCAAATAACTCAATCTGATCCCAAATAGCATGTTTATATAACTTAAATCTATCATTTTTGACAGCATATTTGCATCTAACTTCTGCCACCACAAGCTCAGAGTCACCAAAAAATTTAAAACATTTTATCCCATGTTTTATGGCAATGTTTAATCCTAAAGATAGTGCTTCATACTCAGCAATGTTATGTGTACATTGAAAAGTCAACATGAAAGAATATTTGAAATTGGTACCTGGTGGAGATATAAATAGGACTCTAGCTCCTAATCCTTCCTTTGAACAAGCTCCATAAAAATACATTTTCCATAATCCATTTTGTTGCTCTTTTAGTTCTTCAATTAATGGGTCTACATCTTCCTCTTGAGGAATGAGATTTTCCATTATAAATTTTTCCATATCGACACCCACACAACAATTCAAATCATCAGCATCATTTAATTCAATCATGTGTGGGGTTCTACTTTCTCTGGATATTTTTACATTGTTCCCATCAATGTTAAAAGTTGCAAAAGACAAGTCACATTGGATACTACCTCCCATTGGTGCACTCCACTTTCTGGACAATAACATCCCATACTGAGGTGGGATATCAACCACCAAGACACTCATAGTTAACAACTTGTTTGGGTAAGCTGCTAACCTCTAAGGTAATGCTTTTATAGTATCAATAACTAGGACTTCTCTTGAATCCTTGGCTTGACATCTCCCATGAGGTGTATCTACTTTCAATCCCATAGACCTCATAACTTCTACAAGCATAACAATATTAGAAGCTCCTGAATCAATCATACAATTCTTCAAAAACTTCCCATTTACAATCAAAGATAAGAAGAAAGGATCAACAGTTCCTGTCATAGTATTGATAACATTTGTATCCAAGTAAATTTGAGGAATTTTAGAAATAATTTCCCCACACTGATTTTCATTTGAGTTAGCTACTAAGGCAATCACTTTATCAACCTTAATGATATTTTGGGTATTAGTAGGAGCAACTCCATTTACCCAACTTAAAACCTTCTCTTTATGCTCCTTGATCCTCATCATTTCTAACAAGGGGACTTGAATAGTGATTTGTGACAACAACTTACTCATGTCAATAGGAATGTACTTTGGATCAACTATATCTTGTTTAATAATAATGACCTCCTTGTTTTCTTCATAATAAGTAAGACCAGGATGATCCTTGTTTTGAGTTTTGACTTCCTTTTGGGAAGAAATGATAGTTTCCTCAAGAGGTTTAGCCTTTAATCTATAAGTAATATTGGGAGTAGCAAAAGTGACATTCTTTTTTATCTTAGTCTTGCTAACAACTTCTGCAACCTTATGTTTATCTTGAGCTTGTTTCACATCCCTATCTAATTTCTTGATGAATATACCAGATGGCATTTGACTTGAATCACCCACTACCCTATTTCTTAAATTATAGTTACTCTTGGCTTGGGTAACCATATCTTCTATGATTTGTGGAATTTCCTCATCAGAGGGCCTTCTAAACACAACTGATCTATCATCTCTTAAAGTGTTACAATGGACTCTATCCAACTAACTATCTTCTTCATTAGAAAAGACTTGTTGATGATAGACCTGATTTCTAATTTGGGAAGTAGAAACATCTTGACCCCCATCCTCCTCAATGGAGTCAATTTCATCATATATACATGAAGAAGTCATGGCACATCATTGATCATCATAAGATTCTTCATCATTACTTTCCTTCTCTCCATCTACAATGACACTTTGAGCAACCGCACAATAATAAGGATCATGAGGTGATTGACAAGCAATGCACCAAGGAAAATCATCATTCATGTTTACTGAACTCTTGTGTAATGGGTCAGGTGTTTTGTCATTAGGTTTATCCCTTTTTTCAAGAAGCACTGGCTTTCCATCTTTACATTGAGTTTTATAAGGATAGTTCTACATTCTTGGTAACTTGTTAAAGTTATTGAAGGATGGCTTGTCATTTCCTTGAACTCTATTGTTTCTACTTTCACCAGGCTTCAAATCTTTTATTGCTCTTAATATTTTCTTCAAACTATCATCATCTTTTGGTTTTGTGTTAGGTTTCCCTGGTTCTTTTCTATTTGAAACTGGAGGTTTATAATCATCCCTTCTTCCCAACTTCCTTGATATTCTTCTATTGCTTTCTATGTTAATGGCCAATTTGTAAGCCTCTGCAAGATTTCTAGGGTTTTTGTCTCTTAAAAGATATCTAATATTTGAATCAAAATCATTTAGGGAAGTGACCAAACATATTTTGTCATCTAACCTAATAACTTGTAACAATTTATGCATAGCTTTTTGGAATCTGACATTAAATTCAACAACGCCCTCATTTTGGTTTTTCTTGATGTTATTAAACTCATTGAGCATGAAACCTTCATTGGTCTTATCACCATACTGTTCTTTGAAACAATGCTTGAACTGTTCCCATGAACTTATGCTAGCATGAGGTAAATTCCTAAACTAATCTCTAGCATCTTCAATGAGAGATGGAACAAAAAGTTTCATAATGTCATCATCAGGCTCAATGTTGTAGTCATCTATTACATTAGTGAAGCTTTTCAAGTGTTCCTCACAAGTGACTACATTTCTTCTAGTGAATTTTGGAATTTTCTTCCTAATTTCATTAGGGATAGGATTTGGGTACCCAGGGATCCCAACAAAAACCAACTGTTTGTGTCTCTCATGGATGGACCCTATTTGAGATGGGCTAGCTCCTAAAGTTGTGGATGTCTAGATACCTGACAAAGGGTTAGTTTTGGTAGTACTCAAAATATTTGAACCTTGTACCTAGGAGGTGGATACTATATTGGTAGGTCCTGAAGATTATTTAAGGAACTCAATATTTCTTTTCATCTCAGTTGCAGTAGCTTCTAACTCTGCCTTTTCTAATTCTTTAGCCAACAATTCTTTCTCTCTTCTTGCCTTTTCAAGGTTGACATCTAATCTTGCTACTTGATCTAATGAATTTGTTTCATTAATTGAAATCCCTACAACTTTTTTTTTACCCTTATCCCTAGGGTTTCTTATTTCATGTATTTCTTGGACAATAGGTTGTTCCTCTATTTTTTCTATTATAGGAACATAATTTATGGCTTCAAAATACAACAATTGCTTCTTCAATTGTTCAGCTCTTATCATAGCATGTCTAATATTTTCTTCCTTTTCCTTTCTCTCTTTTTTGCCTTATTGCAGCTTGCTCTCAGATCTTCCTTTCTAGTTCAAACACCTCTTCAAAGATTTCTTTAGAATCTGGGAGGGTTGTTTTTGATGAAGAATTTTGGGCAGGGATTTCTTCTTGGTGGTCATTAGGTACTTGGTGGCCTTGTAAGGAGGAACCAAAGGGAAAAGAAGGAACAAAGTCTTGTCTACTTCTACTTTGGCTTCTAGATCTTCTATTATTCCTTGGAATTCCTCTTCTATGGGGTTGGGTTCTCCCTCCATCCTTTTCAGAGGGTGAATAGTAATCATCTTATTGATTTAGACCTAAATCAACTACTTCCTCATACTCTGATGTATTTCCCTCTTGATTTGTTTGAATAGGATCCTTTGTCCTCACATTTCCTTTTTGTTTCCATGTGAAGGACATGTCATTACTATTTCTCTCCCTCCTAATTTGATTTCATCTTGAGGTAGCCGGAAGTTCTCCTTCTAAGTTTTCTTCTGGATGTTCTTTTCTCCAAGACCTTGTATTCTTATGGGTCATTATGAAATAAAGGATCTCCTATGGAAAACTAGCACAGAGATTTTGTAAAGAGTCACAACCCAATTTATTTTGGGAATTTGGAGATACTGTTCTTGGGAGAAAATATAAGCAAAAATCTTAAAGGGACAAGAGATAGAAAGATGAAAAGACAACTCTAATCTTCAATGGTGATTGACTGGTATGGAATGAGCAGGCCAGGAGTCAAACTCAACTTGAAACCGGCGTCACTTATAACTTTGTAGAAGATTTTAACTAATCCCCAGTAGAGTCGCCAATTTGTTAGGGATTTTTCTTATAGGATCAAACTTGACAAATGTATGGGCTTGATTCTTAGTTTAAAAGTGAATCCAAGTTTGCAAGAAAATCCTACTTAATAAGGATTAAATGGAATCCTCCTTCTTCTTTGAGCTCCACAGGACTTAGGTGGGTATTGCTTATGATAGGTTACTATTTTTTAAGTAAGATTTTAGATTAGGTGGATTGATTCTTCACTTCTTTGCTATTAATTCATTAAGTTAATTCAATAGAACATTATTACTCTACAGATAGCCCATAATATCCTGATACAGAGTACTATGATGGAAACTATAAATGTAAAATCATGGAACAGTGGTATAAGGACATTCATCCTTCTTCTTTTTCTGAGTTAAACTCAAGGAAGGGTAACCTTTTGATTCATTATTTAAGGAATCACTAAATATGAACTTATACCACATGGATATATTTCTATCAACAAAATTCTTCAAAACAAAAGTATTGGTAATGAAATGAATTTTGATCCTTCTAAGGATTACAAAAGATAATACTTAAGAAAAAACACACTTCAAACCAGTGCCTGAATCCAAAGGGAAAAAGAGTCCTTAATGCAAATCCAAAAGTCCTTTTAAAGAAATATAACAATATGCCTTACATACAACCTGCAATCCAAACAGGATGCCTTACAAACTATTATGTCTATCTGATACTTTTACTATCAATATCCCTATAGATGCATTTACTCCTTGAAATTGATAACAAGATTTTTAATTCTCTCCTTGAGAGAAACTCATAACCAATTACAGAAATTTCTTATCAACCAGTATATTTTAAATGCCTTACATATAAAACATACAAGATTAAATACAAAAATAGAGAGACAATAACAACAAAAGATAGGAATTGTAGTATATTTATATTAAAGAAGACTTGTAATTTACATAAGAATACTCATGCTCAAAAATTCAGACACCAAATTCAAAAGTCTATTCTGTAGCAATTGTACTTGGCTTTTCTATTATCTTTTTTATTCAGCCTCCTTCAAAATGAGGTTACCATTCTATTTATAACTTTTCAACCATCTTGGAATTCTCTTATTAATGAGAATGCAACAAGCTTTAGATGGTTGAAAACCCTAACCCTAAAGAGCATAAAAAGACAAGATACAATAGACCCTCAGGCAGTGGAAAGACAAAATTATCTTGGACTATTTTTCATTCTAGATCATTGATAACTGACACCTTTGTCTACATGTATTCATGATAGTTTCTTTAGTTATAACTAGATATGGTGACCACCATTCTGGCTAACTTACACCATTCTTAAATGATATCTTATCATCCCTATGTTCTAAGATCAGGTGTCAGGTGCTCCAGATATCCTCCTCATTCTTCATCCAAGATATCCAAGTCAACTATAGTAGATTTGATTTTCTTGGGCTTTGTTAACTCATCCCATGCAGCTACTTCTTCCTCTGTCAGCCATTTAAAATCTTGAACAAGCTATAATTGTGCCTTTTGTCTTCCCCACCTAGCATCTATGATTGCTTTGACATCTGTTGAAAATTTGGTGAGCTTTGTTTCTACCTTAATAGCCTCATCTAGAATTTTATTGAACCTTTCCAAATCTACTTCATTGCCTTCACCTAAAAATGCCTCCTTCCTTGGAAATATAAGATCAAATTTTGATCTCCATTGATCAAGGCTCTTTATGGCTCCATCTTCATTCTTGATAGAAGGAATAAACTTGTTGGAATTGGAACTAAGCATCGCTATCTTATCCTCAATCAGATTTTCCTTACCCTTAAAAAGTGGTAATATGGCTTTAATTCTATCTATCTCCTCACCAACCCATAGAACTATTTTTGGAATATGATTTCTCAAAGATTGAGCAAATGTGAATCTCTCAAAAAGTGGTGCCCTAATAGACTAGCCTGCATAGTATCCATTTAAAATTTGAATATAATTATCAACTTCCAACTATAACTCAAGAAACTTGTTGTAAGCATTAAAAACTAAATCTAATTTATCCTTGATCATATCAATTCTGTGCTACAAAATTTTTAATAAGGCCGGCAAGATAGCCTCATTTTTCTCTATATTTATTTTTTCTAATTTTGCAGCCACTTCCTCTTCTGACATCCCTTGTACCTCAGTTAATTTAGGTTGTTCAAGAGATGCAGGAGCAGTCAGAAGAGTATTCATGACTTGTAACTCTAAATCTATCAAAGATTTCTCAAGGGCCATCTCCTCATTATTTGGAGATCCCTATCTTTCAATAATGCACTATAATCTTCAAGAAGGGATCCATATCTCTCTGATAGTTGTTTTGTTTTATCTTCATTTAGCTTGGCAAAATGAGTCAATACTTGAGAAATCTCCAGGTCCCCTATATTTTGGATGGACCATACAATCCTATCTCCTTCCATCTACTCTTTTACATTAAAAATTGAAGGCTTTTTATCATTACGATAAAGACTCCACAAGGCTAATGCTTGATTTTTTGGGCTATACCCAAATCCTCTAAGAATGTCTGCCACTTGATTTTTTGAAGACAGAGTTATGTCTTCCTACTTTTTAATTTGATCAATAATGAAATTAGAATATAAGTTCCACCTAGGCACAAGTAGCATGTTGCTCTTTTTCACTAGTTGTCTGGCCTTATCTGGGGTGAAATTCTCAGCCTCTGGGCCATACTCTCTCAATTGTTGTACTACCTCCTCTGCCACTTGGCCTTCTTCAATGATTTGTACATTAGATGCAACCTATTTTTGTTTGTGCCAAATCAAGAAGCTCTTGAACTCCTCTGACTCTATGAAACTATCATCCTTCAAGAAGGCATCTTGTTCAATCATTCTTTCATCTTGGCATAGAGCCAAGGGAAACTCAACATCTTCAGTTTCAAGCTTCTATTTTCTCTTTTCTTCTCTTATTTTCTTCCTTAATTGGTCATGATGGACACCATTTCTAGGAAAAAGGGCTCCTATCCTATCCATTTTCTTCACCTAAGAAGACTCACCAACCAATAATCTCTACTTCTTTGGAGATGGCTCACTTTTATCTTGAGAACTATGAAGCTCTACAAGATCAACAATATTTCCTTCAACCTGATGCTTCTCTGCCATTATTGATTCTAGAGGGGGAACACTATGCATAGAATAGCCACCATCACTATCTTCATCACACTTAGATTTAGAATAAACCTTCTTCTTGTCTATCTCATCAATCTGATCTTCAAAAGTCCTCATTAAGGTATTGTACTAAGACATCATTTTCTCAAGCCTTTGAAGATAAGGCAATGTAGGGAAAAAGCCACTAAAAACTAGTCCCTTCTGTCTCAATCTCTTCTCCGTTGCATATAAGTCATGTATTTGGGAGGCTCTCCTTGCCACTTCATCCTCATCTATAATATTTCTTATTACATCCTCTTCGGGAAACTCTTCATGTCTTTTATTAAAAGGGATGGTAGGCATGCAATATTTCTTGGAAACAACCATAAACCCTTATGTATCTACATACCTGTGAAAAGCAGCATGCATTTTGAATTGTCCCAATCATTCATCAACTTTTCTTAAGGCATTCTTGTCTATTGTGATACTATGCACTCTAAAGTGCCTTGGAGTAAGAGTTCACTTCCTATATGAAGCCAAATGCTCCTTATAAGTCAATATCAATTGCCAAATGAATTCTAGAAATGCCACCGTTGATGGAGCAAATAATGGTAATATGTGAGGGGGCTGGGGGAACCCATACAATCTAATTAAAGTGTATTCCTTTTCATAATATATGTCTCCCCAATTATGGCCCTTATCCCATTTATTGACAAACCTGTTGTGGCTTCACTAGCTACAAAAATTTAGTAGACAACCTTGATAATTCAATTCCCATACTAAGGAGGATAAGCCGAACTATCTAGTTCTCAAAAAAATAGAAATAACTCCTTGTAGTAGAAGGTCTCCAAGCCCTTATCCAGAACTGCATCAGGTTTTTCTACCCCCTATACATCATTTGTGGCTCCAAGTGTTCCATATTTATAATGTTATAATTGAAATATAAAATCAAATGCATTAACAAAGAATAATGCATCAATCAAGGTGCGGGACCAGATGGAAAAGCTTTCATAGCCTGTAATCCCTCATGCATCTTGTTGATTACAAACCCTATGTAATCATATCCCTTTGTCACATGAAGACTCTAGGAATCTAATGCTATCATCAAAAATTCTGGAGTAATTCTTTCTCCACCATCAATTCCCAATACCTTACACAATCTGTATGCACTATGCTTCATGTATAATTTTAGATCCTTGAAATAATATGGGTTTGACCTAGCTATAGGTGCAATGTACTTCCTGCTCTCTTGAGGAATATGGGTTTGAACCTCTCTTGTAACCACATTAGTCTTTCTAACATATCTATTGGCCAAGGCCTGTAAATTTATTTTAGTAGCCATAGGGACCTGAATACTGAAAGCCCTAATGAATGAAATTCTATCAGGGGTAACTAGAGGAGACCCGTTATCTTTCCTAATTATTCTAGAAAAGGGATCATAGTTGTGGGATAAAACAATTAGGACATCTATGTCTAGAAAAACTATAGGAATGATTAATTTTGCTAACCCTAAAGTCCAAGGATTTGAGACAGGGACTAGACTCTTAGTATTTTTAGAAAAATACTTAAATAGGCACATTATAGTGACATCTAGTGTCCTAGAATCTCTACATTGAGCAAGTTCATCAACAAAACATTCATCACTAAGCTTTTTGTTTTATGATGAGCTCGATAATAAGGTGAGGAATTCATCTAAGAAGCTCTCCTTAGCCTTCTCCTTAGTACCCTTACTAGTTTTAGGCTCACCTCCCATCTGTTGACTCATCTTGTCTGTAAATTCAAATTTCTTGCAAATTTTGGATACACTGAAACTTTAGAACTCGCTCTGAAAGTCCCTACAAAATTCTATCATTTGGGCTCTGCAAATGCTTGGTAGTTTGAAAGAATGATGACCAACTATATATATTTTGTAGAATTGAATGCAAAAATCCATAAGAAATTGGAAAGTTGTAACCATGTCACCTCTGCCATTACTTGGCATGCTCAGAACTTCAATTCACTAGTCATGGCTGAGAAAATGATAGCTAATCAAATTTAATTTTATGGTGATCTAGCGACTATGAGATTTTCTCATAATCGCTAAAAAATCTAGCACCTTTTGAATAGTTTTGGAGATCTAGCAACTGTAAAAATTTTTAGTTATCTAACAGCTTTCAATTTATTTGGAGACTCAGTGACCAAGGTGGAAAATCACAGTCGCTAAAAGAACTAAGACCTTTTGAAATCATCTGTAGATTAAGCCACCTTTGATTTTTAAATTTTCCATGATCTAGAGATTTGGTGACTATAGTCACCACTTTAGTCGCTGCAAAGTATTTCTTCTTTAAATTTATCCCGAGACCTAGCAACAAAGCACCATCATGAGATCTGGTGACAATAGTAAATCTCTTAGTCATTGAAGCTAGTTGACTTTTCAAACTTCTTCTTGAGACCCTCCGACTGAACTATTCAGAGATTCAACGACTGTAGCTATGAGAACTTTAATTTATCTTTTCTAGAGATCTAGAGATTACAGTCAATCCTTCCTTTGTATTTATATTTTCCATGTTTTGTCAGCGAATCCTATAGAGACACGTTACAAAATCTGGTAAATGGAAACCCACATTTTCTTCAATCTTTTGACTTTGGTCAATACTAAACTCTAGTCTTCCTGGTGATTACGTGACTGAAGACAATCTCTTAATCACCAAACAATTTCCTTTACTTGAGTTTATCCTAGAGATCAGGCAACAATGCAATCCTCAAGGTTGCTAGATCATTTTTTAACCCATGGTTTAATTCTGAGATCATGTGACCATCACTCGATCAAAACAAAATCAATGGACAAAAATATCTACTTGAAAACCTTCCTCTTAACTCATATTCATCCAGTGAACATGCGACTATAGACATCTCCCTATCCCTAAATATCTTTTCCAACTATGGTTAGAACTGGAAATTTCATAAACACCATTACTCTCTAAGTCACCAGAGAAATCACTTAACCTTGGTCAAGTAACAAGAATAATCATCAACTGCTGATTAGAATTTGATCCAATGGTCATTGCTAAGTCATTGTAGCATTTGTAACTTAACTGCTTCATTGGGAGATCTAAAGATAATCGGATTGCTAAATCATTGACCACCAGAGACATAACCGCTAGGGTGATGAGAATGCACAACTAAAGAGAATGCCAAGTCATGGGATAAAAGAACTATCTACCAAAAAACCTTGAGATTTGGTGACCTGAAGAACAAACCACTGCCTCACATTTGGAGATTTAGCGACCAACTACAGATCTCAATATCATTGAAAATTACATCAATTTCATACTTCTTTCAGAGATCACCTGACTGAAGGAATTTTTATCTGGAGATCTAGAGACTGTAGTAAGTTCTACAAACATTTATCATAGTAGTTGCTAGATCTCACAACGATAATCTAGAGAACTAGTGACCAAAGGGAACAATTAAGTCGCTTAAGAACAAGGAATATTATTTCATCTTGAGGAGATCATGAGACACAAGGCTTTTGGGTAATCGCTAATAAAAAAGGAATATACCAAAATAATTTGGAGATTGAGTGACTAACCGGGAAGACAAAAGCACACATGTTTTAAAAGATCTTTTAAGGGATTGAAAAAAGTAGTAGCCAAATAGACTCGGGTGAGTAATTTTAGGGCTCCTTTAGATTTTCTAAAGAAATGAGACATGAAACCTAGGGTTTTCACCTAAAATGAAACTTGGAGCTTTTGGGGCCTAAAAGACTAGAGACCTAAACTACAAAGAAATAGGACAAAGATCAAAAAACCAAAAATTTGAAAGACAACCTCAAAAATGGAAAAACTAGCAACAATGGGAAAGCATGCGAGAAATTCATTCAGGAGAAAGAAGAATTCAACAGAGAATAAGTTAGATCTGATTCATATAGACCTATGTGGTCCAACTCAAACAAGATCATACTATGGTGAAAGGTATTTCATTTTGTTTGTTGATGATTATACTAGAATGATGTGGGTTGCATTCTTAAAAGACAAGTCAGAAGCATTTGAGAAGTTCAAAATATTCAAAGCTAAGGTTGAGAATGAATCTGGACTAAAGATAAAATTTTTGAGATTAGATAGAGGAGGAGAATTCACCTCTAATAGATTCTATGAGTACTATGAAGAACATGGCATAAAGAGATAGTTAAGTGCACCTAGAACCCCTCAGCAGAATGGAATTGTAGAGAGAAGGAATAGGATCATCCTTGATACAGCGCACACCATTATGATAGAAGGAAAAGTTACACACACCTATTGGAGAGATGCAGTCAATACCATCAATAGAATTCAATTGAGGCCAGGCACTGACAAAAAACCATATGAGCTATGGTTTGGTAATTTTCCCATAGTGAAATACTTCAGAATCTTTGGAAGCAAGTGCTACATCAAGAGGGATGTAGTAGGCAAGTTTGATGCAAGAAGTGATGAAGGTATTTTTCTTGGTTACTCTACTAAAAGTAAAGATCACAGATGTTTCAATTTAAGATTGAAAAAGATCATATAAAGTGCTCATGTAAAGATTCATGAAAATTTTATGACTCAAGAAAGATATCATGATTACTCACCCATGATTGAGGAAGAACCTAGACCCTCCACTAGTGAGACAGTTATTGAAGAAATGTTTGACAATATTGATGTGTTATTTAATGACCCTGAGACAAGTGAAGAAGAGACTCCTAAGGCTAATAAGTTAGCATCACCTAAAGTTCTAAAGTTTACATCAAGAAATCATTCCAAGATAGACATCATTGGAGATTAGAGTGCCAAAGTCCTAACAAGGTCCCAAGCAAAGAACTTAGCTAACAGTGAAGCGGTATGTTTACTATCTCAGATTGAACCTTTAAGTGTTGAAGATGTATGTAATGATTTAGATTGGCATGATGCTATGAAAGAAGAACTTGATCAGATTGTTAAGAATGACACTTGGGAATTGGTCCCAAGACCTAGTGATAAGAATGTGATTGGAACAAAGTGGATATTCAGAAACAAGATGAATGAAGATGGCACAGTAGTAATAAACAAAGCAAGATTAGTATGCAAAGGATATGCACAAAGATAAAGCATTGATTATTTTGACACATTCGCACCTATGAGTAGATTAGAAGCTATTAAGTTGTTTCTAGTACATGCTACAATCAAAAACTTCAAATTTTATCAGATGGATGTCAAGTCAGCATTCCTAAATGGAGACTTGAAAGAAGAAGTATACATTGAGAAGCCAGAAGGATTCACCTTATTAGATAGACCTAATATGGTATGTAGATTGAAGAAGGCCCTCTATGGACTTAAGAAAGCCCCTAGAGCATGGTATGAGAGACTAGATGGA
The DNA here is from genome assembly GCA_027943335.1 of Chamaecyparis obtusa. NCBI lineage: Eukaryota > Viridiplantae > Streptophyta > Pinopsida > Cupressales > Cupressaceae > Chamaecyparis > Chamaecyparis obtusa. The sequence goes on from BSBK01006215.1 coordinate 2,516,137, forward strand.
TATTTAACTAAGATTGGATTCAACAAAGGAGCAGTAGATTGCAATCTATTCATTAGAGAGACATCTAAAGGTTTACTTCTTGTAGCTATATTTGTTGATGACATTATCTTTGGAGGTAATGACAAACTGAGTGCTGAATTTTCCAAAGAAATGTAGAATGTGTTTGAGATGAGTATGATTGGTCCTATCAAATACTTTTTAGGACTAAATGTGCAGCAAATAGAAAAAGAAATTTTTATTAATCAGTCAAAATATGTGAAGGAGATACTAAAGAAATTCAAGATGGATGATTGCAAGCCAGTAGGAACCTCTAAGATCACTGGATGCAAGCTTACAAAAGAAGATGACTCACCAGCAATAGATATAACATTGTATAAGTCTATGATTGGTAAACTTATATATCTTACTCATACTAGACCTAATATTTCAAATGTAGTTGGCATAGTTGGAAGATTTGCAATAGAACCTAAACAAAGTCACCTCATGGTAGTAAAGAGAATATTTAGATACTTGTAGGGCACTATAGATTATTCTCTATGGTATCCTAATTCAAAAAATATTGAGCTTCATGTGTACACTGATGCAGATTGGGCAAGATGTGTTGATGACAGAAAGAGTACTTCAAGTGGAGTAGTGTTTCTTGGTGATAGACTTGTCACTTGGACAAGAAAGAAACAAAATTGTATTTCTTAGTCAACAAAAAAAGTGGAGTATGTTGTAGTAGCCTTGAATTGTTCTATAATTGTTTGGATCAAGCAGATGATAAAGGATTTTGGAATTCAGATTGATTATCCTATTGTTATTCACTGTGATAACACTAGCACTATCAATATGTCAAAGAACCCTGTGATGCATGCAAAGACAAAGCATATTGAGATCAAGTATCACTTCCTAAGAGAGAAAGTGGCAGAGAAAGAAGTCAAGTTGGACTATGTGAGTACAAAATATCAATTGGTAGATATATTCACAAAGCCCTTACCTAAGGATACTTTTGAGTATCTCAGGGATAAGTTGGGAGTAATTCCCTTCCCTGATTCTGCTTAGAAGAAAGAAGGAAAGGCATCAGTCCTCAAAGATTGGTGGAAGGTTGACTACTCTACCTCAGGAGTAGTACTAGTGTATGCTGAGGGAACCTTTCTTACTAAGTAGTTTATTTTGGTTTCCTATTGAGGTTGACTTATGCATTTAATTATGGTCATAGAGTTAATGTTGGTATCAATCATTGGGAAGCGTGTGGACCTAGATCTAGTCATTCCTTTTGTTGATGATGGATATGAAGGTCAACTTGTTTAGTAGCCTCTTGTATAAATGTAGTTATTGGTTATAGTTTTAGAGATCAATTTTTTGGTAGGAGTTAGAGGTATCCAGGTAGAAGATAGTTTCTAAATCCTCTCATGTTGGAGGAATATTATAATTGAATTTGATGTGTTGGCCCTATCTAGGAAGGCCTTACAGCCCAACATGTATGAGGTAATTTATGAATAATATATCATGATTTATTCTAAATTTTCTCTCTCACTTGTGTATTGCTTCCATGTGTGATCTTTGCAAGGAGGATTTGGATTGGGGTATGCCTTCGGCCCCTCTCCTACCCTGCCTTGTGTCAGGTGGTATCCAAGAGAAGGTTGAGATCTAGATCTGAACTTGAAAGTTTAGATTGAAGGTTCCTTCTTGTTAAACCCTAGTTGATATTGGTTGTGGGGTAGCAGATTGTGATCTAGCCTACAATTGTAGAGGGTTTAAAAGATGGTTTGTGGGAGGTGAGATGTAGATCCAAGATTGGAAAATATATTAAGGTAGATTGCTTCTAGGTTAGAAGTTGTTGAGACAGCCCATCGTAGAGGAAGACATCTTGAAGATGTTAGTGATGAAGAAATTGAAGAAGAATAAGGTGAAGTAGAACCTGCACTTGTGATGGATCAAGGTGAAGAAAGATTGTTGAAGGATTTAAAAAATCTGAAGTCCATACAACATTTCAATCCTCCTGAGTATAGTGTAAAGTTGGATTCAAATGAGTTGGTTGATTGGATCACTGAGATGGAGAAGTATTTTGAGTATGAAAATGTTCCAAAGGAAAAGAAGGTGAATATTGCAAGCACAAAGTTGAAGAGTCATGCAGCCTTGTGGTGGGAGCCTCTGAGATTGGACAAAAAATGGAAAGGCAAAGACAAAATCAAGGTATGGTAAATAAGTTGAAAGGAAAATTTTTACCATGTGATTATCAGATTAACCTAGTTAGGTGAATGCAAAGTTTTTGGTGGAAAGATAGCTCTTGTTTCAACCACTATATAGCTTTTACCTAGGACCTAGGGGAAAAAACGGTGGCTCACTCCACTATATCCCACTACGGTGTGAAATTATATAGATTAGATATTAGATCTAGACATGATGAGGATGAAGTGGAAATCATTTCTAGGTACTTGAATGGATTGAGAGTTTTCATACAAGAAGAAATTAGTTTGGTTAAGTTGGAAAACATTGAGGAAGCTTATCATTTTTCCTTGAAAGCTAAGGAGAAATTGAACAAAAGACATGAGAAAAGATAGAGAGGAAGAGGTAGATCCTATGGTGAAAATAGTAGATCCTACCATGACAAGACAAATATAGATAAAGGCAAGACCGAGTGGAAAGGTGAAAGTTCGGCAAGAGGAAGAGGCAATAACTACTGAGATGGTTATAGTAGAAGTGGTTTCCTTGGAACTTGTTACAATTGTGGAGAAGAAGGACATGGGCCATTTGAGTGTACACATGCAAGAAAGAAGGTTGGTAGTAGTAGAAATACTTTAGTGTAAGAAGACTCACCAAATGAACCTGAGAAAGAGAAGAACTTGATGGTGAGGAGAGCACTTTGGAGTGAAAGTAATAAGGAATATTTGGTAAGGAAAAGTTTGTTCAAGACTAGATGTAGAGTTTTTGATGAAGTGTGGAAGGTAATATTTGATAGTGGAAGCTCAAAAAAATTGGCATTTGAGGAAGTGGTTACAAAATTGTAGTTGGAAATATTGAAACACCTAAAGCCCTATCAAATTTCATGGATCAAAGATGAGCATACACTATTGGTAAGTGAACAATGTTATGTGAATTTGAAAATTGGAAAGTACTATAATAAGGTGTTATGTGATATCATGCCTATGGATTTTTGTCATATTTTTTTGGGTAGACCATGGAAAAATGATAAACACGCTATATATGATGGAAGATTGCATAAATATACTATTTGGGATGATGGGAGAAGACAAATCTTGTTACCTTTGATTGAAGAACCTGTTAGTAGTGTTTGTACATCTGTGAAAATCTGTTTGATGGAAGGAAGACAATTTTTTAAGGATTTGAAGAAGAATGATGTATGTTTTTTTGTGATTCCTAACAAGCCAAGTGAGAAAATAGTGGATAGCATCCTTGAAGATATTGATAAGATACTCACAAAGTATAGGGAGATCATTTCTGATAATGTACCTGATGGTTTGACACTGAAGAGAAGAATTGATCATTGCATGGATCTAATCCCTAGAGCTAGTTTACTGAATAAAGTGCCACATTGATTGACACCTACTGGGAATCAGGAATTGAATTGACAGATCCAAGAATTGTTGCAAAAATGTTTTTTCTAAGAAATTTTGAGTCCTTGTGTAGTACTAGCTATATTGGCACCTAAGAAGAATGGATAATGGAAAATGTGTACTAATTCCAGAGAAATCAACAAGTAAACAATGAAATATAGGTTTCCTATACCAAGAATGGATGACATAATGGATAGTTTGACTGGAGAAAAGTATTTTACCAAAATTGATTTGAAAAGTGAATATCATCATATTAGAATCAAAGAAGGTGATGAGTGGAACACTTCTTTTAAGACAAGAGAAGGTTTGTATGAGGTGATTTATGAATAATATATCATGATTTATTCTACATTCTCTCTCACTTGTTATTATTTCTTCCATGTGTAATCTCTGCAAGGAGGATTTGGATTGGGGTATGCCTTTGGCCCCTCTCCTACCTTACCTTGCATCAGGACTGGAAACATTGATGATCGAAAGAGTACTACTGGTGGAGCATTCTTTTTGGGAGAAAGATTAGTAACTTGGATAAGCAAGAAATAAGAATGCATTTCTCAGTCCACTGCCAAAGAAGAATATGTAGCTACTGCTAATTGTTCAAACCTTGCATGGATAAAACAACTCTTGAAAGGTATGACAGAAGAAATCACTAATCTAGTGATAATTTATTATGATAATAACGGTGCTATAAATATTTCTAAGAATATAGTGATACATGCAAAGACAAAACATATATCTATAAAGTATCACTATTTGAGGGAACAAGTACAAGACAAGCAAGTGAAATTGGAGTTTGTGAAATCAAAAGAATAACTTGCAAATATATTTACTAAATCCTTACTTAAGGATACATTTGAGTACTTGAGGACTAGACTAGGGGCCATCCCCTGTTTATCGATCACTAAGGTGATTAGGAGATTGCATCAACCTGTACCTTATCAAAATATCAAATGATGTTGATGCATATTTCTCACACTTTAGGTTTCCTAAGGTTGTGAAAGTAATAAATTAAAGAACAAAAGAACACTGCATATGAGTACACAAAGGTACTTGATCTAAACCGAACACCATAGATAATGTTTTGGCTACTACAGAGTTGTTTATTCTTTTGGAATTGTTTTCAAAGGGAGAGAAGAATCAATGAAATATCATAATGAGAGAGAAACAAAGGGAGAAGAAGAAGATCAAATCCACAAGGAGAGTCTGCATGATAATGTTGTGTCGTGTATTACACATATTAACTGTACAAGCGAGGGAGAGCTTACCAAGCTACACCATTTATTTATATAGTTGTAGAACAAATGTTTGGTATTCTATGGTGTATTTAATATTATGTTGCCATCAATGTCAAAGGGATAGATTGATAACCTATAATTGATTGAATATCTTGATGGAAAGAATGGACAAGTCAAAGACAATGATTAATAGTCACCAAGCTACTAAAGTATGTATAAGACAATTAAATCAGTCAATGTATTATCATTGATGTCAACTAGTTTGACTATACTTATCATGATGGTTACAAACATTCTAAGAAGGAAAATGGTAAAGGAATGAGATATCTACACAAAGATGAGATGGATATGAAAGATATGGATATGGTATACATTGGGTAACTTATTGATGATTCTATGGCATCATGTTGTTGACTTGATTGTATTACATGATTTTGTTATGTATTGAGGATCATAACTGAGCAAGTTTATGTGGTCAATAAATGAATATTTCTATATACATCAGGCTAGTGTAGTGTATACCAAGTAGAGTATTAATCGAGTAGGTATTCACTAACACATTCTGTATTAACCAAGTGAAATAAATAAATAAATTTTTATAACAATCGATTGAATTGATGAGCTATAAAATTCCTTATGATTTTGAGGTAGAAGATAAATTTTTTTATGATGATCTAATGACTGACAAAATTTAAGATTGATCAAATGAAGGAGATTGAAATATGTTATAGACACAACTACTAAGGAAGGTTTAAATGGAAAAATGAACAATAGAGATTAAGAGGCAAAATATAAAGGATGAAAAGAAAATGGTTTATGTTGTCTATTTAAAGAGACATGAGATTCATTATTGAGTCTAGGATTATTGATACTATAGGAGAATTCATGTGAAAAGACTATTTTCATACACCACTGATCAAACTGGTTAAAGACAAAATTGAGTTGAACTGCAGACATCATTAAACATTAGAGAAGCATACATCGAGTGGAATGAAGTTGGAGGATATGAAGGATTGAATTATTTATTGATTAGATGAGGTATTTTGAGCTTAGCTTAGATTTGAAAATCTATAACTCATAGTTGTATTTGAATCAGATCATTATTGTATCAGTTTAATCATTGTTACAATAAAATCTCTTAACCGAGTGGGACTTAAAAGTCATTTGTATTTTAATATGACATTCAATGAATGTTGATTATTTTCTTGTTGACCCCATAGGGAATGTTGGTGTTAGTGATAAATCCTTTAACCAAGTCACAACTTACAGTGTGTTTTGTACCCTTTAATAGGGTTGGATCCTAACTGAGCTCATTTCAAAAGAGTGAATTATTTTGGGTTACTGGTCTTGTGTGTTTTTTCCCTAACATGGTTTCCACATTAAAAATCTATGTGTTATGTGTGTATGATGTGTTGAATTATTATTTTACTTTACACATTTCATAATTGGGCAGATTAGTAAACACATTAGTTAATTTACAGTCAATCGATACATGAAGTAAAAGATATTGTTGATATCTTACCAAGTTAATTATTTGATTAAAATTTTTGAATATATACATCTAGGAGATTTGGGACTGAAGGATAATTGTACTTAACTGATTCACCCCCCTCTTAGTTATCTAACATGTGCTAGCTTGCCAACTTCCCTCGATTACAAACTGAGTTAGTCAACTTAAACCCCTAACTAGGTCTCTAAGAAACCCTAGCAAGGTTCAAACTAAGCATTTAATAGAAAGAGATAAATAATAGGGAAAACAAAACTTAGTAAATAATAAGAAGTCAAAGTATGAATTAACACACCCAAAAGAGTTTAATTAAAAATAATAATTAAATCAAAAAGTAATAGTAACCCTAATGGTTCATAATGTGAACCAGGTTACTAACAAGCGTAGGAATCTCAAGAAAACATTAAACGCGTGAAATAGGATCCTAAAAACATTCTTATGTGGAACCTAGGGTTATAAAGTTATTATCCATTTAAAAGTTATAATATTAATAATAATTAATTTAAAATACTATATTTTAATACCAAAACATAATGTCATCAAATTTAATTAATTAATTTAAATTAAACATTTAAAAGATTAAAATAACCATAATAAATCTTTAATATTAAATTTATCATTTAGGCTAAGGGAAGTTATTTCTCTAAGTCCCATCCTAAGACATTAAAATATTTCCCTTAGAATAACCCATTAATACATTAAAATATTATTTGTAAATTAAATATTAAATTTACCCACCGACATTATAATAAAAATAAAAATAATATTCAATTGGAAATAGGCATTCATTTTTAAGTTTGAAGAAATAGAAAATTCTAAGAATAGTATTAAAAAGACTAAGGGTCCATTTATTAATATCTCAACATTATCAAATTTAAATTAAATTAAAAATCACATCCAAAAGCAAAATATTAGAATCCCACTAAATAATAAAAGAATCTTTTCACAATCCCAATGAAAATAAAAATAATAAATAAATCAGAATTCAAATTTAAGTGACTGTCAAAACTCTCTAGTCATTAAATTAAAATAAGATAGGGATTAAAATCCAAATAGAATTTAATGAAAACTTAATTAAAAATTAAAATGGCTCCAAAAAGCCAGCCCTAACCGTAATTTGAAATTAGGGTTAGGCTAAGAATAAAACATCTACCAAAATCCTAATCTCTCATTTGGTTATTGCAAGTTTTGCAAAGAGCAAGAAGAAGATGAAGATTTTCAAGTTTTATATACACATAATTAAGTATACATGTATGTATATACACACCAAGGGTGTGTATATACATACATATATATTTATGTATATATACTCTTCAAAAATATACAAGAGGAAAGATAGACAATAACTAAGTCTATTTTTTTTTAACTATCATGATATCAAAATGATATATTTTTCTAACAATGGCAAGAGAAGAGTATATTTACAAACTAATTTTTCTTTCTTTTGATTGCATAAAGTAACCATTGTCTACATAGGAAAAGACATTCATTCATAAAGGAAATCTAACTTTGTTTTTCAAATGGAAAATAAAACCAACAAGTTATTTTTGCATTCAAAAAGCATACAAGATCCTTTTTTTCACATTCTCCTTTCTTTGAAATACATAGTAAATTGGATAAACTTTACACATTCAAGTACAAACATTTTACAAGCATATTACATACATTTAGGTGTTTACATGGCCTTTAATCCACTACTCTCTTTTTTACATGGCTTTTAGCCCTTTTACAACATAAAAATCTACAAACTAAGAAATGACATTAATCATTTTTCTTCAACAAAACCAGAAACTCCTTCACTTAGAAATCTGCAAATAAAAAACCACTTTGACCATGGAGGCTCACCTCCCAACCTAGGTCATTACATGGCTACCCCCAAGCTTAGGGAAATAAATATGGATGGGGTACACACATGTTCAAACTTACATATACATTCAAAAACTAAAAAGTACAAATTTTACATAAAATTCCCTTCCCATGGATTTACACATTGGATCACCTTAGATAGGGGTGAAGGTGGAATGTATCCAAGTAGGAGAAGCCATAAAAATAATACCTTTCCTTCAACAAGGCTCAAAACCATACACTCTTTCCTTCACAAGGCCATCACAAAAATCACCATTCCTTCTCTTTTCCATACACAAGTAAAATCCCTTATGACCTCCAAATAAGTATATACAAAAAAAGATGGCAACGTGGAGCCCAAACATCCATGCCATATCCCCTTTCTCCATGAGGAAGGACTCTACATTATTTGGGCATTCCCAATTAAAACCCTTCACCCTCAAGGCTCTCTTCCCTCCCAAGGGTGAATTTAGCCTTGCAAACCCCCAAAAGAAAAGGAAAAAAAAATAGAAAAATAAACTATACAAGAAGCCATGAAAGATAAGCTTGAAGCTCCACAAAATCACTTACAAACACAACACAAAAAATCTGCATATACATGTTCAAAATCTAATATGGGAAAGTGATATACTAAGAGTTGGGGGGGGGGGGGGGGGGGGGGGAGGGGTTGAATCAGATATCTACTATTAATTCCACTTTGACATAAATTCAACTTATCATAAACATCGAATTCAATAAAATATATCTAACAATCTAACTTCATCCATGAAATTGAAACACATAACACAATGATTTTGGTTACCCAGAAACCCTTGAAAGGTAAAATTGGGGTGGGGATGACACCCACAAATCTTCATTACTATAATATTAAAGTTTTCCTATTAGGGCTATAAAATTTGATCATAAACTAAAGATCTACCCTGTGAGGGGTCTACCTTGTTAAGAACTTACAGACTTATACAATCTACCTTGGTTAAAGGATTTTAAACTTACAACAAAGTAAGCACTCAGTTAAGAGATTTACATAGGCCTGTGAGGACCACTCTGTTAAGAGATTTACCTTGATTCACCCACTAAAATGTATCAGTACTTGATCCTTTAGTTTTCACTGTGATGCTTCTAACAAATCTTCCCCTTCCAATACTTATGTGATCTTCTCAATCAAATATGTCTCTGTTCTACCCTTCACTTCTTTTCTCAATCACTTTGACTGATCTATGCCTATATCAAAATACTTCTTTGCTCAACGTATATGAGATCCCATTCATTCCATTCATACACATACTTTCCATGTTTTAGGGTTTAGATCCCATATTATATAGATAACAAATCAACCTCCTAGATCAAGATCAACAATCTAGATTCTCTATTTATGTCACTTAAGCACTCTTTTAATCTGATAGGCTACATAGCTTACATAGGGATTAATGATTACACTTATAAGGTATGATCACCTCCGTGATTCCCCCAAAAAAATTAAATATTGCATAGATGTCGGCCAAAATGGTTTACCTAAGTGCTTGTGCCATTACAAACACATATGTCAAAACTTGCATTCTTGGCATATGAAGTCTCTGACACTCGACATTAACTGTTCTTCATATACTAGTGCTCAACACTGACATTTCCATACAACTTGGCATAAAATGCTTAGTGATTATTGAAGTACTTAGTGACCTCTATATTTCTTGGTAGTAACTACTACTTGGTAAATGTACAAGTTTATCCATGACCCAGCCTTTACAAGATGGCTCAGTTGCAATGATGATTGACCACCATTACCTAGAAAATGACTAAGTTCTAGACACTAATGGACAACAAAACTTAGGGATCAACAATTTCCCCTTTGACATTAGTGGAAAAAATACTTTGTCATGGTGTTTACATTACAACAAGAGTACTTAGTAATATGAATACTCCCCATAAGAATTTGACTTGATTTTCAAAAGATTCTACATATGTATACATAAGACTCTTTGACATACAATTGAATATATACATTACAAAATAGTATGTCATACCTTGATATACATTCATCACTATCTTTTCTCTATATGTGACATTTCATTTCCCTTAATCTTCCTTCATCTTCCCCTATTCTTGTCATGGCATGTCATTTCCCCCTTGTTTTTATCACTTGAAGCTTCTGGGGTGTAGGGGTGGGAAAATACTTATCCAAAACTGGTTTATGAAGTTTCATTATCATACCTAATGCATTATCCCATCTTGACCTGATAGACTCCAAAACCTATATCTTTATTTCTAGCTGGGCACCTAGATCAATTAAGCTCTCAACAATAGAGAGATGAGGATATCTTTGTACTAACTCCTTTTCCATTGCTAATTCCCTCTACATAACCTTCAGATGAGGTGTTAACAATGTTTATATATAAATTAGCTTAGCTCTTATTCATCCATCATTAGCCATCAACTTGGCTAATCTCCCTTGTGCATGAAGTAACCTAGTGAAGTGAATGGAGCTAGAGCTTGTATCCATGCTCAGTGAATGACTGGTAGACTTCAAGTCTAGTTGCATTTTTTCAATCAACTCTTGATTGTCCTCAATGAAGTCTTATACATTACATAATTTCTTATACAAAGAATGAACATTCTGCACAAATTCTTCTAAATTAGCCACTAAGGTAGAAAGTTCTACCTATTTTACTACTATTTCAGTGGAGATCTTTTCAAGTACCTTGATCTCAAACTTTCTCTTAGACTATTGCATAAGTTTTTCATTTTTCTCAATGTCATCACAATTCACCTTCTTAACAATTTGAACTAGTTATTCCAAGATAGGTGAAATTTAATTCACATCATCCATTTCAAAAGCTTTAATAAATATACCTTTAAATTCATGCAAAACTCTTTTTTGCTAATGCTCTCTTCTTAACTCTTCTTTCTTTCTTTTCTTCTTCAAAATATCTTGCAAGATTTGCATTTTGTCATAAGTTAAGTTATCAGTGTGCCACTTAGGAATCACTATAACTTCATCAAGTGTAACCTGTGTTCCTGGAGATTTCTCCTTTTTCTTCTATGATTTCTTGTTAGGTGTATTCCCACTTGGCATCTATATAAGAGCTTTAATATCCTCTTGTTCCTTAGGATTTGGATTTTTCTTGGTTGCCTCCTCTATTTTCTTCTTTTCCTCCATATGAGGACTTGCTATTACTAATGTAGATTTTTCTATCTGATCTTTTAGGCTTTCTTCTCCTTGTTCTTTCTTACCTTCCTCGACAGATGCACTATATATTTTTATTACCGGATTGTCTTGTTTCTCAGCACTGGTACTCTATGAGACTTGTGGTTCAATTGTGACTGTATGAGGGCTTATAAGTGTAGTGTCTATAGTTGATGTATTCTCATTCCTTGGATATTCATGTGCTTGAATTAAAACAAGATTAGTTCTCAATAGAAACTAATCTGAGGCTACCTTGACAATTATTTGACTCTTAATTTCTTCCTTAGTTAATATGTTAGCTTTGATTGGGGTATCATCATTGATGTCCACAATTGTGATCACATCCTATGATCTAATCACTTCTTCCTTCTATCCTTCTTCCTCTTGTTTCTAAGGTTCATAAATGTCTTTCTTATTATCTAGCTCCACTTGACTGGATGTACCTTCACCCAGTTGTGAACTCTTCTCAATGATTAGTCCAAAAATAATCTTCCATAACCTAGTGCTTTGTTGAACATCATCTTCAACCATATGCTATAAAATATAATAAGCCTAGAGCTTGGGTACAAACCTTTTGATGTACTACTCCAAATATGTCTTTATGTACTCTAGGGATAGATCTGACATGACCTGAGCTAGTGTACTCTCCCTTATCTATTTTTTTGTCATCATGGCATGCTACCATTTTTTATCAATTATTTTATATAGCTCTTCAGGGATGAGATTCCCCATTTGTAAAGGTGTCATCTTGAATGTGCACAAAATCTCTAGCATTTCCTCTTCCACTTTCTCTTTGTCATCATTTTTTAGCTTTTCAAATTTGATTTTCTTGAAGTCTGCTAATCAAGTAGTGCTTTTGATATTGTGGCGTATTTCATCCATAGTCAATAAACATCTTTATGATGATACTTTCACCTTTGTATTCTCCTCTATATCTATGATAAAGGGTGCTCCGCTTAATACCACAAACACATAATAGAAATAGAGAAACAACAACAATTTGCAAGAACATAAAATGGGCTTCTTATTATCTCCACAAATGTGGAAATACAAATTTCAAGATTACAACATGCAAATCCACATGGGTATTTTCCCTTACAATATTTTGTAGGAAAAAGCCTCAAATCATTACCTAGATCTACCCAGAATTACCCTAGACAACACTATGGGCCTCTCTTATGTAGGCAATTTCCACTGCCCAAGAAGGTTCTAGAATTTTAGCCCTTAAGGTCTGTTAGAAAGTAAAGATCCCCAAGATAACTGAGAGGGGGGGGGGGGGGGGGGGTGAATCAGTTATCAGATAATTTAACCATTCAACTGCTTTAAACAATATAATCAATGTACTAATCAACCATAGAAAGCTAACCTACACAATTGCACAATAACACAAGATATGTTGACTAGGGAACCTCTTGAAAAGAGTAAACCCCAGTGGGAATGATGCCCACAAAATGATGCACTAATATGAAAGTTCCTTGTTAGAGGATGGACCCTGTTAGGAGTCTTATGAAATACATTCAGTACATATAAATCCCTGTTAGGAGATCTTGAATCCCTGTTAAAAGATTCTAACCCGGTTAAGAGTTTATGGAAGACAGAAGGACCCACTGCCCAAACAGCTTCAAGGCAAGATCTCTGAACCCACTATCCAAAAGATCTTAGAATTATTCAATAGAATAATATGAAATATATTACCTCCTTCACACTATGCCAAAACCACACTCTCTGCTACACAAGATCACAATTCCAGATCTCTGTACTCACAAGTCTTCATCACTGAATTAGCCCTTTTCTTCACTTCATACATATATTCACATCTCAACCTTCATAGTACTCATTGAAACAAGGAAAAAATTCCTTCTTATATACCAAACTCAAATAATTAAAAATGAGTCAGTACTCAATTACAAAATAATAAATTCTACACGCTACACACAAAATTTCACATAAAACTGTCAGCTTCTAGATACTGTAATTTTCTCCAAACATATCTTTAAAGTTTGTGCTATGAACCAAATCATCATTAATGAGTCTCCAACATCCCTTTAACTGCACAAAATTAGATTCCATCCCATCTAAGAGATATCCTCTGATTTCTGAAAATCGCTTCACAGAAACACTGTCTAAACACTGCTTTCACCAAAATGCTCATAACTCTCATAAATGAATGGATTTCTTTTTGCACTATTAACCATAGGTTAATAACACACCAAAGAACATACCATCAATTGTGCAAAATCCAATCTACAATACAACATGTGTGCAAAACAAAATTGTACCTACTTTCCTGCTGATATCTAGAATATCACTGTGTTGACATCAATGACAATCCAAGTCATGAATGCAACAACAACTGCTACAGAATGACTGCCAAAATACTTTTCATTCATTCCTAACAATCTCCCCCATTTGCATTGATGGAAACATAGATGAAAAACATCCAATGTTCCAAAAATCCAATACTGCAACATCACTGCAAAATATCAAATTAAATCTTGCTTTGTTTTCCTATTCAGCTCTCTCATACAATCCACAATGTTTTTCATGTATATCTCTCCCCCATTGACATCAATGATAGAAATTCCATCACTAAGTCAACAACAACTTAATGTCAAAAGATACTTTTCAAAAAAATACAATAACAAGAGTCCTCATGACTCAGCTCATAAACTCCCCCATAGAGGAAGTTCCAACATCCAATCCAGAAGAAAGATAGGGCTCATATACCACTGGACGGATGCAATCATCTGCATCAATTCTCAAAAATAGGTTAGGGCATAACCCCAAGCATACCTCTCAGATACACAAATGTATCCTTAGGTAAAGGTTTTGTAAATATTTCTGCTATCTGCTCCTTTGTACTTATGTACTCCAATCTTACTTCTTTTTCTGCAACTTTCTCTCTTACAACATGATACTTGATCTCAATATGTTTAGTCTTAGAATGTAAAATGGGATTTTTTGACATACTCACTGTACTGGTGTTATCACAATGTATAACAACAGGCTCATCAAACTTTATTCCAATATCCTTCAACATCTGCTTCATCCAAATAATCTGATTACAATTATTTGCTACTGCAACATATTCTGCTTCTATTGTACTTTGTGAAGTACAATTCTGCTTCTTACTTAACCAAGAGACCTATTTTCCTCCAAGAAAAAAGGCTCCACCACTGGTGCTTTTCTTGTCATCAATGCGGCCTCCCCAATCTACATCAGTATAGGCACATAAAGTAAAATCATTAGAATTCTCATACCATAATCCATAATCCATTGTTCCTTTCAAATATCTCAGTATTCTCTAGGTTCTACTTGAAATCTTGCTACAATCCCAACTAAATGTGTTATATCAGGTCTTGTATGTGTCAAGTACTGCAATCCTCCAATCATAGATCTGTATTTTTTCTACTCAATTGTTGGTGTCTCATCTTTGCTAGATAACTTATGTCCAGTTACCATAGGTGTTCCAACAGGTTTAGAATCTTTCATTCCAAATATTTTCAATAAGTCATTCAAATACTTAGTCTAACTTACAAATATACCTTCCTTGCTTTTTGTTATCTATAATCCCAAAAAATATTTCATTTCTCCAATCATGCTCATCTCAAATTCAATCTTCATTTCATCTGCAAATTTGTCACTAGCTTCATCTTGTCCTCCAAAGATAATATCATCAAAAAATATAACTATAACCAACAAACCATTCTCAATTTCTTTTATGTATAAGTTACTATCTGTTGTTCCTTTTATAAATCCCAATTTCAATAAATACTTATCCAATCTTGCATACCAGGTTCTAGGTGCTTGTTTTAATCCATATAACACTTTCTTTAACTTACATACCATATCTCCTTCTTGTGTCAAAGGAAAACCTTCAGGCTGCTCAATGTAGACTTCTTCTTCCAATTCACCATTCAAAAATGCTGATTTCACATCCATTTGATTCACTTTGAATTTCTTGTAAGCTGCATATGCTAGAAACATTCTCACTGCTTCAAGTCTAGCCACAGGTGAAAAATTTTCTTCATAGTCAATTCCTTCTTGTTGTGAATATCCTTTACATACCAATCTTGCTTTGTTTCTTATCACTTCTCCTTGTTCATTCATCTTGTTTCTGAATACCCACTTTGTTCCAATCACATTCTTGTCTTTAGGTCTAGGGATCAATTCCCATGTCTTGTTTTTTTCAATATGCTCTAGTTCTTCTTTCATAGCAATAATCCAATGTTCATCTTCACAAGCTTCATTAGTAGTCTTACGTTCAATTTGAGAAATCAAACATAAATGTACCTTATTTTGAGTCAAAACTCCTCTATCTAAACTTCCAATAACTTGCTCAATAGGGTGATGTCTTGAAGTATACCTGTTAGGTGTCATAGTTACTGATCTTGTTCCAACTGTAGATTCTTCTCTGCTTTCTTCTTTGTTTTCTTCTCTATTTTCTTTAGTATGACTTTCATTCAGCAAATCACTGTTAGCTTCAAAAAATAATTCTGCATTTTCAATGTTAGGCTGAGGTTGTGCTTCTCCATCAGATTCATAATCAAGCATTCTTTCCTGAATTTTAAACTTCTCATCAACTTTTACATTTGCACTTTCAACAATAGTCTTAGTTCTTTTGTTATAACATCTATATGCTTTGCTTTTTAAAGAATATCCAAGAAATATTCCTTCATCACTTCTAGGATCAAATTTTCCTATATCATCATCTCTCTTTATATAACATTTACTTCCAAAAATTCTAAAATACTTAACTGAGGGTGCATGTCCAAACCATAATTCATAAGGTGTCTTGTTTGTATCTACTCTAATTTGTACTATGTTCATAGTGTATACTGTTGTGTTCACTGCTTCTCTCCAAAAAGTCTTAGCCAAATCATTTTCAAACAACATAGCTCTTGCTACTTTAGTTATTGACCTATTCCTTCTTTCTGCAATACCATTTTGTTCTGGTGTTCTAGGGGCTAAAAGTTGTCTCTTAATACCATTGATTTCACAAAAGGTGTTAAACTCTCTAGATTTAAATTCACCACCTCTATCAGATCTTAGACACTTAATCTTCATTCCAGATTCATTCTCAATTTTTCTTTTCATGATCTTAAATTTATCAAATGCTTCAGATTTTTCTTTCAAAAATGCAATCCACATCATCCTTGTAAAATCATCAACAAGAATCATAAAATACCTTTCTCCATAGAATCCTCTAGTCCTAGTAGGACCACTCAAGTCTATATGAACAATCTCCAGCTTCTCTATCGATGTGAACTTCTTGTTGGGAAATAAACTCCTTTTCTGCTTTTCCATCATACATTCTTTGCAAATCATGTTAGTGGGTTTCATAATTCTAGGTAAATCTCTTACCACAAGTGTAGTGCTCACCTTGAAAATATTATCAAAGTTTATATGACAAAACCTTTTATACCATAACCAACTATCATCAATCTTAGTTATCAAACATGTCATCTTAGTAGGATTCAATTGAAATACATTACCTCTAGTTTTGGATCCTTTTCCAATCAGATTTCCATCTTTATCTTTTATCACACAAGTTTTCTCAGTAAACCAAACCTTATAACCCTTATCAGCCAATTGTCCAATGCTTAGTAGATTATGTCTCAATCCATCAACAAAGAAAAACATCATCAGTGTTAGTCTTTCCATCAAGAGTAATAGATCCTATACCCTTAATCAAACAAGGTGCATTGTTACCAACCCTAACAATTCCTCCATCATAATTATCTAACTTAACAAACTTTCTTTTATCTCCAATCATATGATGTGAACAACCACTGTCTATAATCCAATCAGATTTATTTTCAACTTGAGAAACTAATGCTTTTTCTTCCCTTTTATCAAATTCAAAACTTTCTTCTTTAATTGCTACAAATCCTATTTCCTCAAAGTTATCATTATCACTATCACTTAAATGTCTTTCAATTCCTTCTTCAAGATCTTCATCATTTGCATAATAACATTCTTTAGATCTCCTAGGTTTAAAGTTGCTTCTATACTTCTTAACTCTTTTAGAACATTTAGATGCAAAATAACCATATTCTTGACAAGTCCAACATTTAAAGATTTTCTTACCATCTGGTTCTCTTTTTACAAGTAATGAAATACCTTCTTCAATCTTCTTATCTTCCTCAGATTTAGATCTACTACTATTGGCATAATCTCCATTCACACTAGTACTTCTTGTAGGTCTAATGTTAAGAGCACTGAATGTTGTTTCCATTCTAGGTAGCTCTCCTGATAATCTCAAGTTCATCTCTGTTGTTTCTAATCTTCCAAGAAGAGTCTCTCTTGAAAAGTTTGATGTACAAGGTATCACTTGTTCAATCATCTATGTTGTCTGCTTGAATACTCATGTCAAAGTTTTTAGAATTTTCCATATCACTTCATTCTCTATCTTATCACCTCCACAAGACTTTATTCCTATTACAATCTCAGACATCCTACCAATATAGCTTCTAATAGATTCATCTTCCATCATTCTGATATCTTCAAATGCACAAATCCAATTATGTAATCTAGCCTTCTTTGCATGTTCATCACCTTCAAAAGTAGAATGTAAAGCTTTCCAAATTGCATGAGATGTTTTCAAACATCTTACCTGACTATATTCATTCTCCGGTAGTGCTGACAAAAGTGCTTCTCTTGCAAGTATGTTACACATGAATAGATCTAGTTCATCTTTAGTTCCTGCCTCTAGATTGTCTTCCTTAATGATAGTCTTCTTATTCTTTGTAATCAACCAATAACTTGGTCCTAAACACAATAGATGTGTCTTCATCTTTTCTTTCCAACTGTTAAAATTTACTCCATCAAACTTAGGGCTTTCTTTTCTAAAATTCACCATGGATCTCCTTAAGTTGTTAAACTTTTCTTTCAAGGACCTACTGCTCTGATACCAATTGTTAGAAAGTAAAGATCCCCAAGATAACTGAGAGGGGGGGGTGAATCAGTTATCAAATAATTTAACCATTCAACTACTTTAAACAATATAATCAATGTACTAATCAACCATAGAAAGATAACCATACACAATTACAGAATAACACAAGATATGTTGACTAGGGAACCTCTTGAAAAGAGTAAACCCTGGTGGGAATGATGCCCACAAAATGATGCACTAATATGAAAGTTCTTTGTTAGAGGATGGACCCTATTAGGAGTCTTATGAAATACATTCAGTACATATAAATCCCTGTTAGGAGATCTTGAATCCCTGTTAAAAGATTCTAACCCGGTTAAGAGTTTATGGAAGACAGAAGGACCCACTGCCCAAACAGCTTCAAGGCAAGATCTCTGAACCCACTATCCAAAAGATATTAGAATTATTCAATAGAATAATATGAAATATATTACCTCCTTCACACTGTGCCAAAACTGCACTCTCTGCTACACAAGATCACAATTCCAGATTTCTGTACTCACAAGTCTTCCTTCATCACTGAATTAGCTCTTTTCTTCACTTCATGCATATATTCACATCTCAACCTTAATAGTACTCATTGCAACAAGGAAAAATTCCTTCTTATATACCAAACTCAAATAATTACAAATGAGTCGGTCCTCAATTACAAAATAATAAATTCTACACGCTACACACAAAATTTCACATAAAACTATCGGCTTCCAGATACTGTAATTTTCTCCAAACATATCTTCAAAGTTTTCATTGTGAACCATGTCATCATTAATGAGTCTCCAACATTCTTTTAATTGTGCAAAATCAGATTCCATCCCAGCTAAGAGATATCCTCCGATTTCTAAAAATCGCTTCACAAAAACACTGTCTAAACACTGCTTTCACCAAAATGCTCATAACTCTCATAAATGAATGAATTTATTTTTTCACTATTAACCATAGGTTAATAACACACCAAAGAACATACCATCAACTATGCAAAAGCCAATCTATAATACAACATGTGCACAAAACAAAACTGTACCTACTTTCCTGCTGATATCCAGAATATCACTGTGTTGACATCAATGACAATCCAAGTCATGAATGCAACAACAACTACTATAGAATGACTACCAAAATACTTTGCATTCATTCCTAACAAGGTCGAATATCCTAAGAATTATTTTATTTTCATTTTATTTTACATAGGGTCAACTCCAAATAATTACAAAATATGTTTTTAGGTACCCCCAACTTCCAGAGGCTATAAATTTCTAACTATGGCTCTCTTTTTCTATTAAAACTAATTTTTGAAAATGGCACGACCTGATCTACAATGCCTAACTTGCACAAGCTCTAGTCATCTAGGGGTCAATCAAGATCTAGAGCCTCTAAGGCCTTCAAAATTGAGCTCAAAGATTTCATACCCAAAAACCTCTATAACTTCACTGATACAAATGATATGTCAATGAAACTCAACTGGTAGGCTGATATGACTAAGATGAACCTCCACTTGTGAAATCAAAAAATTTTGAAATTGCATGACCAACTTACTAAAAATAGTAAGTTTCCATAAATAGCAGCTCTACATAAGATAGCCCTTATTGAAAAGAAACCAGAAATATTTTTGGGTGATGCAAGATTGCCCTTACACCCAAGATGCTCCCGCATCAGACACCCAAGGTAATTTAAGAAGTGACCCTGTCATGTCTCAGGTGTGAAGAGGAAAAACAAGATGGTTAACCTCCTCCCTTGTCATCCATAATGAATCTTCTACATATCATCCTTTCCATTTGACTAGATATTCTTCATATGCCATGTTCCTTGTGCTTCTACCAACATGACTATCCATTATATCCTCAATCTCCTTGGTAGCTGAACTAGTTGCTAGAATAATCCACTATGCTTCTATGATCTCATCTTCAACACCCCCTTAATGATACTCTGTCAAATTTAAAATTTTAAATACATGTGAAATATTTAGCTCAGTAGGAAATTCTACCTCATAGGTATTTCCTAAATCACGCTTCTTCAATATCTTACATGGCCCAAACTTCTTCATTTTCAACTTGTTATATGTACCAACTGTAAATCACTCCTTTCACAAATGAACCATGACTTCATCACCAACTTGAAATTCCCTATGCCTCTTTTTCTCATCCACCTTAGCCTTATACTGTGCATTCATCTTGGTAATGTGCTTCCTCACTTCCTCATGGTTGTTCTTCAAATGTTCTGCAAAATCCTCAGCTTCAACACTACTTATTTCTCCTTTATCTATCTTTCTCAACTTAGATGCATTTCTGGGACTACTTCCATATACAATATAGAATGATGATTTACTAGTGCTTCTGTTGACATAATTATTGGATGCAAATTTTGTCTATGGTAAAATCAAATCCCATCCTATTAGCTTATCTCCAACCAAACATCTTAGAAAATTCTCCAAACTCCTATTCACCACCTCTATCTGTCCATCAATCTGTGGATGATGTGATGAACTAAACCTCAAATCTATCTTTAGCTTCTTCCACAATGTATGCTAGAAATATCCAACAAACTTAGTGTCTCAATCTAAAACTATAATCTTTGGCAAACCATGTAGTCTCACCACTTCTTTGGAAAAAAAAATCTTCTACATAAACTACATCATTAGTCTTTTTGTAGGGAATGAAATGTTCCATTTTTAAAATCTATCAACCGCCACAAAAATTGAAACATATCCCCATTGAGTCTTTGGGAAACCAAAAATAAAATCCATACTGATATCCTCCCATGGCTTCTCTAGCATAGGTAATGGATGATACAGCCTTGTATTTTGTTTCACTCCTTTTTCCATTTGACATACTCTGAAACTTTGTACAAAATTATTGACATCTTGTTGCAACTGTGGCCAATAATATCTCTCACTAACCAAATCAAGGGTTTATCATGACCAAAATGTCTAGCCAATACTCCACTATGTTTCTCCTTGATGAGATTCTCCCTCATAGAACTTCATGGAATGCACAACTGACTCCCTCTAAATAGCATACCATCTTGGATGATGAAATCCAACCACTTCATTTTGTTTAGAGTAACAAGTTTTGTCCAAGCTTTCCAAGCTTCACCAAAATCAAGATCCTCTAGATACAAACTCTTGAGTGCCTTGAACCCAACCACCTTAATCTACATCTATGTCAGCAATATTTTCCTTCTTCTAAGTGCATCTATAGCCCTATTAAACTTTCCACTCCTATGTTTCAAAAAAAAAAATGTAACTCTACAAAAACTCAACCCATTTCAAATGCCTTTGATTCAACTTTCCTTGAATATTCAATATTGCAAAGCTTGATGATTAGTATATAAAACAAACTCCGTAGGAAGAAGATAATGTCTCCATTTCTTCAATGCTTGAACTATAGCATAAAAGTCATGATTATAAATAGAATATTTCCTCTTGGCATCATTTAACTTCTCACTAAAATAAGAAATAGGTTTACTTTCTTGGATCATAACATCTTCTATTGTAGTACCACTAGCATCATAGTCTACTTGAAACACATTATTAAAATTTGGAAGCGCTAAAACATGTTGCTCTGTAACTTTCTATTTCAACAATTTAACACTCTTATCTGCCCGAATAGTCCACTTAAACTCTTTCCTAACCCTTCTCATTGTTTCAGTCAAGGGTCCACAAATACTACTAAAACTCTTAATAAATTTTATGTAAAAAATATCCAATCTATGAAAAGATCTTACCTCAGTAGCACTCCTTGGAGTAGGCCATTCAAGGATAGCCTGCACTTTCTCAGGGTCCATTTATAGACCTTTTGCTGAAACTACAAATCCCAAATAAACTAACTCCTTCTTCACAAAACTGCACTTCTTCAAATTAATCAATAATTTATCTTCCCTTAACTTCTCAAACACCATACGAATATGCATCATATGCTCCTCCAATGTCTTAATAAAGATCAAAATAC
Organism: Chamaecyparis obtusa; assembly: GCA_027943335.1. Classification (NCBI taxonomy): domain Eukaryota; kingdom Viridiplantae; phylum Streptophyta; class Pinopsida; order Cupressales; family Cupressaceae; genus Chamaecyparis; species Chamaecyparis obtusa. Next base: position 2,538,343 of record BSBK01006215.1, read on the forward strand.
CATCTAGGTAAATAATGAAAAACTTACCCAGAAATTCTTTTAGAACCTCATTCATGAGCCACATGAAAGTGTTCAGTGCATTAGTTAGTCCAAAAGGCATGACTAACCACTCATAAAATCCTTCTTTTCTTTTGAAGGCAATCTTTCATTCATCTCCTTCTCTGATCTGAATTTGATGATATCCACTCTTTAGATCTATCTTTGTGAAATACACAACTCTACTCAAACAGTCCATAATATCATCCATCCATGGCAATGGAAACCTATAGTTGATTGTGATCTTATTTATAGCCCTAGAATCTATGCACATCCTCCATTCTCTATTCTTCTTTGGTTCTAAAATTATTGGTACAACACATGGACTTAGGCTCTCCCAAATCAACCCCTTCTGCAACAACTCATGTACTTGTCTATTCAACTCTTCAGTTTCTACTGGTGTCATTCTATGTGCTGCCTTATTTGGAAAACTAGCTCCTAGAATTAAGTCCATCTAATAATTGATCTTCCTTACCAGTGGTAATCCATCGGGAACATTATCAGATACAATATCTTGAAATTCATTCAATAAATTTGCAACTTCTACAAGTACATCTTCTACTTCCTCTTTACCAGCTTTTAGAATTAAAGAAAAACACATATGCTCTTGCCTCATACCCTCTACGAATTTTCTTCCATCAACAAAACTTATTCTTGCATTACCACATATGTTTTCTTTTGTTTCCCTCAATCACTTTAGCTTATGTCTCACTCCATCCTTTGTTAGGGAATAGGTATTCGCACAACCAACATGTACATAACATCTGCCAAACTACCATAGTCTACCCAAAAACATATTACATGACTCCATAGGTATGATATCACATAGTACCTCATCATGGTATCCATCAATCTTTAACTTTACTAGGCACTGACCATGACCTTGTAGGTGTTTCTATCTCTTGAGCTTCAACATTGTGACCATCTCTTCTAACTCCAAATTGTCAGTGCTTACACTATTGATAATAACATCACAACACTTACCCTCACACTTGCATCTAGTGTAGAACAAGCTCCTCCTTTGTTCAAGTTCATTCTCACTAGTTAGCAAGACTCTTCTATTAATTAGTATTTCTCCACTTTCAACATCTTCAAAATGTGATGATTTGGCATCTTCATCCACATGTACAATTTGTATCATCTTAAAATGGAAGCACTTCCATGATAAGAGTGTTTATCCCTTTGAGTAAGTAGTTTGGGGTTATGTCAAGTGCCTTGATCAGGTCTTTGCATGTATTTCACTTTTCTCCACACTTTCCACTTCTTCCCCACACTTGATTTCTTCATTCTAGGTGAAATTAGGGTTAGGATTTTAAGGATTCTCCTGAATTTCCCTCTTCCATTGCTCTATTTTCTAGGTAGGGTTTAGAAATGGATCCTCTTGGGCTTCATCATAGTAATCATAGGATTTTATGTCTATCACTAACATTCTATCCTATTTTGGCATCAGTTCTAGGTTTCTGGGCATCCCCGGGACCTCCTGACTTGGTTCTGAGTGAAATTGGGACTAGGGTCAGGGTCGAGTTAGACCCTGACTAGGTCAGGGTCGATCTAAGACCTTGACTAGGTTAGGGTCAACCTCAACTTTGACCCCTTCCTCCAAAATTTCAATTTCTAGAATCTCCAGGCTTCGAGCTTTCGGGAGATTTATTTTCCTGCTTCTAGGTCGGCCATTTCAAGTTTCAGGATGGTAAATCCTTTAATTGCATTTAATCTAGGTATATTTTCTAAAGGTGAGGACTCAATTGGGATTTAATTCTCCAAGGTGGCCCTTCTAGAGGAGTGTGCCCTAGATCACTATAAAAGGAGGTCTTCTTCTCTCATTTTGACATCAAGTTTTCATATCTCATAATCAAGGTTTGCAATCAAGCATCTAGAGCTCTCAAGTGCAAGCAAGTCTTCAAGCATTCAAGTGTTCAAGCATCCATTCATCAAGGAGATCCATTATCAGCTATTGAAGGATTTAATCTCTTTGGATCCCCCTTTGATGATCCATCCTTCTCCATTCATTCAAGCCTTCTCATATGCAAAGATCAAGTCAAGATTAGTGTTGAAGATCAAATACCATTGATTGGAGACATCATATATCCATTGAAGCATTCCTACTTGTGGATTTGAGGATTCAAATCCTCTACAAGGACTTCAACATAAGTGAGGTGATTTGTTTCAATTAATTTGTTTATGCACAATATATTTCAATTTAATTTCAAGGTTAATTCCTAAACTAGGGTTTGACCAAGGCAAACCCCCCATACCACAAAAACCCCCATTTTCTTGTAGGTACAGGTGCAGAGTTTCAGATCTAAGAGTGAATTTGGATACCCTTTTTGGCAAAATTCCAAGATTTGCAAACAGAATTTGAATCGAACTTAAAATAAAGAATGTGGTATTTGACCTTTTATGAGGGTCAAACCCAAGCTGAGCCATCTTGAGGAAAGATTTATGGTTTTTCTCTATCTCAACATTTCTAGTCTAGGACAGGTTTCAAATTTTCTTGAAAGTGCACACAGACATCAGAATTCAACATTTTCCAGATCTACCCTAATTTGAGGTTAGTAATTGTATTTCAATTATTCTATATTCTAAACATAATCCTCCATAGGGAAATATTGGATTTACTCTCTCTTCCTACTCTTTTCCATAAATTGATTCAATTGTGCATTAACCTTTTGGTTGATCAAATTAGATCTCTTCTTTGGAGAATTTGGGTTTGAGAATAGGTCTCATATTTCCCCCCTTTACATTTGAATAGGGGTGAATCCATTTTACCACTATTCATTTTGGTGAACCCGATGTGATTACTCTCTTTTCTTTTTTGGAATTGGATGCCTTATTGTGCTTTCATTTTATCTTGTTAGTATTAGATTTGTCCTTTGTGATTGATATTGCATGCTAATTAGATTTCATATTCATGCTTTATGTGTTCTTAGTTTAGTTCATTTGCATTACCTTAGTTTATGAGCTTTACTACCACTAGCCCTACTTATAAAATTCTAGTTAGAAGAAGTTGTAGACTCATGGGTGCCTTTGATCCTGAATCTTCTTCTCCTTTCCTTAGGATCCCCGATGATAACTTGATTCTTCATGATTCCAATCCTACTATGGAGAAAAACTCTTCTCACTCATCTCATGATGAGGATGAGGCTTTAAGAGTGTTGGATACAATTGTCTGAAGGAGATTGTTGGATTAATTGTGTGTTTTATTTGATGTCACATAAATGTCATATCATTTATCATGCTCAGTCGGTCAGCAAAGCAGTTCCCAGTGATTACCGAGCTCAATCGATTAGCAAGATGGTTTTCTATGTTTACCAAGATCTCTCGGTCTTCAAAGGATGTTGTAGAATTTGCAGTGGTAACTGAGTTCACTCGATCACCAAAGGAATTCTTTTCAGATTAGTGTTTACCAAGCAAGGTCAGCCTAGTAAAGAATTTTGTTAATTTGAGGAATAAAGTTTGTTTATTCAAGCCGACTGTTGTATTGAGTGTTAATGTTTGTAATGATTATTAGTGCCAACTTGACAATGTGAATGGACAGTGTGAATGGTATATATAGAAGGTCAAGTTGTGAATTAAAAGTGTGCAAGTGAAAAAGAGAGTGAAAGTGTGGACAAGTGTGAAAGAGGAAGAGTGTGTGGATGAGCGAACATGCAAATCATTTTGAAGGAAAGTGTGAGCGAATTTTGAAGGATGATTAGATATCCTTGAGGAGCAGCAGAGATATATTTGATCAGGAAGGATCTAGTGAAGCAAAATAGAGATTTGTAATCAAAAATTTAGTTGCATCATTATTCAAGTCATTTCATTGTTACTTTCTTACCATTGTAGCAGTGATTTCAAAATCTCTTAACAAAATTGGTTTAATAGCCATTTTGCAAATCCTCTAACAAGGTGATAGTTCTATTGAATTGTTTCAAAGACCTCTTACAAGGCCACTCCTAATAGAGTGATTAAATCCTCTAACAAGGTCACACCTAACAGTGTGTTTTGTAACCTTTAACTAGGTTGGCTCCTAACAGGGCTCACTTCAGAAGAGTGAAAAATAGTAACTAGTTACATTGGTGGTTTTTCCCATATTGGGTTTCCATGTTAAATCTGGTGTCTCTTGTGTTCATGTTATTTTCTTTATGCACGCATGTTAATCACTGATGAATACTTAAGAATAGTTATAATTAATACTCGTTGCAATAACCAAGTTTCAACATTTATTTGTATGTTTACCGAGTAACAGTAGTAAATGAATTAATAAGACATCTAAGAGATTTGTGGTAATATTTTTGTGGTTAACTGATTCACCCCTCACCCCCCCCTCTCAGTTACTCCATCTATATTTCCAACAATTGGTATCAGAGATTTTCATGCTTGTAGGAAGGGTTTCAAGGACCTAAGCTAAAGATCAGGATGTCTTACAAGAAAGAAATTCCAAGGCTTAACAAAGATAATTTTTTAGCATGGCAAGGTCTCGTGAGACTTCATCTGGCTTCCATTGGTGATTCAAGATGTAAATATCTTGATGGAGAATATACAGCTCCTACTGGCACATTAACTATTGAAGACATTGCAGAGAAAAAGAACCATAACACCATGATGATAGACATTACATCAGCTCTTAGCTATGAAGAGTTTGATGAGATCAAAGACTACACAACTGCTTATGCAATGTGGAACAAGCTGAAGAAAATTTATGGTGGTGATGACAATGTGAAGAGAGCCAAAGCAGAAAGCCTAAGAGGACAGTTTGATTAGATGAAAATGAGAGAAGATGAAAACATTGCAAAATATGCTGAAAGGATCAAGGAAAGTTTTAGTGTAGTCAAAGCCTCTAGAGGAAAAATTGATGATGAAACTATTATAAGTAAGGTTCTCAGAACATTATTTCCTATCTATGCAATAAGAGTATCTACTATTCAAGAAAGAAGATGTGAAGAAAATCACAATATAACTTTGGATGCTTTAGTGGGAAGATTGATAGCCTTTGAGTTGGATAACTATGAAAACTATGTTCCAACTTCCAAAAATATTGAATCAGCATTTGAGGCCAAACTTTCACTTAAGAAGGGCAAGAAAATAAAGGACACCCAGACAGAGAGTGAAGAAGAATCAGAGGAAAGTTCTGATAGTGATCTTGAAGTTATTGAAGCATTACTTGCAAAGAAATATACTAGAGGCAGAGGTAAATACAAAGGTAAAACTCCCTTAATCTATTTTTCATGTGAAGAAATTGGTCATATTGCAGCTAGGTGCCCAAACAAGCAAAGCAAGGATGAGAAGAAAGGTCACAAGTACAATGGAAAGAATAATTTCAAATCATTCAAGGATAAAGGTAAGAAAACATGTTTTATGGCTAAGGATTCTGATAATAGTGAAGATGAAATTGTCTACATTGCTGTAAAAGATGAATCTGATGATGATGAAGATAAGATGAAACTTATCTCTCATGTAAGAAAAAATTATACATGGATCATAGACAATGGATGTTCACATCATATGACTAGTGATAGAACAAAGTTTGAACACCTTGAAGACTATGATGGTGGTAATGTAAGGTTTGGAAACAATGAACCTTGTTGCATAAAAGGAAGAGGATGAATCTCATTAACCAAAGAACTTATATGTGATAATGCATATTGGGTTGAAGGACTAAAGCATAATCTTCTAAGTGTAGCACAGCTAATCAACATTGGATTCAAGGTTGAATTCATGCATGGCAAAGCAAGACTACTAGATGACAAGGGAAAACTGATTGGATCAGGCAAACAAACCAAAGGTAACTTGTTTTATCTTGATCTTGGTGAATGCTCATGTTTCATTGCTCAAATTGAAGAAAGTTGGTTATGGCACAAAAGGTTATGTCATGTAAATTTTGATAACATGGTGAAAATAAGAAAATTCAAGAAAATAAGAGACATTCCTACTTTGAAGAAACCTGATATTGGTCTATGCAAGAATTGTCAGATTGGTAAAATGGGAAAGACTGGTTTTAAAAGTAAAAACTATCAGTTTGAAGATATTTTGGAAATTGTGCATATTGATTTATGTGGACCTATTGGAATTGAGAGCTATACTGGAGAAAAATTCTTTATTCTCTTTGTTGATGACTACTCTAGAATGATGACTATTATGTATCTAAGAGAAAAGTTAGAAGCATTTGAGAAATTCAAATGGTATTTGGCAAGAGTAGAAAAGGAAATAGGGAAAAAAATGAAGTGCTTGAGATCAAACAGAGGTGGTGAATTCATCTCCCATGAATTCAATAATTTTTGCATTGAAAGAGGAATCAAAAGATAGGTATTAGCCCCAAGAACTCCTGAGCAGAATGAAATAGCTGAAAGGAGGAACATATCTATCATGGATTGTGCAAGGACACTAATGATTGAAAAGAACATTGCTATGAAATACTGGAAGGAAGCTATCAGCACTGCAGTTTATACCTTAAACCAAGTACAGTTGAAGAAAGACACATTCGAAACTCCTTATGAGTTATGGTATGGCTATAAACCTAATGTAAGTTACCTGAAAGTATTTGGTAGTAAGTGTTACATCTTAAAAGAATCTAGAAAAGGAAAATTTGATGTGAAAAGTGATGAAGGAATATTCTTGGGATATTCTTGCAAAAGTGAGGCATATAGATGTTTGAATTTGTCTACTCACAAAATCATAGAAAGTGCACATGTGAAAGTTGATGAGTTTGCAGAAAAGACTGAAGAAGAAAGAAAAAAGGAACCAGAGGATTATAGGAGATTTGTTTACATTGAACCTGATACATTACCAGACACATCTATCAATAAGGAGACTACATTTACTGAGCCCAGTATAGTAACCGAGTCACAAGAAGAAGTTCAAACCGAGTCACAAGAAGAAGTTCAAACTGAGTCACAAGGACCTGAGTCTCAGTCTGAAGCTACTGAGCCAATATCTATCGAGCCTAAGCAACTAGAACCTAAAGATGAAATTCAAGAAGATGACAATGTAACTCATTCAAGAGGCAAGGAACCTATATTGGCCAAATATGTCAGGAGGCATCATACACCAGATCAGATTATTGGAAACAAATCAGAAGATACTATGACAAGAAGTAAACTAAAAGGTACATGTTTACTTGCTGATTTTGAACCTAAAAATGTCAAAGATGCATTGGAAAATGAATGTTTGATTGAGGCTATGAATGAAGAAATAAAACAAATAGAGAAGAACAAAACATGGACTCTTGTACCTAGGCCTAAAGATAAAAATATAATTGGAACAAAATGGGTATTCAAGAATAAGTTGAATGAAGATGGTCAAGTATCAAGAAACAAAGCTAGATTGGTGTGTAAAGGATATTCTCAAGAAGAGGGAATAGATTATGGTGATACTTTTTCTCCTATTGCAAGATTAGAAGGTGTAAGAACACTACTTGCATATGTAGCACATAAAGGATTTAAGGTATATCAGATGGATGTAAAATCTGCATTTCTCAATGGTATTCTTGATGAAGAAGTCTACATTGAGCAACCTAAAGGTTTTATTGATCTAGAAAAAAGGAATATGGTCTGCAAGTTACACAAAGCATTGTATGGTCTGAAACAAGCCCCTAGAGCATGGTATGAAAGATTACATAACTATCTTATTCAGATTGGTTTCAAAAGAGCTAATGATAACATTAGTTTGTACATTAAGGAAGGACTAGATAACAAAATTGTTCTGGCAAAAATATTTGTGGATGATACTATGTTTACAGGTAATGATGATCAATGCAAAAAAAATTTAGAGAAAATGAACAAAGAATTTGAAATGTCTATGTTTGGTCAAATAAAGTTCTTTGTTGGTCTTCAGATTCAGCAGAGCAAGAATGATATCTATATTACTCAGTCTAAATACATCAAGGAAATACTTAAGAAGTTTGGTATGGAAGATACAAAACTATTTGGTACCCCCATGTGTACTAGACTGAAGCTTACCAAAGATGATGATTCAAAAGAAGTAGATCAAACCTTATACAGATCAATGATTGGAAAATTATAGTATGTAGTGCATACAAGGCCTGATATTGCCTTAGCAGTTGGTATAGTAGCAAGATTCTCAACAAAACCTAGAGAAAATCATATGATGGCAATCAAAAGAATCTTGAGATACTTGAAAGGAACTGAAGATTATGGCTTGTGGTATAAATTTGGAGGCAATCTGGACTTAAAAGTGTTTACTGATGTTGATTGGGCAGGAAACATTGATGATAGAAAGAGTACAAGCTATGGAGCATTATTTCTTGGCAAAAGGTTGGTATCTTGGACAAGTAAAAAGCAAAATCGCACATCCCAATCCACAGCAGAAGAAAAATATGTTACTGCAGCAGTAAACTGCTCTAATATTGTTTGGTTTAAGTAGTTATTAGAAGGAATGAAGGTTGAGATCAAAGAACCAATTGTTATATTTTGTGATAATACAAGTGCAATAAATATTTCAAAGAATCTAGTAATGCATTCCAAAACCAAGCACATTGCTATAAAATATCACTTTGTCAAAGAATTGGTGCAGGACAAGGAAATCAGATTGGAATATATTCATATAAAAGAATAGATTGTAGATATATTCACCAAGCCACTACCTAAGGATGCATTCTTGTATCTAAGAGATAAGTTAGGGGTCATTCCCCTATCTAAGGCTCGCTAAATAAAGTTTTAGTGATGCATCAACCAGAGCATATTGAAGATCAGTCAGTTGATGCAACTTAGTCAAGGAATCATTGCATATGAAGTAGTACTCAAGGTACATTGCTATTCACCTGGTATGTGTTGTCTTTGGCATGTGTTGTTAAAGAGGGAGAGTTTGTTGTCATATTTCAAGAAATTTCTTACGATTTCTAAGAGGGAGAGTTTTCTCAGAGAGTTTGAGAAGTTAAGAAGGAAAGTTTTCAGTCAAAAAGAGAAGTTTGCTAACAGAGGGAGCTCTCATAGATGAGAATTAGAATGAAGCTAAGGATATGTTCCTTACTCCATGTTTTCTATGAAAATTCATTGTGCTATGACATGTTGTGTTGCCATCAATGCCAAAGAGGGAGATTTTTGGATACAATTGTCTGAAGGAGATTGTTAGATTAATTGTGTGTTGTCTTTGATGTCACACAAATGTCATATCATTTATCATGCTTAGTCAGTCAGCAAAGCAATTCCCATTGATTACCGAGCTCAGTCGGTCAGCAAGATGGTTTTGTATGTTTATCGAGATCTCTCAGTCTTCAAAGGATGTTGCAGAATTTGCAGTGGTAACCGAGTTCACTTGGTTACCAAAGGAATTCTTTTCAGATTAGTGTTTACCGAGCAAGGTTGGCCTAGTAAAGAATTTTGTTAATTTGAGGAATAAAGTTTGTTTATTCAAGCTAACTGTTGTAATGAGTGTTAATGTTTGTAATGATTATTAGTGCTGACTTGACAATGTGAATGGACAATCCAAATGGTATATATAGAAGGTCAAGTTGTGAATTAAAAGTGTGCAAGTGAAAAAGAGAGTGAAAGTGTGGACAAGTGTGAAAGAGGAAAAGTGTGTGGATGAGTGAACATGCAAATCATTTTGAAGGAAAGTGTGAGAAAATTTTGAAGGATGATTAGATATCCTTGAGGAGCAGCAGAGATATATTTGATCAAGAAGGATCTAGTGAAGTAGAATAGAGATCTGTAATCAGTAATTTAGTTGTATCATTATTCAGGTCATTTCATTGTTACTTTCTTACCATTGTAGCAGTGATTTCAAAATATTTTAACAGAGTTGGTTTAATAGCCATTTTGTAAATCCTCTAACAAGGTGACAGTTCTATTGAATTGTTTCAAAGACCTCTTACAAGGCCACTCCTAACAGGGTGATTAAATCCTCTAACAAGGTCACACCTAACAGTCTGTTTTGTAACCTTTAACCAGGTTGGCTCCTAACAGGGCTCACTTCAAAAGAGTGAAAAATAGTAACTAGTTACATTGGTGGTTTTTCCCATATTGGGTTTCCACATTAAATCTGGTGTCTCTTGTGTTCATGTTATTTTCTTTATGCATGCATGTTAATCATTGATGAATACTTAAGAATAGTTATAATTAATACTCACTGCAATAACCGAGTTTCAGCATTTCTCTGTATGTTTACTGAGTAATAGCAATAGATGAATTAATAAGACATCTAAGGGATCTGTAGTAATATTTTTGTGGTTAACTGATTCACCCCCCCCCCCCTCTCAGTTACTCCATATATATTTCCAACATAAGATTTCCTCCTAAACAAGTCCAAAAACCTTCCACTAAACTTGATAAAATGGGTAATTGGCTTCTTCAAGAAAACCATAATCAAGATTCCATTCAAGCTATAGAGGCTCTTAAGAAAGTTCTCCATGATAGTGATCAAGGTATTAACCTCTTGTGTGGTATTACTCATCTTTTTCATTCCAATGTTAAACATTTAGCTCAAGATGCTCAAGATTTAGGTTTGGTTCCTCCTATCACTAGTGTTGAACCTCCTTCTAATCCTTTACCTAGTATTCCTATCTATACTTCTTCTTTGGTGACTATGATGTTTCCCTTTGTTCCTTTGAGTGTTCCTCCTGTGTCCCTTCCTACATCACAACCTTCATATCATAATGTTCCTTTTACTTATTCCAATCCGCTTCCAATTGTAGTTCCTAGTGTTCCTCCAATTATGTCCTTTATTCCTACAACTTCTTACACTTTACCTAGTGTGTCTAATGTTGCTACTCCCCCTATTTCCTCTAATGATTCAACCATCATTAGTTTGGCTCAAAATTTATCATCCTTACAACAACAACTTGCTTCCTTAACTCAAAACAAGTTTAGTATTCCTACATGTGACATGGGAAGTCCCTTATCTCGGGATATTATTCATACTCCTGATCCTCAACAAGGTGAGATGCCTCATCTTGAGAACTATAATGGGAAAGGAGATCCTATTCATCATGTTAAAAAATTTCAAATCCTTTGTAGTGATTATGCTCATGACCATAGGATTTTAGCCAAATTGTTTGCTAGAACCTTTCATGACAAGGCCTTACAATGGTATTGTTCCTTGCCTCCTTATTCAATTGATTCCTTTCCACAACTTGATAATGTCTTTATTCAACAATTTCAAAATAATATTGGCCCACAAGTGTCATTGACTGATTTAATGCACTGTAAACAAAGTGCTAAAGAAAAATTGACTGAATTTATTGGTAGATTTAAGCATTTGTATGCTCAAATTTCCTATCCTATTCCTGATATTGATATTCAACATATGTTTATTTCAAATTTGCAAAAGGATATTAGAGATAAGATTCTTCTTACTGAATTTACCTCTTTTCAACAACTTTGTGTAGCACTTCATCATTATCAATTACAAGTGAGTCAATGTGAGAGCACCACTCCAATGGCTCCTATTCCAGTTGATAAGGGTGATGCTGCTCCTAATCCAAACAAGTTTCAAAAATTTAATAATTATGTCAAGATAAACAAACAAGAGAATGCAGTTGCTGATTAGGTTGTTGCATCTCATAATGCCACTTTTGCATCCACTACTTTTTGATTAAATCATACGTTTACTCCTCTTTCTGAAACTTTACATGCTATTATGAATAGGTTGTTAGCTACTAATATGATTACTTTACCTCCTATTTGACCTCTTTTACCTACTATGATTGCATCTAAATATTTTGATCAAAATGCTTTTTGTCAATATCATTGTCAGAATGGTCATGATACTGAGAGATGTTATTCTTTAAAACATAAGGTTCAAGATCTAATTGATTCTAAGGCTTTATCTTTTGATAATCTGGATAGTAGTGGGAATCAATTTGTCTCTCCTCCTAATCAAAACCTTCAAATTTATATGAACCCTTTACCTACACATGATACTAATACTATTTCTCAACCATTTTCTATGGAAATTGTGTATGATTCAAAGATGGATGATCTCAATCATGTTTTTAATCAAGTGGAGCATATTGATAAGTCTATATCTTCACCTCAACCCTCACCTCAAGTTCAATCTCAACATCGACCAAAACCTAAACCTAAAGTGAAACCTCAACCTAAACCTTGACAATAATTCAAGAATAAAATACCTCAGGAACTTTTGATTACCTTTGATGACTCTGAGATTATTAAAGCTCCTGATGGTCCCCTTTACATTGCTGCTAGGATTGCTCAGATACCTACTCATGGTTGTCTTGTTGATCCTACCTCCTTAGTCAATGTTATCACTGAAGAAAATATTTTTATGAAAATCTTACAACGTGATTTCTATGATACATCAAATGTGAGGATTCAAACTTGCAATGGTTTTCTTTATCCATCATTTGGTTCTATTACCTTGCCGGTTGAACTTTTTGGAAAAATTGTGAACACTACCTTTGTTGTGGTTCCTACTTCTGATCAATTTCAAGTTAAGCTAGGTTTACCTTGGTTGACTACCATACATGCTATTGCTTCACCTATCCATAAGTTTCTTAAGTTCATTCATGATGGAGAAGTGAAGATGATTAATCATAGTCTATATCAACCTTCTAGGCCTAGAGATTGTGCTGCTCTAGATTTCTTTTGGCCTTCATTACCTAATTCATGCCCTGCTCACCCTGATAATCTTTTTCAATCATATAAAGCTTATAAACATCATAAAATCCTTGAATTAAGTTCACCTCCTATGGATCTTAATCATGGTCTTTTACCTATACCTTTGATACCTCCTTTAACTATGACTTCTAGTTCTGTTAATCAAGTTCCTTCTACCAAATCTATTAAAGATCCTGTGATTGTTTCTCCTATGGTTGATAATCCTATTAATATTCCTAAAGAACCTATGAAGGATCTTGTGATTGTTCCTCCTAGTTCTCAACCTCTTTCAAATAAATCAAAACATAATTTCTCTGCTAATGAATGTCATAAAAAGTGTCATGCTCATGCTAAAGCTAAAAGATCTCTACCTTCTTTGGATAAATCTATGCATAATGTGTTAGAAAATGTTGCTACTAATAATGATGTTCACATGCATGATTATGATGATTCTATTCATATCTTAGATCCTATTTTAATTAACTTGGATGAAGAAGATACTCTTGTTGATACTGATGATGTTAATGATGAATATGAGACTATTGACATTGACATTGATTTACCTAATATGCTTTCATCACAATTAACTCTTACACCTGGTGTCAAACATAGTGATTCTCAAGAGGATCCTTGTTTGGAACTGGCTATCATTCCTACTATGTTGGATATAGTCCCTCTTGTGAGTTATCCACCTTCCCTAAATGATATACAATGAGATGGGGGAAGTAGGTGGCATGCTTGATCAGCTTGTCCTTCATGGTAGCTTTGTTGTGTGTTTGCCTACTATACTATGTTCCTCTAGTAATGTGTTTGCTAAGTGTTGTTAGATTCTTTGATATGATCCTTGTTACTTAGTTGGTGCAAGGTGATGAAGGAATCGAAACTGCTATTCCAGATGCTTCTATATGTATCTCTATTTTTCTATGCATTGTTCAATGTTATGTTGTAACTATGCTATTATTTGTAAATGTTTCCTTGTGTAATCTGCTTGGATTTGAGATATGGTAGCACTAATTGTTTTTGGTCTCCATGTCATGGTCTGAAAAGATTCTCCTTTGTATATCTTATGCAATATTTCCTCCTTTGTGATTGTAGTTCTACTTTCTTTGGGGAATGATGTCAACTCATTTGCAATAATATCATCTTATGATCATACTGACCCCATAGAAAGTAGATCCCTTCTATGTCCTTTGTATGTTTCTATGATATTTCCCTTGATTTGTCTTCGTCTGGGGGCATCTCGATGTGAAAATGTAATTAGTGGAGTTGTTTATGTTTTCATTAAAGCCATTGCTCCTGTTAAAGTGTCAACAATGACTTTAACATGGGGGCATATGATCTGCTCACCTGTTGTACACACGCACTTTTCAATACACACATATTTTTCAAGATACTTTTTTTTTCCCTTTTTGGATTAGTAACTAATCCTTAAAGCATGGATTTATATTTTAGGATCTCTTGATCCCTCTAGTTTCAAATATACACATATTTTTTGATCCCTTAAGGTCAGAAGTGTCCTTAAGATTGGATCTCTTTTATTTTTAGTTTTATTCTTATGGAATAGAATATTCCTAAGGATAAATCCTTGATGGGTTGACTAGTGAGTAGCCACATTCACTAGGCAGTTCAATTCCATCTTTCTAGTTGCACCATTTTCTAGTGTGGTTCACAATGGGACATAAGTTCTCATTGGGTGAGGTAATCACACCTTCATTCTCTCTCTAGAGATGTTTCTCTTATTGTGATTTAGGAGTCAATGAAGACTTGAGTCCCTAGGGGCTTAAGGTTTCTCTTTGTCCCTTGGATTATGATAAGATTATCTTGTTATTCTGATCTCCTTTACCAAGAGTTTGCATCGAGTCCATACTCTTGCTAAAGTGGGAGCTTAATGTATCATCTTAAAATGGAAGCACTTCCATGATAAGAGAATTTAGCCCTTTGAGTAAGTGGTTTTGGGTCATGTCAAGCACCTTGATCAGGTCTTTGCATGTATTTGGCTTTTCTCCCTGCTTTCCACTTCTTCCCCGCACTTGATTTCTTCATTCTAGGTGAAATTAGGGTTAGGATCTTAAGGATTCTCTTGAATTTCCCTTTTCCATGGCTCTATTTTCTAGGTAGGGTTTAGAAATGGATCCTCCTAGGCTTCATCATAGTAATAATAGGATTTTATGTCCATCTCTAACATTCTATCATATTCTGGCATTAGGTCTAGGTTTCTAGGCATCCCCGAGACCTCCTAACTTGGTTCTGAGTCAAACTAGGACCAGGGTCAGGGTCGAGTTAGACCCTGACTAGGTTAGGGTCAAGCTAAGACCCTGACTAGGTTAGGGTCAACCTTGACTTTTACCCCTTCCTCCAAAATTTCAATTTCTAGAATCTCTGGGCTTCAGGCTTTCGGGAGATTTATTTTCCCGCTTCCAAGTCGGACATTTTGGGTTTCAAGATGGTAAATCCTTTAATTGCATTTAATCTAGGTATATTTTCTAAAGGTGAGTACCTAATTGGGATTTAATTCTCCAAGGTGGCCCATCTAGAGGAGTGTGCCCTAGATCACTATAAAAGGAGGCCTTCCTCTCTCATTTTGACATCAAGTTTTCATATCTCATAATCAAGTTTTGCAATCAAGCATCTAGAGCTCTCAAGTGCAAGCAAGTCTTCAAGAATTCAAGTGTTCAAGCATCCATTCATCAAGGAGATCCATTATTATCCATTGAAGGATTCAATCTCTTTGGAGCCCCCTTTGATGATCCATCCTTCTCCATTCATTAAAGCCTTCTCATATGAAAAGATCAAGTCAAGATTGATGTTGAAGATCAAATACCATTGATTGGAGACATCCTATATCCATTGAAGCATTCCTACTTGTGGATTTGAGGATTCAAATTCTCTACAAGGACTTCAACATAAGCGAGGTGATTTGTTTCAATTACTTTGTTTATGCACAATATATTTCAATTCAATTTCAAGATTAATTCCTAAACTGGGGTTTGACCAAGGCAAACCCCCCATACAACAAAAATCCCCATTTTTTTGTAGGTACATGTTCGGAGTTTCAGATCTGAGAGAGAATTTGGATACCCTTTTTAGCAAACTTCCAAGATCTGCAAACAAAATTCAAATCGGACTTCAAATAAAGAATGTGGTATTTGACCTTTTATGAGGGTCAAACTTGAGCTGAGCCATCTTGAGGAAAGATTTCTAGGTTTTCTCTGTCTCGGCATTTCCAATCCAAGATAGGTTTCAAATTTTCCTGAAAGTGCACACAGAGATCAGAATTCAACATTTACCAGATCTACCGTAATTTGAGGTTAGTAATTGTATTTCAATTATTCTATATTCTAAACATAATCCTCCACATAGGGAAATATTGGATTTACTCTCTCTTCCTACTCTTTTCCATAAATTGATTTGATTGTGCATTAACCTTTTGGTTGATCAAATTGGATCTCTTCTTTGTGGAATTTGGGTTTGAGAATAGGTCTCATATTTCCCCCCTTTACATTTGAATAGGGGTGAATCCATTTTACCACTATTCACAACTCTAGCCTAGCCTTCACTTCTTCTATTTTTCCTTCCTTGGCATTGAGGACATTCATATGCCCTATGACCTTCTTCTCCATAGTGAAAACATGTTCCACGAAAGCCTCCTCTTCCTGATCCTTGTCCTCTTCCTCTTACTCTCTGATCTCTATTATTCTGATCATGGAAATGATTGAAATTTTTTTCTTTGATTTTGACTACTACTAGCCTCATCCTTCTTTTTTAGATCTTCATTTTGGCCTCCATATGACCGTCTACTAGATTTTCCACTATGACCTCTTCCTTTTTGTCTACTCTCAAACTTCTTGTTTACCGTTTCCTCCACTTTTAGGGAAAATTGGTATGCCTCTTCAATACTGTTCATTCAAACCAAATTCAACTCCTCATGAATACTTGGCCTCAACCCATTAAGGTAGCTGGAAAATTTCTCCTTATTAGCTTTTGCATGGCCTATTCTATTGAGAATTCGATAGAACTCCTTCGTATATTCTTGAATAGATCTTCCTGCTTTCTTCAAACCTTGCATTTTCTTTAGTAGGTCAAGCTCATAATCAATAGGAATGAACTGTCACTTTAATTTATCCACCATCTAATCCCATCTTGTGATTTTATCCTTTCCTCTTCTATTTCACTCCAATTGAATCTCTTTCCACCAGATCTTCTCATGACCCTTCAATCCAGGGCCTTCACAAACTTGACCCGATCATGATCCTCGACATCTTCATCCTCAAAATATTCTTCTAATTCATTGATCCAGTCGATCAACTCCTTTGGGTTAAGATTTCCTGAAAATGCAAGAACCTCAATCTTAGGTCTTTTCCCAATCTTGGAAATGGCCCGGAAAAGTCTTTCTTCCTCTTGGTTTAGAATTTTTCCTTCTCCTTCTTGATCAAAATTTCTTTCTTTAGCTTCATCCTCTCTTTTGTCTCTGACTGTAAGATTCATTCCTCTATGAATCTCTTCTTGCAATGCTTGCACTTGTCTCTGGAGGGCTCTAACCCAAGGTGTCACACCACCAACTCTTCTGCCACGTCCCCTTTGTGGAGGCATTTTTGCACTTTATCGCTAAAACCCTAAACAATGGTACTGGTGTAAACTACCTCATAGTCAATGATCTATTTACACACTCAGAAACTCTAGCTTTGATACCACTTGATGAAGGGTGCTCCCCTTAATACTACAAACACATAACAGAAACAGAGAAACAACAATTTGCAAGAATAGAAAATGGACTTCTTATTATCTCCACAAATGTAGAATTAAAAATTTTAGAATTACAATATGCAAAGCCACATGGACATTTTCCCTTACAATATTCTAAAGGACAAAGCCTCAAATTATTACCCAGTACTACTACCCAGAACTCCCTAGACAACACTATGGGCCTTTCTTATATAGGCAATTTCCACCACCTGAGAAGGTTCCATAAATTTATCCCTTAAGGTTGACTTCCCTAAGAATTATTTTATTTTCATTTTATTTTACTTAGGGTTGACTCCAAATAATTATAAAATATGTTTTTAGGTACCTCAAATTTCGGAGGCCATAACTTTCTAACCGTAGCTCCATTTTTCTATTATAACCACTTTTCAGAAATGGTAGGACCTGATCTACAATGCCCAACTCATGCAATTTCCAATTAGTTGGAGGTCAATCATGATCTAGAGCCTCTAAGGCCTTCAAAATTGAGCTCAAATATTTCATACCCAAAAACCTCAATAACTTAACTGATACAGATGATATGGAAATGAAACTTAACTAGTAGGCTGATATGACTAAGATGAACCTCCACCTGTGAAATTAGAACATTCTGAGATCGTATGACCAACTTACTAAAAATAGTAAGTTTCCATAAATAGAATATCTGCACAAGATAGCCCTTATTGAAAAGAAACCAAAAATATTTTTGGGTGATGCAAGATTGCTCTTACACCCAGGATGCTCCTACATCACTTTAGGTCTTAGGGCAATATTGGATAGAAGGTCAACCATTTTTTTGTTACTTATATCCATCCAATCTATCCAAAATGCATCAAAACCCTAAATTTCATCCCATATTTCATTTCTATATTTCTTTAATCCCCTATTTTAAGATGCATATTTTTACTTGATTTGGAAAATTACTAACACTAAATCCCCAATGACCCTGAGACATGTGATTCTATATTTTTCTTCTAATCTTAGACAAGGCAAAAAAGCCTCATACCCTGCCACATTATTTGTGCAACTGAAACTTAGATTAAATGATAATTTTCATGTCATCCCATTAGGTGAGACCAATAGGAATCTTGCACTTGACCCTTCTTTTGAACTATCACCATCAAAGTACATAGTCCACATCTCATTTCTATCAGATTTATTTTCAATTTTTTTGTCAAAAGAACAAGCTTCCTTTCTCCATCTAAAACCATTTCTTCATCTTTAAAATCATTTATATCAGTATCCACACATAAATTCATGTCATCATCTATATTTTTCTCAATCATGTGTGATACCCACATTTCTCTTTCATTTTTTACATACTTATCACCAATTAAAAAAGTGGCAAAAGACAAGTCACATTGTAAACTTCCCCCCATGCTAGCACTCCATTTTCTGGATAACAACATTCCATAGTGAGGAGGAATATCCATGCAACCAACACACTCATAGTCAAATCCTTTTCAAGGAATACTACTAATTTATATGGTAGGGCCTTAATGGTGTCAATGATAGGCACCTGCCTAGAGTCTAAAGCACAACATCTACCCTTGATAGTATCAACCTTCAAACCTAAAGACTCTATGATTTTATATGGCATTACAATATTTGAAGCATGGGAGTCAATCATGCAATTTTTTATAGTTTTACCATTTATAACAACACTGAGAAAAAAGGGATCACTACTGTCCAAATAATAATTCATAGTATGGTCTAGAAATATCTGACGCATTTGAGAAGTAATTCCTTCTATTTCCTTATTTATTTTCCTTAACTCCTCACCCTTTAAACTAGGCTCAACTTCTATCCTAATTTTATCAAGAGAAATACTATCCACCCACACCATATTTTTACTCTTATGTTCCTCTATCCTCATCATTTTTAACAAAGGAACCCTAACAGTAATTTGTAAAAGTATTTGCAACATTTCAACAAGTGTATAATTCAGAAGTTCAAATTACATGCCTAATAACTCTTTTTCCTTTTTTACGTCGATGTCTTGAATTACAACATTTTTCTTTGAGTCCTTTTTATTATGTGCACCACTTTTATCAAATTCTTTATCCCTTTCTTTAGAAATTGTGGCTTTAGCCCATAAAACCTTAGCCCTCTTTGGTTTTTATTTCTTTCCTTTAACCTCTTTTATTTTGACAAGAAATTTATCTTTCTCATTCTTGGATGTATTACCCTTATCCTTTTGCTCCTTAATAAACAAACCAACAAACTTACCATCATTTTCTCCTAATGTTCTATTTCTCAAATTATAGTTTCTTTTAGCTTGAGAGACCATGGTAGTAGTGGTTTTTTTAATTTCTTCATCAGATGGTGTTTTTAAGCTCACCATGTTAGCACCATGCTCAAAATTGAACCTCTAATTATTGAGGTGATCCTCATTATTAAAAAAAGTTTATGATGATAAGACTCACGCTACATTCTTTGTTCATTTATGTCTACTTCTTGTGATTATGAATATGAGATATTGATTTTTTCATTTAAGAAAAATCCTATCATGTTGCTCCTAATATTATCATTTCTCACCTTTAAATCCCCTGGTTCCTCACCAATCTCCTCACTAGTAGAAAAAGATTGTGCAACTACAAAAAAATTTGATACATGGGGTGACTAACAAGGAATACACCATGGTGAATCCTTGGCTATATTAATATGATTTTTATGCAATGGATTTGTGATCACCTTATCATTAGTGTTACTCCTTTAGGGTGGTTGCATAGATTTTCCATCTTTCCTTTGAGTATTATAAGGATAGTTCTATAATCTGAGCTGCCTATTAAAGTAATTATTGAGCTAAGGCTCATTCTGTCCAACCATTTTTTCACTCATATTATTTTCCTTTAGATCCTTTAAAGCACTAATTACTTTATCTATCTTATTATCATCTATCTTTTTTGGTCCTAGAGTCTTATCTGAATCTCTCTTATTATTCCTAACATTGAATAATTTAGGATAATCTCTTCTTCCAAGCTTACCAGTGTAATACCCCAAACATGGGCTTTAGAACCATTGACCTCCTACATTGACAAATCGATCAAAATCAACATAAAAGTCCTAACCAAAGGCACATCTACACATCAAATTATCAAAACCCTAATCGATTCTATCTCAATTCTACATCAGGGAATATTCTTAATTTATCCTAATTACTTCTAATTAAATATTATTTGGCAATAAATGTGTTTTATTTATCCTAGGTGCAATTAATTGAATATGTTGAATATTTGATTAATTAAACTTAATTTTGCCACTTAATTAATTTAACTAGATTTAATTGCATTTACTCCTAATTAATATTGTTTTTATTTGAGAATAAATCAAATTCCTAGAAATCATTGATTAAATCAAGTTGTCAAATTTAATGATATAGTTTTGGGATAATGTTTGATTAAAATAATTGATTAACCCATAAATCAGTTATTTTTATTCAAAAATCAGTTAAGTTGAGAATAAATCACTTGAATTGTTAAATAAATTCATAATTATCCATGCACAATCAAAAGAGCAGTTAAACTCTGAATCAACAAATAAATTCAACTTGTTAACTTTTTGGACTCAACATGTGATTGTGAGTTGAAAAAGTGATCTGAACTTTTGATTTGAGTTAAAAAGCTGATTTTGCATGATTTTGTGAGTTAACTCTTTATGATTTTCTAATAATTCAACAACCAATCTGAGTTGATCAGGGGGATATTTTTGGCTTTCCATGAGTTCTCACAAAACCTAGATTTCTATATAAACAAGGCTCAGCCCTTCACAAATGATCACCCTCTTGTGAATTTGGAGAATCTTTCTCGTGTGATCTGGCGATTTTGTGAAATTGTGCTATTTTCTTGAGATTCTTCTTTTTCATTCATTTCATAGAAATTCATATCATTGTTATATTAGATTGCATTCAATTTTAGATCAATTTTTATATAGTTTTTCATACATATTGGACAAAAAAATAAAAAAATATAGCTTAATTTGTATTCATATTTCATTTGTTTTTCATCATTAAATCCTTAATTTAGGTGTTGCATTATTACTGATCTCAGTCTAATTCTAAGAATATCAAACTCGCATCTACTAGAAGGCAGTAAATCACCTGGTTAGCAATATTTATCTTATTTGCAGATTTTCTGATTTGCTAACCTCTTATGTTTTACTGAAGTGTTGTGTTCACAGCTAGGTACAATTTCACACACACATTTATGGCACCTACCGTGGGGCCTGACAGTGGGTTTCCATTCTAATTTTATCATTTTTTTGACATTTTCATTTCAAGCTTCAATTTTTTATTTTTTTGTTTTGTACAATCTTGTACAAATTCTACAGATTGTCATATCAGAACACTCTATTTGTCATATGACATACGACAATTTGCATTGTCATGCTGGTTGTATAGGTATTGTCATATGAAAGCTGAATTATCATGTGTGTAGGAACCCACTATCATATCATACCTGAACTGTCATATGGGAACAAGTATATTCTTGTACGAGTTTTGAATCCAAATTACATTGTCATATCAGAATTTTGAGCAGTCTTTGAGATTTGGATTTCTAGTTTTGACTGATAGCTAACCCTAACAATTGATGCTTGCTAGTTTCTAGTCATTTTGAAAGCCTAACACATTTGTGTAGGATGAGAGATGAAGACTAGGCATAAAAACCCATTCTTTAGCCTCTTCTTGTCTTGACTTCTAAGCCCATCTTTTGCAGATAATCCCACTTTCAGAAAATCGCTATTCAAAGATGCTCAATCAACAAGATTTTTGATGAGTAGTTTTGTAGGTTGCCTAATTTGATTCAAGAAAATATCATCTTCTTAAATTTCATTTCATTTTCATATGCACTTAGCTAAATAGGTATGTGCATCTATTATCATTGAAGAAAATACAAAGGGGATTATGCTCTTCTCCTTCTTAGGAGAACCAGAAACCCAGAAGGTGTCTTCCTTAGTGCCATTTTGTGTACTGTCTCTGGATTTATCTTCTTGACATGTCTTGGATAGGGAAAAGGACAAGGTTAGGGGATTATGCTCTTATCTTTTAGAGAATCAGAAACCCAGATCTTGTGGTCCCCAACCTCACATTTTCTTTAATCCTTTAGAGGGCCTATCGGTGAGGTAAAAATCTCTTGAGAATGACCCAAGTGGGGACCAGTCTTAAGCCGACTCTTCCACCCCACTATAAAATTTGATGCTTCCTTGAGGTTAAAGCATTAGAAGACATAGTTGTGTTTGTTCCTTGGACTTGTGTCATGAACACACTTTGATATTGTGTAGAGCAGAGCCACTTAAATATTTCTTGTGAGACTACACTTGTCAGAGTGCTCATAGGGTTAACAACCTTAATCTTGCTTGTGGGACTATGGGAGATAGTTGTGAATGGATGCCTTGATTAAAATCCTAAGCTAGTTTTCCACTAATCCACCCCCAAAGGATTTGTAGTGCTTGTGCGAGGTGAATAGTAATCACCCCAAGAAACTCATCATATCGAGCCCTCTTCAATGTTTGAGCTTGGCTAATATGGGCTTCAACATCCATTGTGTGTTGTTGGACCTACATATTCTGAGGAGTCCATGAGTGTGTTCCTAAGTCAATGAGCAAGTAATACATATCTTCTCTTAGCTAGGGTAAGATAGGTGTGATTGATTCATTGATTTAGTTCACTTTGTTTTCTATGATTGTGAGCCTACTGGTATGTTAAAAAACTTGAGACAATCCAATACACAGATCTTCAAAAACCTAGATAGAGAAATTTGTGAATAACTTGATACCAAAAACACCCAAACATCTAAAAACTTGCAAAATTTGAAAGAAAATCCTTTTCTAGTGTAGACTATCATCCTAGAAATTTAATTATCGTAAGAGTCTTTTTGAGAATTTCATTTGTCATATCAAAACCCCCAGAAACTTGTACGAGAACTGGTACTATGTCATACGAGTCTTGTTAGAATCCCTTAGCAAAAAGATATCCTAGAGTCAATTGTCATACGAGCCTCTACAATTGTCATGCCAACCCTGATTCTATGTCATACGAGCTTGGATAAAGTGGTATGAGAGTTGACCCAAAATTGCCAAAAGATCCCTATTTTTTCATAAATTCAATCATTTGCAGTCATCATTTAGATTCTGTCAGAAAATCACTAGTGTCAAGAACATAGAAGAGTCAATAGAGAATCCAACTCATTTTCCCAAAGTGGTCCTTTTAGCTCAATTTTGCCTTTTGATTCCTTGATCTGAATCCTGTCTCAGCTTATGTCAAAACCTTGTCAAAATAATCTTGAAATTTATCCTCAAAATGGCTAAATTTTGTGAGCTCATGTCTATCATCTTTTGGGCACCTACACTTAGGGCACAATATCCTACACTTACTTCCTATCAATCTTTTATTAATTCAATCTTGACAAGGTTGTGTCATTTGATTTTTCCTAAATTAGATCATCAGTTAGTTTTTGTATCTTTCTCTTTTGATTCACCCAAG
Source organism: Chamaecyparis obtusa (assembly GCA_027943335.1). NCBI lineage: Eukaryota > Viridiplantae > Streptophyta > Pinopsida > Cupressales > Cupressaceae > Chamaecyparis > Chamaecyparis obtusa. The sequence continues at coordinate 2,562,157 of BSBK01006215.1, forward strand.
GTTAATGGTGGAAAATAGAGCTTCCTCACACAGAAAATTAAGAGAAGAACCAAAAATCTCTCCTTCATCTTCTATTCTAGCTCAATCATTTCATCAGCCTTACGATACAAAATTTGTACAAAGAAGATGCCCTTATAAATTTGCACTAGAAGAGAGGTTACATAACCCCTCCAATATCAATACCAGATCAAAATCAAAATCAAAGTGCCACTATGTCTCAAGGAGGAGAAACCAAGGCTCCTAGGGTCATCAATCTGAACATGGTGGGGATCAAGAACCCACACCCTTTGAAATTTCCCAATATTAGAATGACAATATCTTTAAGAAAATGATGAAACACTTCTTGTGTGAAGACAAAGAGGCATATTTCTTGGAATTAGCTCAACAAGGAGCAAAACTTCCTCCAAGCTTTAGGGTATGTGCAGGATCATGGTATGCCAAAAAGTGGCGATGTGAAAAAGAATTCCTGATTTATAGACTCTTTAAAAAACAACTATAACTTTCAAACAATATAAAATTTTTGAAACCTTAAATATACATCACATTCTATGTTTCACCTAATACAATAATAATAAACAATTCTTTCAATTTGATGAAGTTTAGACTAAGTTAAGGTGGTCAGACACGAGAGTTTTTATATTCATGAAAATTTATAGTAGAAAAATCATAATTAAATATTTACTTGGAAAAAAAATACAAAAAAATATACATCACATCTAGACATGAGTCTACTACTTTTATCTAGAATCTTATAAAAAAATATTATCATTTGATTTTGTTTAATGTGGCCAGACATACACCTACTTGTTATCTTTCTAGTCCTAATTGGTAGACTTATTGAAAAATAGCTATAACTTTCAAAATGTATAACATTTTTTAAATCTAAAACATATGTCACATTCTATGATTTTCCTACTGCAATAAAAATAAAATAAAAAAATTCAATTTGATAAAGTTTAGACTAAGTTAACGTTGTCAGACACAAGAGTTTATGTATTTTGGAAAAGTTGTAGAAGAAAAGTCATAATTAATTATTTACTTGGAAAAAAATTACAAAAAAATATATGTCACATCCGACCATGAGTCTAATAATTATATCTAGAATCTTGTAAAAAAATTATCATTTGATTGTGTTTAAGGTGGTCAGACATACACCTACTTCTTATTTTTTCCTGCAATTTTCATACTGCTACATTGAAATTCAAAATTTTTAACATATAGAATAATTGTTTTTCAAAAAAGGCAAAGTATCTTAGAAACTAAATTCAATTTCCTATAGATTCTCTTCTTACATATTTTTGATATAAAATTTATAACTTGTTCAAATTTTTATGTCAACTTTCCTAAACCTAATTTTCTGAATTTTCATTGCCACTTAAGGGATTAGTTTGGCATACCATGATCTTGCACATACCCTTTAACATTGACAATATCATCACACATGAGGAAGAAACACCCATCACCACTATGATGAAGCAAATGCATGCAATGCAAGTTAAGCTAAACCAGCTGGAAAAGGAGAAATAACCTAAGGAATTCTCCATGGACACTCTATGTACTTTCCCTTTTTATCGTAGCTTGTATATGCCACCATTCCCTAAAGGGGTAGAACTCTCAAAATATAACAAATATGATGGAAATTTCAATCCTCAAGATCATGTTAGGGAATTATGCACCTTATCCATGGAATTCATGCATGAACCTACATTCTTAATGCATCTCTTCCTCCGATCTTTGGGAGGAATGGCCATCAATTGGTTCTCCAAGATACCCTCCACGATCAAAACTTTTGAGGAGTTAATCAAATTTTTCTATCAGCAGTACTCCTACAATATCCAACACCCGGTCACCATGATCAACATCTACAATTTGAAACAAAACTCAAGAGAACCCTTCCTAACCTTCCTCAAATGATGGATGAAGAAGTTTTCACTCTATGCTTGACCAATACTAGAGAATGAGAAACTAGAAATCTTTATCAATAATCTAATTCTAGAAATCAATTATTATCTACAAATGAAAAATCATACATCCTTTGATAAAATGGTAGAAAATTCCATAAAGATTGAAAATGTGCTTGTTCGAAAGGGAGAAATATCTCTTCATAAGGAAAACAAGTATGATTCAGGATCTAGTTCCAACAAAGATAAAGGAAAAATATGGAACAAGAACAAAAACACTGTCATAGACAATGTTGTTGATCATATTAGTGCTCCACCTAAAGCACAAACATTTAATCTCACCATTGGCACCTAAGCCATAAAAGCTTTAGAGATGAAAATAACTGAACCAACTAAAAATTCAACTAACTATAAGCCTTGGGTTATAAAACCAAAGTGCGAGTTCACTCCTTTGGGTGGGTCCTTGGAATATTGCATGAAAACTCTATTGGCAAATAATATCATCACATCACTTGAGATCAAACCATATAATCCCAAAGTCAAACCTAAGTGGTGGACAGAGACCGATTTCTATGATTTCCTTCGAAACAAGGGTCATAAAACCAACAAATGCATGCATCTGAAAAATCTCATTCAAGAAAAAATTGACATTGGAGAATTTTTTATTGACAACCAAAAATCCAACAATGATCATATAGCATTCACGAAACCTTTTCTGAAACATAATCAAGGAGATTCATCTTCTAAACCAAACATGGGTGCTAAAGTCAATTACACTTACTCTTGTAGCAATGATGTTATCAACATGGTAGAACCATGCCTCTCTAAACACTGTAATGTCATCACTATTGTCAAAAAGGATAGAAATAATAAGATAACTAATGTAGTCACTCGATCTCAAGCTCAGGCAACCCTTCCAGGAAAAAAATTGGGTTCATCAAATGCCCAGAAGGTGCCATTTAATCTTGCATTTGCATCTAAACAAAGGACTACTTCCAAATCTTCCAATTCTAAAGAGTCCAAAGAGATATCATACAACATCATCCAAAAACTAAAACACACTAATGCTAAAATCTCTATATTTGAGTTGCTTTTGTTGGCATTAAGCAGAATTGCCACTAGTGACAACACTTATTTGCATTCTGGTTATAAACTGAGTAGACAGTGCAAACCGAGCAGACAGTGCAAACCGAGCAGACAGTGGAAACCGAGCAGACAGTGGAAACTGAGCAAGTTAGTACAAACCGATCAGGACAATGTAAACCAAGTAACATCTTGTCTACCGAGTCACCAGTACTTACCGAGTTCAAAACCTACCGAGTGATCAGTATGAACCGTGCCTTCACTTCTACCGAGTGCATGACGATGCCGAGTAATACAGTGGACGCCGAGTATCAGAAAGTCACCGAGTCAGTTTGAAGGAACCGAGTAACCATATTTGGGCCGACTTAGTAGCACTTATGTTTATTTGTCAAGCCGACTGTGTAATTGTAATTGTAATTAATTGTTTAAGACTTGTATATAAACAATGTTGTAAAAATAAAAAGATGTAGTAAAATGTATGAAGGAGAATATATGTGAAAGAAAAAGAAAGGCAAAAATAAGCGAATTGCAGAAGGCTTCAGAAGTATAAGGTACAGCAAAGACAAATTCATCACAGAAGGTGATCAGTACATCAGAGAATCTCAATCAGCAATCCAGTTGCAAAGCAGAGATCTACTGTTTCATTCTAACAGGTGAATCAGTACTAAATCCTTTAACCGGGTAGACTTAACAGTCTTTGTAAAAATCTCTTTACCGAGTGCATACTTCATTGTATGTTTGTAAATCCTTTAACAGGGTGGATTTAGCAATCCTTATTGCTCCTAACAGGGCAGATCATCAGAAGTGATCAAATTGTAAGCCTTAACCGGCCAACTTTATTCTACAGTATTAAAGCTTTGTGGGTTTCATCCCCACCCCAGTTTTACTTTCTTTTGGAAGGTTTCTGGGTAACCAAATCTATGTGTCATTATTGTGAATGGTTGTAAGTTTCATGCTTTCTGTATGCAAAGGTTAAAAAGTAAAATACATGTTAAAATTATAAGAAAATTTGGAGTTACTGATTCACCCCTCCCCTCTCAGTAACTTGGTTAATTCCTGAATATTTCCAACAATTGGTATCAGAGCTGCATTGGTTCTCAAGACAAAGCTTAACTAGCTTGAGCAAAGATCCAGGACAATGGAGGTATTCAAACTGAACAAGGTGATTGAAAATGAAAAGCTAGATCTGGAAATGGCCATAGCTAAACTCAAAGAAACAAAAGAACATCTTTCCCAATCCCTAAGGAGAAGGAAGGAACTTGCAAATCAGATGAATGATCAGAATTACATTGAAGAAAAGATTGAAGATCTTCTTCCCTCAAATAACTCAGATGAAGCAAACAATGCTATCAAAGAACTCCTAGAAAAGAATGGGTCTCTAAAGGAAGAAGTGAGAAAATTGAAAAGAGAACAAGAACTACACTCTACAAGATTCTGTGAGATCTTGGAACAAAGAAACAAGTTGAAAGATGAATTAGATGGAAGAAACATTGAAGTCCAAAACAAAACCCTTCAGCTAGAAAATCTAATTGATCAGATCTCTCATACAAATGAAGAAATTCTAAATCTAAGATCAGAAATAGAAAATACAAGAGAAGAACTAAGATCTGAAAAGGAAACCAATCTAAGATTGATGGATGACCTAAACGCTGAAAAAAAAATCAATGAAGGAATGCTAAAAAGTCAAGAAGACTTGAATCAGCTGTATGAACGAAATCTTCATAGGCAAAAAGGAAAAGTAGGACTTGGATACAAAGAAGAAGGTGAATCCTCTAAGCAAGGTACTCAAAGAAATCAAAAACCTACTTGTAATCATTGTGGTAAAATAGGACATACTTCAAATAAATGTTGGAACAATGAAAAAGCAGAATTCAATGGAAAATGTTATAGCTGCAATCAACCCGGTCACAAGGCATCCGAGTGCAGATCCAAGACATTTAATCCAGCAGAACAAATTGTGAAAGCAATGTTTGGATGGGACTACAACACCTGGTGTAGATGTCATTACTGTGGAGAATATGGACACATTGGCATGAATTGCATAAAACATCATCTAAGGAAAAGAGATACTACCATAAGATGTTTCAAATGCACTAAACTCGGTCACATAGCCAGAAACTGCATGAATGCTAGTGAAATTGAAGAAGGAAAGAAGAATGAAGCAACTAAGGTCAAGAAACAGATGAGACAAAAATGGATTCCTAAAGCTACCGAGCAATCCAGTCCAAGTAATGGAATGGATGGCTCTACCGACTCAAACTAAATTTCTAAGGAAGCACTGGAACTGTATTCTCATAGATCAATCTCAAGCAGTTCCAGAACCGAAATTAAAAGAAAAGTCTAAATCAGCATGCAAGATGCAGTGAGATCATAGGGAGGTCGGTATAGTCTTCACCGAGCAAGGTCGGTATAGTCTTCACCGAGCAAGGTCGGTACCTATCTTTACCAAGCGAGGTCGGAGCAGTATGAATTCTCGAGTTCACCGAGCTGCGAAGTCTTTTCCGAGCAATTAATTCTTAGTGGGTGACAGTCTGTCAGAATTCCTACCCTAATTTGAAATGAGCATTAATGACAGAATTGTAAACAAAAAGCAAGTAATCGAACTCATTCTTCACCGCGAATCTTTAGCACTTTGAGAGCAGAAAATTTCAAGGGCAACCCGGTGATTCAATACTTTTGCGAAAGGAATTTTCTGTGAGCTACCATGGCATCATCCAGCACTTCAGCGAAGAAAGGATCTGATATGTTAGTCCAAGGGGAGTGGAAAGCACCAGATTTTAAGATCGTGCCCGCAATTGCAGCAGCCCTAGATCCGAACGGAGCTCAATCTTAGATTCCTCCTAAGGTACTACTTATTAACGATATCCGCAATCATTTTAACTATTCAATTCATGAAATGGGAAACCTAGAACTAGACATTGTGCGTGAGGAACTATGTGTGGATGGTATTTTGAAACCCGAGCACAAACATCTGGAAGATAAGGGTTTAGTTCACATCGCACATCTTCCTCGAAACTTTCAAGATAAATGAGTTAGGTACATTCTCAGCCGAGTACACGATGGCAAGATTTGGCTTGAGCAACCTATTGAGATCACAAAGAAAATGATTCAACAAGTCACCGGTCTTCCCATGTTGAACAAAGCTAAAACTACCAAAACCCTAGGTCGGACGGAACTAGAAAAGAAAACCCTAGCCGAGTGGGATGGTAGAGGCATGAAAGTTAGCAGCATTACCGACGCTGAACTGAAGTTTGGTACACATATCATTGCCCACAAGATTTACAGTTCTAGTCGACAGAACAGTGTCTCCTGTGAAGCTATTGACCTAGCATACAAAGTGGTCAAAAACAACTTAACATTTGACCTAGCAGACTTATTGTTGAAACAGTTTAACAAGAACATGGAAAGCATCAAAACTTCCAAAAACAATCCATGTAAGTTTGGATCCTTGTTAGTCTGTTTATTCTTCTATGTTCAGAAATTCTTCCCTTCTAAAGGAAAAGTTGTATGGAGAAAAGATGTGCCAGTACTCTATGAAATAAATGAATACATCGCAGAAATGGGTGAAAACTTTGAAAGCATCATGGATAATTATTTTGAGTCTTTCAAAGAGAAAATGAATGATAGATTCCGGATTCCACAGAAGTTGGTGGAAGATTACAAAGATGACATCTGTTTTATGGTAGATTGTGATAATGTGTATATTCAAGTAGTTAAACCAAGAACTGTATATGTAAAACCTCTTCCTTATGAGGTAAATATTGATGAAACCAAGAATATCATTGAAGCTCTTCTAAATCAGCCTGTCAATCCCAAAGCTCCATATTTTGGAACATATGATGAAGCTAAGGTGAGAATTGAACTAAGCATAAAGCTTCCACAGGCGGTAAACAAAGGAAAGAAGAGGATAGCCAAAATGCAAATGATAACCGAGGACAAAGAAGAAATAGATGAAAAAGAAGAGGAAAAGGATGAGAAAATAGAGGAACCAGAACCTGCAAAGAAGAAAGGAAAAGTTTTCATCACTAAGGCATCTATGCCTCCCACTGCTATGTTTACAAGGAGAAATACAAGAGGCAAGGCAGACAAGGCAGAAAAGGCAGATAAAGACATAGTATTCAAAAGGCCTCCTCTAAGCCTTCAAGAAAAGCTCAAACTCTTCAGAGATGGATCAGGATCTGGAGTAAGTAACATAAAATCCTTGAGATATGAAACCAGATCGGAAGTAGAACAGAAGGAAATAGAAGATGCTGTTGTTGAGAAGATGGGACAGTGGAAATACTCTCCTGAAGAAATTACCCCACAGGTTCCAGCAGTTCTATTGAATCCAATAAAAATGAGATGGAGCAATGCAAGGCAAACTGTGATAGACATATTTGATCAAAACCTGAGACAGTTGATGCCGAGCTTGAATAATGATGAAGTAAAGAAGGCATTAAAAGAAAATGAAAATAAGATGACATTAAAGTTCAATACTTGTTTGATTTTGATCAACAATATTTAATCGGTTGTGAAGGCTGCAAAAGCCACATGGAAGAACATATACCACCTTCACCAACCGAGCATTGAAACTATAATAATAAAAGATATTGAAGATGACAGCGATGAACAAGAAGAAGACACTGAGGTAGATGATACTGTAAGGATAGCAGCAGAAGTCATTGCATCCCTTCCTACCTCTCCAGTGAAAGTCTCTACATCCAGCCCTGAGACACCTTCAAGCATGGTTGTGACAACTTCCACATTTGTCCAATCATCTCTAGCAACATCAGAGGCAGCCACCATTTCTTCTACCGAGCTGCAATCTCCTATACCATCAAGTTTTCCAGCAGTAAGTTTTCTAGCTTTTGAATCTTCAAGTGTAAATATTTTAAGTTCTCCAGTAGAAAGTATACCAGTATCAATAGCCAGCCCTACTTTATCTACTGTCACTACTACAAAAGCATTAAGTACAGATAAGCCTAAAGCTCTACCGAGTATAAAATTTTTGGGTAAAAATGTAGTTGAGGATATAGACCTAGATGAAGAGATAGAGATTCCTACATTAGATTTTGCAAATCTCTCAGCGGACCAAATGCAGAATATAGGTGAGATCCTCCAAAGGAAAGCAAAACAAAAGAAGCTTAAAGAGGAGAGAGACAAGGAGTATCAAATCATCAAGGATGCTAAGGACATTTTGTCTGATGCATTAGGCATTAAAGTAGACTCCTCCCAGCATGTTTTGTTACAATTAGCAGAAGCAGTTGAGAAATACAATGAGGACTCATCCGGGACAGAAAAGTTAGTTGAAAGAGCCGAGAAGAGATTCAACAATAAAGTGCTTGAGCACATTGCTCAGCACATAGCTATTAACCAAGTGGAATTGTCTTCAGTTTTGTCTAACATAGAATCTATCTATTCGAATGCTACCTCTCTTTTGGCTAGACTATGCAATTTTGCCGAGTTCACAAAGGATGTTAAAGATAAAATGAATAAAATGGATGAGGATATGAAGATTAGCATACAGAAGCTACAACTTGAACCAAGTTCAAGCTCTGCTCATCACATGAAAATTTCACACCTATCTAATATGCAGTCTGATCTACTGAAAGAAGACTCAAGGATCCGGTCCACACTGCTAGACATCCAACACATGATCCTTCCCATCATGAATACAATGTATAAGCACATTGAACATTCCAGAACATTGATTCATGACAATCAGTTCTCTATAGCAGATCACATGATTGAACTCTTTGCAGAAGTCCAAATTGCTATACAAACATGTAAGATTCTGCAAGAAAGTTGGGACAGAACCCTGGCACTAATAATGAAGGTACATTCTGATTTCTTATCAAATTTTGGATTCTCTCTGTAAATAACTTGTATATGCACCTTTGGCATTATCATCAAAAAGGGGGAGATATGTATAGAAGGAGAGATATGTATACTGTATAGATTTGTATAAGAAACAGTTAGCACATTGAAAGGGGGAGACAATGTATAAAGCCCTATAACAAAGACAAATTTTGAAAAATCAAAATAAAACTCAGCATGACTCGTGTATATAAATTTTGGCCAATAAGTGTTTTTGTCACTAATGCCAAAGGGGGAGATTGTTGGCATTAAGTAGAATTGCCACTAGTGACAACACTTATTTGCATTCTGGATATAAACCGAGCAGACAGTGCAAACCGAGAAGACAGTGCAAACCGAGCAGATAGTGCAAACCAAGCAGACAGTGCAAACTGAGCAGACAGTGCAAACCGAGCAGACAGTGCAAACCGAGCAGACAGTGCAAACCGAGCAGACAGTGGAAACCGAGCAGACAGTGGAAACCGAGCAAGTTAGTACAAACTGATCAGGACAATATAAACTGAGTAACATCTTGTCTACCGAGTCACCAGTACTTACCGAGTTCAAAACCTACCGAGTGATCAGTATGAACCGTGCCTTCACTTCTACCAAGTGCATGACGATGCCGAGTAATGCAGTGGATGCCGAGTATCAGAAAGTCACCGAGTCAGTTTGAAGGAACCGAGTAACCATATTTGGGCCGACTTAGTAGCACTTATGTTTATTTGTCAAGCCGACTGTGTAATTGTAATTGTAATTAATTGTTTGAGACTTGTATATAAACAATGTTGTAAAAATAAAAAGATGTAGTAAAATGTATGAAGGAGAATATATGTGAAAGAAAAAGAAAGGCAGAAATAAGCGAATTGCAGAAGGCTTCAGAAGTATAAGGTACAGCAAAGACAAATTCATCACAGAAGGTGATCAGTACATCAGAGAATCTCAATCAGCAATCCAGTTGCAAAGCAGAGATCTACTGTTTCATTCTAACAGGTGAATCAGTACTAAATCCTTTAACCGGGTAGACTTAACAGTCTTTGTAAAAATCTCTTTACCGAGTGCATACTTCATTGTATGTTTGTAAATCCTTTAACAGGGTGGATTTAGCAATCCTTATTGCTCCTAATAGGGCAGATCATCAGAAGTGATCAAATTGTAAGCCTTAACCGGCCAACTTTATTCTGCAGTATTAAAGCTTTGTGGGTTTCATCCCCACCCCAGTTTTACTTTCTTTTGGAAGGTTTCTGGGTAACCAAATCTATGTGTCATTATTGTGAATGGTTGTAAGTTTCATGCTTTCTGTATGCAAAGGTTAAAAAGTAAAATACATGTTAAAATTATAAGAAAATTTGGAGTTACTGATTCACCCCTCCCCTCTCAGTAACTTGGTTAATTCCTGAATATTTCCAACAGCTTCACATCTCTCCTGCTCATCGTACAATTCTAGATAAAGCTCTAATTGGCTCTAATGTTCCTAAAAATCTTGATCTTGATAGATTGCAAACAATGGTGGGTCACTTGACATCCCCTCGATACATATCATTTTTAGAAGAAGATGACAACTCATTGAGTCACCCACATGACCAACCCTTGCATATTGAAGTCTTAATCCAAAACCATAGTGTCAAATGTGTGTTGATAGATGGAGGCACCGGTCTAAATATCTATTCCTACACATTGGTTACACAACTAGGATTTTCAGAAGATGCTATTGATCCTAAAAAAAAGATAACCATAAAAGAATATGATGAACAAGAAAGAAATTACAAAGGATTCATTGTGCTACCTATCAGAACTAGACCTATCATCAAAGATATCACCTGTCAAGTACTACATCTTCCACTAGCCTATAATATTCTTCTAGGAAGGCCCTGGATACATGAAATGAAAGCTATTCCATCAACGTACCATCAATGTCCAAAATTTCCCTACAATGGAGTAGAGGTCACTATACATGTAGACACATCAACATCTTGCAACACCTTAAAAGAAAGTATAGATAAACTTGTTCCACATAACAAAGTGTCTTTCCCCAAACAAATAGACATGGCATCTACATCTAAGATGGAAAACCTCACAAAAGGGGTCAAGATCAAAGACACTGGCATGGGAGAATATACTATGGAACTGGTCCAATCTCTCACATCTCTCCCACTTTTTCCAAAATCATATGGACAACCTTCTGAGAAAGCAAGGCCATCACTAAAGAACCCCAGGTTATCTTCAATGGAAGCTTTATCACAGAAAAAGTGTTAAAACAAGAATCTGATAAAGATGAATTTTTTCTTGCCTAATTATACAAGGTTGAGTCTCAATCCCAAAAAGCTCAAAAATGTGACTCTAAAACATCTAAAGTTCCTTCGAAATCATATGGACCAGGACAAAAATTGATGACTAAAATGGGATACATAGGAAAAGGACCTTGTTGGTTGGTTTCTTAGTTTTTTAAAGTTGTCCTTCAAAATTTTGATCTTTTGAGGCTTTTCTCAGTGTTTCATGAATTGGTCTCCAACATTTTTCCAATCCTAGAGCTCCAATTTTTTTTAGGATCTAAAAAACTCTAAGTGCTAGGTCTAATTGTCTTTGAAAATCCAAAAAAGCCCTAAAAATTGCTTGCCCAAGTCTATTTGGCTGTTACTTTTTCAAAATCACTTAATGGCCTTTTAAAGCATGTGTGCTTTTGGTCTCTGGTTAGTCACTTTGTCTCACAATGATTTCACCATATTCCCTTTAGTTTAGCGATCACCTGAAACCCTTTGTTGCACAGTCTCCTTAAGGTAAAAGAATATTCCTTGTCTTCTAACGACTCAGTGATTGCCTTTGGTCGCCAAGTCTCTGAATGTTTATTGTGAGATCCAGTGACTACTATGATAATTTTTTGCAAAGAAACTATAGTTTCCCTATCTCCGAATCCAAATACCTTCAGTCAGGTGATCTCTAAAAGAAACAAAGAAATGATATAGTATTCAATGATTATGAGATTCTTCTTCAGTTGCTGAGTCTCTAAGTATAAAGTGGCAGTCTATTTTATGTGGGTCACCAGATCTCCAAGTTCTCAATAGTTAAGTTCTTTTATTTAGTGACCCGATGATTTCAATGGTCGTGTGTTCTCATGATTTTGGTGGTCATGTTCCAAGCACTCAATGATTCAGCAACATGATTATCTCCAAGTCTCATAATGCAGTGGTTAAGTCATGAAAAGTGTAGCAACTCAGTGAGAATCATAGGATGAAGGATTGGTCGACGGTTGGTGTTTACTCCCATTACTTGACTGAGGTTAAGAAAATCTTCTAGTGACTTGGAGAATGAAGGTTTTCACGTGGTCTCCTGTTTTAACTAGAGTTAAAAGAAATGTCTAGCGACTAGGAGATGTCTTTAGTCATTTGGTTGCTAGATAGTGGTGAGTTAAGAGAAAGGTCAGCAGATGGAAATTTTCAGCCATTGATGCATTTTTGATCGAGTGGTGGTCACGTAGTCTCTGAATCAATTCATGGTTTAGAAAAAGTTCCTATGACCTTGAGATTTGCTTTGTCGCTCAATCTCTAGATCAAACCCAAGTTAAGTAAGTTACTCAGTGATTGGGATGTTAGAAATAGGGAATACTAAGAGGGGGGGTGAATCAATATTTTACAAACTTTATCTTTTATCCAAGTATGGATATAACAGATTATCTTTATACATGCATAACATAAGAAGCTAAACAACATGCATAACAATAAAGAACTCATGACACATTATTTATTCTTGAGGAAACCCTAGCCAAGGGAAAACCTAGGTGGGGATGGTACCCACAAAAATCCACTAATCAAAAGTATCCTATTAAGGATGTTGACCCTGTTAGGAGTCTATTACAAACATATAGTGTATCAATCCTGATTAAGGGACTATAGGCCTTGTTAAAAGCCTCAACCTTGTTAGGAGTTGTAGTACAAAATGTGATTACCAGATGAGCCCAATACCCAAACAAGTAATGTACAATATACACTGATTAAAAAATAGGTTAAGGTACATAACCTTATATTGCTTGCATCAATATCACTTCGCTACTCTTTCACTATCTCTATTACATATGCTTCATATACTTCTCATCATATTACTTGCTGCTTGTTACAATTGCTACTACACTTTACAATTACAATTACATTTACATTTATACCAATAGCTTTATCAAAGAGTTAACATCTAGGATGTCATCCCTTTATATTGTTAATTCACTATTTTGATAAACAAAATAATCCCTTAACTCTTTACTAGTTATGTCTTCATATTCTATCTTGTCGGCTTCACACTGTCTTCAGTAAAACTATCATAACATCTTCCTTACATGTCGTACTAACTTGTGCTCTGAGATGGGTGATTAATAGACATCATAGAGTCTATGTTCAAGTGCATAAGCACTGAACTTACTCCAATCAATGTCACAAACAAAAATTGTATCCAGGTTCACTGGTAAAACACTATCTCACATTTAGACAAATTTGCAATGCGCTCTGTCATACTTGCTCTCTGACTTGTGCAATTTTCATGAGGATCATATGTTTCCATAATGAAAACATCTATGTAATCAACTCAGCCAAATTGCCAACAATCTCCCCCTTTGTCATTGGTGGCAATATATGAGAAAATTGGCTAAGTGTACAACTCAAAAATCTCAAAAATGTGCAAAACTATGGCCATAGTATAAAATACATACTATCCTTATAACTCCTCAAAAATTATTTCCTCTAATATAGTACTCCCCCTAAGAGTAACAACCCTTATCATATACTATCAATTTTCTTCTATATATCTCTCCCCCTTTGACAACAATGACAAAATAAGGTAGGGAGGGTCACAAAATTGTATCATAAAAATTTATACCTCAATTTATTTATTGCAAAGCTGGTAGGCTTGCAACACAATCTACAAAATCTATCTTCATGACTTCTATCTCCTTCTCCCATGATTTATTAATGAAATTTTCCACATTGAGTAGTGCACTCGGTCCATAAGAAGCAATTTCACATGCTTGGAGATTTTCAAAGTTAAATTTTTGAAAAGATGTCATTGTTGAAAGATAATCTTCCAACTATTCTTCAATTATGCTCAACTTCATAGAAACATGCTCTCTCAAAAGAGTATATCTTCTCAGTTTCCTATCTTTCTCATCTTGTACAATTCTGATTTCATCATACAATTTTCTAAATTTCTTTTCAACATTACAGACCTTCACATTGGGGTTAGATAGAAGGTTTGTTTCATTTAGAATCTCTGCTTCCTTCAACTTTATCTTTTTATCTTCCTCAGCTGTCAAAGTCTTTGATTTTGTACACTATATGTACAAAGATTTTCCTTTTTCCAAATGTTTCCTCAAATCTTTGATATAGATATCAAGAGTATTGATATCATTGCTGATGTACTAACTAATGTTCAAAAGCATTCTAGCCTCATAGTCTGCTTGTGATTTCACTTTTGCAATATCATCTAGGTGTGTGAATTCATTATCAAAGGTACTCATTACCTTATTTTCCTTCTCCATAGGGTCTACTTCTAAAATTTGTGTGGTCATAATACTTTGTAACTTCTTAGTTAGTTCCTTCAAACATCCATCAAGACTCTTCACCTTCTTATTCTTACCAATTATTTTTTTTAAGGATGAAATCAGTTCCAACTGATCATCATCATCTACTTCTTTTCCCAAATGCTCAATCATAGAGCCAATTTGAGTCTTCTTTCCAGTCTTAGGGGTAAGACTGATATCTTCTTTGGTGGGAAGGGGAACTTGTTCTTCTACAACTGGTGGTTCCACAATTGTGGTCTTTGTCATTTCTTCTTCTTTTGTAGCTTCCTATTCCTCAAAGGTTGAATTGTCAACAATGTTCTCCAAATTCTTGAATACATTTTCATCAGTATCCAAGGTGATTTGTGTACCTTCCACATTCATTGTTTCATCTTCAATATTGATAGTTGGAGAAGAGGGAATGTCCTCTTATACTTTCTCACCTACTTGTACTACTACAACTGATGATTCTCCAACATACTCTACCATAACCTTGATAATTTCTTGTTTAGTCTTAGAATTTACTTCTTCATACCTGCCTCCCATAATCTGAATTGTTCTCCTTTTGGTTCTTAGATGGGTGCTTAGGGCCTTCATAATTTGGTTGAAATGAGCTTCATCTCTTATCTCACAAAGCTTCCTCACAAGATTTTCTCTGATAGTTGTCTCTTCATCTGATTCTCTCTTCTTTCTATTCAGAAGTTTGTTATAAAGATCATCAGGTATTTGTCCTTGAATAGTATCAAACTTCTTGCCAGTCAAGATCATATGCTTCACAACAACATTTTCTAGATTAAGTCTATTAGTATAATCATAAAGATCATAATATTTTTTCATTCTTGCAAAGTCACCATTCTCAATAATCTTCTCATTAAGCTTTTCAACTTTTGGTTTCCAAGCTTTCTTCTTTGTAGTGACATCATCTTTAACCTCTACAATCTTTCTTGAAATAGGTTGCACTAGAGTTTTATGCCTCTTTCCTGGTCCAGTGGCACTCTCCTTAACTCTTTTGCTAGGTGTGGAGGAAGTGGATCTAGTAGACATCTTTGTTTCTATGTCCTCAACTACTTCCACTTTCACCTTTACTTGTGGTTCTTCCTATGGCACTGCAATTGATGATAAAAGAGGGATAGAAAAGACTTCCTTTTGTCCACTCTCTTTGATTACTACTGCTATCTACTTTTCTACCAAAAAATCTCTCTCTGTCATTCTTGTATCCTTTAAGATTTTTTTAATGGTGCTCTCAACTCTCTTCTTAGACTGCTTTTCTTCAATTAGAATCTTTGCGGAGTTGAAGTTCTCCTCAAAGGTTCCAAACCTGTTACACTAAGTGTGCAACTTACACTTTAGTAGTCTGCTAACATACTCTTCAGTCTCTACCTCAGATATTTCATAGCCAAGAGGGTCTATGAACTCTTTTCTAGGCTCCATTGCTTTAATATAGGTAAGGTTAGTATCCACCATAAAACATATGTCATCTTTATATTTCTCAACAAGAGACTTAGGGATCCTTGATCTGCTAGACACAATATTTTGAAATGTCTTAATAACAAGTACTGCACTCTCATTAACACTATCAATAACATGTTTTCTGTATACTACATTAATCCTTTCCATTGTGGTTTGTCCATCATTCCAATCATTTCCTATGGTGTAAGGAAATCTCCTCAAAAGATGAAAGAACATCTATGTGATTAGGGATGAGAACCTAAACTGTGTATACTTAGTTTTCTTGATCTTCTCCAAGTTCTCAAAAAATTGAATTATAAGAATTTCACACATATCATTTGGTACCTTGTCAACACACATAAGATAAGCTAGATGTACCATTCCAGCTGTAATGTCATCTTCTCTTGAATTAGCACAAAACTTAGTAGTTAGGATATTGCATATGTATCTCACATCAACTTGTTTGATCTTGCTAATTACAATTCCTCTACCATTATAGGATGAATTAGTGTTCTCAATGACTATTTTTCTCATTAAAAGGAATAGATCCAGTCTTAGATAATCCAGTGACTTCATGAATCAAATCAGCTATAATATCTATCACTCTATCCTCTAGCCAAAACTTTCCATTATGAATTCTACTCAAAATGATCTTAGTGCATTCTTCATTATCAAATTCATACTGTAATCCATATTTGACAATTTCATTATGTTCCAAGTGATCAAAACCTTGTTTTAGTGTCATATCCTAATTGTACATCATCTGATATTCATCTGTAAAATCACTATCATTTACTGTCTCTAGTTTGCATCCAAGATAAATTCTGACATTCTCCAAATGTAAAACTTCATCTACTACGGATGATAATGAAAATTTTTATACACTAAGTTTGCACCCTTGGTTCAAGCTCTCTTGGTCTTGAAAACCTAGTATAACATGGGAATCATCTCCAGGTTTTGGGACCTATGCTAAATGAGATGAGACCTCTAGATTCTAGGCTGGTTCCTCTTGGATAATCACCTTAATTTTCTCTTCTTGACATGAAATTAAACTCTTGAGGGAAAAGGGATAGGAGGAATGGATGAAAAGGAAATGACTAAAAGAAAACTATCCTACTAGGTGATACACTGAAAAGATGGTATGAATTAGAGTATAGAGGATGCAATCAGTGCACAAACTTAGGTCTAGGAGATCACAACTCACTAAATAGGTTTGCATCAATATTTCATAGAAGGGTCTACAATAGAAAGAGGCTATTCAAGGAAAGATAAAATTTCACAAACAATAGCACTCCTAAGAATTTAGACACAATCTATAACCTGCAAACAAACATTCACCTCTGCAACTAGTTATAGGAATGAGACAGATTGTCAGTGGGTTGAAGTATACCCACAAGATCATTCAAATCAAATAATCCATAGGAATACACATGAATTGTAGAAAGAAAGAGGGATTAGGAACCATAAGATATTACTGAAAACATACATATACTTAATCCATTAAGAGAAAATTTAGACAAGAAAGCATAGGGATAGAAATAATGTCACAAAATACCTTTGCAATATCTAAACCCCAATGAAAGGTTACAAACTATAGAAGCCAAAGGGTAGAAAGAATGCCTTGGATAACTCCTAAGAAAGAAAACCTCTCTTTTTCAATTGTAAACTCTTTATCTCTAAAAGCTCCAAAAAACTAATATATACACCTCCTTTATTGCACATAGGTAGGAGAAAAAACTCAATTAGGGCTACATATATTTTTCATAGAATAATTGAAAACCCTAATTCTATCATTTCTGATCATAAATGCATCCTTGAAATATCTTGATCGATTAGATATCTGTCTTTGCACATAATTCCATCGCCATAACTACCCGTAGATGAGCCACCTTGATCCATCTACCTCTCTGCAACTCGAGCTCGCCATAAGTGTTCAAATCTAGTACTTCTCAGATATTTGAATTTTAAAATATAAACGGTCACAGGTGGCGCCAAGATTTTCTTTATCAAGGGTTGGTATTTAAACTTGATCTATCCTTAAAATAGGGTCGTATATCCTTCAACTTTACCCAGGCACCACTTATGTTCTTAACCCTAACTCTGCATTCACCTCAAGTTTTATTTTCCCTTTAGTCGCAGAATCTCCTGACCTTTTTATTAACCCTAACTTTGTCTACCGATCACATGACAAGTGTTGATCCTAATTTGATCTAATGGTAGTCGCTTAGTCTCCTGATGTCTTTAGCATATTCCTTCTTGCTAGGACATCACCTAACTGAAGGGAACCTCATAATCACCAGATAGAAAGAATATTCTCTTTTTACTGAGTGATCACCTGATTGAGCTTACAAACTTGGGCCCATCTTGCCACTTGTCACTCTTTCACTTACTTTTGACTGCTTTGTCAACTCTGACAACCACTAGTTGTTCTGACATAAATCAACCTATCATTGACCATGGGAGAACTAGAGATTGGGCAGTTGTGTATTTGTTGGTCTACTGAAATATTTTCTTAACCTCGGTCAAGTTTGGAGATTATGTGAACACTACATTCATGAGGTCACCAGATAAAAGCCTAACCTCGAGTTATGTTTAGAGATTAGGTGACAACCATTGATCTTACTTTCATCTTATGGTCTTCACTGAGTCACTTGATCTTTTATAACTTAGTTGCTGCATTACAAGACTAAGAGATAACCATGTCGCTGAGACTCTAAATGTTTGGAACATAACCACTAGGATCAAAAGATTATGAGAACACACAGTTGCTGGATCATCGAATGTGAAATATAACCACTGAGTTCTGACATAATGTTAACCTTTAATTTAACCCAAGAAAATTTGGAGATCAAGCAACAATAGACTTCACTGAACCTCATAATCCTTTTGTTAACTGGGGTTAAACCCTGAGAACACACGACCAAACAATTTCCAAGTCGCTGAAAATTTTCTTTACCCTATGTTACATCTGGAGACCTCCCAACTAAGGGCTTTTTAACTCATATTTAACCTATGCCTTTAATCAAGAGATCACATGACTATGCCTTTAATCTCCAAGTCTCCTAACCCTTTGGAATATTCTTTTTGTGCTAAGCGATTACCCGACTAAGGAAAATCTCATAATTACTAGACTTCATAGAATATTCATTCTACATTACAAGATCACTTGACTGAAGCCTTATTCACTAGATCACTGAATAATATTTGGAGATCTAGCAACAACACTTTAACCTCCAAGTCACCTGATAGAAAGAATATTCCACTTCTGTTCCGAGATCACCTGGCTAAGGAAAATCTCATTGTCACTAAATGGATTGGAATATTCGATTTGCTTCACGTGGCTAACAGACTGAGCCTATAGAGCCTAGGCCCACTAGAGAAACGTGGCACCTTGTCATTTTTTGTTGTCTTTACCTTGATCCGACCATCTATTGACCATGATTATATCTAGTGACCTCCCAACTGAGTGAACTCAAAATCTCATGAACTTTTGACTGACCATGGTTAACTCTCATGACTTCCCGACTAAAGGAAAATATTAACCCAGCGTTGAGACAAGTCATAACTACAATTAGGGAAAATAGACTAGTCGTGGGTTCTCCTAAAGAATTACTAACTCAAGGTTACATTATGAGATCACCTGACTAAGGGGACCATCGCCAAGTCGCTGAATGGGAATGGAATATGCTTTCTGATCAAGAGATTAAGAGATAAAAGGAAGTCATGGGGTTGGTAGATAGAAAATAATATTTTGCTGGGCTTTAGAGATCTCATGACTAGCCTTAGATTATAAAGCACACATGCAAAATGGAGACTTAAGTGGCCAGAATAGGTAATGATAAAATAGAATAGGCCATAGGGTTTTTTAGGGTTTTCTACCTCCAACGGTCATATTTTCAAATTAAAAGGCTATCAAACCAGAGAGTTAAATAATTGCAGAAACTAGAGGTAAAGGCACAAGACCATAAAAATTTCTCAAGGCTCTCAACAGGATTTAGTGAAAATTGTTGGATAAAGCTCAACCTGTGACCAAAATTGTGTGGAACTAGGAAATTTTGGGTAACATTTTGGTGATTTCTACTGGATGTCAGCCTGCTAGACATTAGATCGGTGGCCTTTAAATAATTCATTGGGCATGGAGTCATCTTCTTAAGCATAAAAATATCTTGATAGAGAGACAGACCTTGAACTGGGAGGAACAAAAATGTGCATGAGCACTTCTTGGAAAATAGGAAAAACTAACCTATAAAGAAGGGACAGAAAGAAAGGAAACATATTTACAAACATTTACAAGGAGGTATTGACCTCAAAACAAGGCTTCAAGTGGAATCCATTAATTGATATATGCAAGGCATCTCCTCCAAGAGTTGATAGCTAAAAATCATTAGGCCCCTTGCATTTTGTAATAACAAATGGTCCACCCCAGAAGGAATCAAACTTTGTATGTCTGCCAGGCTTTGATCTGAACTCATCCCACTTGAGGACTATATCTCTAATCTTGAAATTTCTACCCCTAGCTCTTTTATCAAAACTTTTCTTTGTTTTTATCTAATGGAACTCCATATCTTTCATCAATTTATCTCTAAGTTCTAACTCCATCAGCTGAGCATATCTGATTTGTAAGGGATCTCCTTCAAATAGGACATATTGAGTGGCCAAGTCTAAAGCTGGAAATTCAGTTGAAATGGACAACTTAGCTTCTCTACCATATACTAACACATAAGGAGAATTCCCAATGATCTTCTTTGGGGTAATCTTGTCTAACCATAAGGCAGATTTCAATTTAGTATGCAATCCCTTTGGTTATCCTACAGAGTCTTCTTGATTATCCTAACCAAGTTCTTATTAGTTGATTCTTCCAAATCATTTCCCTGAGGGTAGTAATTTGAACTTGTATTCAAATAAATGTCATTTTTTATTTCCCATTCTGAGACCACAAGGCCTTTGAATGCTAATGCATTATCTGATATTATGGAGTCTGGAGTGCCAAATGTATGAATTATATCATCATAAAAACTTAAGATAACACTCTCATTTGATTCTTTCAAGGCAACTACCTCTATCCATCTAGGGAAATAATCTATTGTAGTGATTATCTACTTGTGGCCTGCACTAGATGGAGGATTAATCATGCCAATAAAGTCTATGACCCATCTCATGAAAGGTTATTCTATTCTAATTGGCTAAAGGGGTAGAGTTGAAAGCCTTTCTTTTCCTACAAACATGGCACATTTGATGCATTTTCTCACATAATAATGACTATCCTTGAAGATAGATGGCCAATAGTATCCAGCCCTCATGATTTTAAAAGTAGTAGTCCTAGGAGAAAAATGACCTCCAGAAGGTCCATCATGAAATTCAAATAGGACATCAGCTATCTTTTCTGAATCAATACATCTCAAAAGGACACCATTGTGATCCTTTCTAAAAATAACTTCATCTATTAGCACAAAGGGAACAGATTGTAATCTATAATATCTTCTTCTTGCTGAATCTAGGTCTATAGGACATTGTCCTGTCTTCAAGTAATAAATCATGTTAGGCAACCAACCTGCTATCTTGGCATGTTCTTCTATAGAATGCACAACCAGAGATGCATCTATTTGCTCTAATTTCTTTGAACTTTCATCCTCTACCAAATGCTCACAAAGACCTCTTCCTTTAACTAGCTTGGTGGTTTGGATATCAATGTCATACTCCATCACTTTGGTAATCCAACTAGCTCTTCTCTCATTTAGGTCCTTGGAAAGAAAAAATTCTTTGACACTTGGATGAGTAACCTTCAAGTGTACCTTTCTATGGGTCAATAGATATCTGAACTTTTTAAGGCTTTTTACCACAACCAAGTACATGTTTTTCCACAAAAGAGTATCTCTTTTCATACTCTTCTAAACCTTTGCTGAAGAAAGCAATAGGCTGCTCCAATCCATCTGAATTTTCTTGAGTCAGCATTGCAGATATAGCCTCATGACCTCCATAAGTATAAAGGATAAAATCATTATTGAAATTTGGGTTTAATAGAATAGGAGCTTCTATCAAGGCTTCTTTGATAGCTTGGAAATTGGCTTTCCTTTTTTTAGTCTAGTTGAAGGTGAAACCCTTCTTTAACATGGTTGTCAAAGGCTTTAGTAAATCTGCAATATTGGGCAAGAAATGCCTAACAAAGTTAATCCTTCCTATTAAAGATTGAAGGCTTTTCTTATGATGTGGCAAGGGTAGCTCTAGGATGGCTACAATCCTTTCAGGGTCTACTATGATTCCTTCCTTGGACACTATATATCCTAACAATTTCCCCTCGTGAACTACAAACACACATTTCTTGGGATTAAGAGATATCCCAAATTCTCTACACCTTTCAAAGATCTTCCTCAGATGTTTGATATGATTTGCTACATGTTTAGAATAAATAGTTATGTCATCTAAGTAGACCAGTACAAACTTGTACATGAGGATTTTAAAGGCCATATCCATTGCCTTTTGAAAAGTAGCTCCTGCATTTGACAAACCAAAGGGCATCTTTTGATAAGCCATGGTTCCCCACTTGGTTGTAAATGCAGTCTTGTATTGATCTTCTTCATTAACTAGAATTTGATTATATCTTGAATAGCCATCCAATAATGAAAATCTCTTAGATCCAGAGACACATTGTAAGATTTGTTCCATAGAGGGTAATGGATGACGATCTTTTAAAGAGGCTCTATTGAGATCCCTAAAGTCAACACATAACCTCAACTCCCCATTCTTCTTCCTTATATGAACAAGGTTGGAAACCTAGCTGGTATGTTTAATGGGGTAGATGATACCACTTTCTATCAATTTGAGCACTTCTCTATGCATAAGTGGCTCAAGCTTGGGATTAACAGGCCTTTGCTTTTATCTCACTGGTTTGGCAATAGGCTCTAGTTCAATAGTGTGTTGAGAAAGGGCTAGATTAAAACCTTTGAGGTCTTCATATTTCCATAAAAATACATCACTAAATTCCTTAAATAATTGGGTGTAAGCCTACTTTTCTAAATCAGTATTTACTTTTCCAAATTGTAAGCTTTTACCTAGTTCAAATTCTAATTCAACACAATGTTCTTGTTGAACTACCAGGCCAGCTTTATTTTTCTTAACCCGATCATCCTTGTTGAAGATAGTTTCTAAGGTGACAAGACCTCTAGGCATCTTATTAGATCTAAGTTGTATCACTTGGTCACCATAGTTCTGCAATAGTCTATCTTGGTTATGTTTTGTGAAAACATCTTCTTCAAACAAGAATTGTAGGATCTATTCATCATTGTCAAACACTTGCCAATTGACATTGTTATTAGGGATAGAAGGTCTGAAAATCACTTTGATATGTTGTTGGGTCTCCTCCTTTGAAATACTATTAGGAATGTCATACTAAGATCCAACAACAACTAATCTATCTGCATTTTGATTTAGCTTCCTAGGGATGGAAACAATATTGAAAGCACAAAAGTCTTCAATTGCATCCCAAAATCTATGTTTGTATGCTTTCATGGTGTCATTTTTGGTTGCACTTATCCCTCTCACTTGGCTAACTACTAACTCACTGTCACCATAAACTTTTAGGGCTTTGAGCCCTCTTTTTCTAGACCACTCCAGTCCATTCACTAGACTTTCATACTCTGGAGTGTTGCTAGTGCAGGAGAAACTGAATCTGAAATCTATATAATATCTTTCTCCTTTTGGGGACACTAGCATAGCACCACCACTAGAGCCATGTCTACTTCTAGCACCATCAAAAAAAAATTCCCAAACTTGATTACTCTGATTCTTTGAATCAATGTCCTCTTTGAGAAGGTTTGGCTCTATGGAGCCACTTTCTTGTATCAAATAGCTCCCTAAACTAGCATCTCAAATAACATTTTCTTGGGCCTCTAAAGCCTTTTCTAATTCTAGTTCATATAGTAAAATATCAGGAATATTTTCTATCTTAGTGTTTTCTTCTCTGATAATTGGGAAGTCATTGGTATCAAGTGTAAGGTAGTTTGTATTGATGGCATTAGACATATATGGTTCTATATGGTGAGCTGCCAATGATTTAGATTTGATGGTGACCTTGGTACCATATCTTGTGTGGAAGAGCATGTGAGACTAGTCAGAAGAAAGGTAGCTTCCTATCTTGGCTGTAAACTCCCTTGATAGACATATGGAAAATAAAGGAGGGAGATCTATGATATATATATCAAGTAGGATGGAGAAATTAGGACTTGCATGAAAGATTATACTAGTATCCTTAGCCACACCTATAGTGTTAACTGAGGATCCATCAAGTTTTCTAACCCTCTTTTGGAGGGGTTCATATTTAAGTCCTAGTTGGTCAGCCACCTTTTTTGGCATTACAGTACTAGTAGCTCCACTATCTACCATACAATTATGTACTAAGGATTTTCCAATAATTAAAGATACATAAAATGGAGGTGGTTTTAAGTTCCTACCTTGAATGGTATTGGCTTTGGAGTTGCAACTTGGAGTCTCCTTTCTTGATCAACATTGCCCAACACTAGCTTTGTTGCATCATTTGTAGGCTAAGGAGTTGTTACTTCAGTCATGGCCTTCTTCAAAATCTCAGGTTGTCCTGGAATAGTCAAAGAGTCCCACATAGACATGGTAACATTCACCTTCTTCATGTTGTCTACAATGTTGAAAGGTGTCATAGTATGTACTCTTTGTTGTGATTTTACTATGATGGGCTCCACTTATTTGAGAGTCTGGCCTTCTTTTCTTGTAATTACAAGAGCCTTCTTCAATATGGTGGGAGTAGCTTGCTGCAGTGGTTCTGCAGATGTAGTAGCTTTAGTCCCAGAATCTGCTCGCTCCATGTCTTGAGCTCTTCTCTTTGATCTTGTGTTGGAAACAATGGAAAATTCACCATTGACTCCATTAAAGTCTTGTTGCTCCCAATTGAAAAGAGAAGTCTCATCAACTTGTGACTCTTGTTGAGGAATTGATCCACTAGAAGAGGCCTCTGATTCGGCATGTGAGACATTTTGAACCATTAGGGCTTGATTCATCCATCCATTTGAACATGTAGCTTGATTGTGAGGTTGATTACAAGGAAAACACCATTCATTGTCCAAATCCATGTTATTTTGACTAGGAACAATGTTCCTAACTGGATTTGCATAATTAAGAGGTGCACGGTTATATGGTTGGAATGGTCTTTGATTAAAATTTTGCTTTTGGTAAGCTCCTTGATAACCTCCTTAGTATGGTGGCCTAGTTTTCTGATAAGGCTATCCTTGATTCTGATATTGTTGATTAGGACCTTGTCCTTGTGGCTAAAAGGGGGGTCTGATTCCTTGCCCTTACTTCTTTAGGTTTGTAACCTCTTTAGTTAAAGTCTGCAGCAAATTTTTCATTTCTTGCTGACTATTTTGATGACTATTCTTCATCTTTTGTAGTTCTTGAAAGAAACTTGCCTTTAACTCCTCACCACTAACACTAGCCTAAGGTGCTAATATGGTGGGAATAGGGGTAAAATGAGGTATTTGGAGAGGTTTAGTGGGTTGAAGGCTAGGAAAGATGGGCATGGGTGGCCATCTTGCTATCATGCCTGCCTGGATTAAACAATTTTCAGCTTTGACAGCTATGTCAAAAGCTTGGGGTAGAGAGGTACCTCCCATAGATTGGATCATGATAGAGATCTAACTATTAAAAATTTTCAAGAAGTATAAGAAAGCATGATCAGCTGATGGCCTTATTGAGACCAAAATTCTATTCCATGTCTTGAGGAATCTATTGTTATAATCTATCATTTGTTATTGAGGGTCTCTCTTTATAGTTGTTAACTACTCAACCAAAGACAAGTTGTCCAATTTATCTTCAAAGTGTTTACTCAAAGCATCTCCTAATCCATCCCATGAATTAATGGAACCAACAGCTAAAGTTCTAAACCATTCAAGAGCCTTACCTTTGAGGGAGGCTGCTAATAACTTAGTGGCCACATCTTCTTGAGTTATATTATGTATGCTTAAAATAGTGGTCACATCTCTAATGTGTTCAAAAGTTGTACTTTATCCTTCACCTATGAAATTAAGTAGAATCTTTAGTGCCACAAAGGGTACATCATGATGTTGACTAAAAATCAATAGACTTCCCTGGTTGAAAGGTGCAAAAGAAAATTGCCTAGCCATTGTAGGAGCTGAAATTTACTAAGTAGCAATTGTGTAAGTTGTATTGGATGTTGGATTTGAATCTTCTTCTAGATCTCTGGTTAGAGATCTTCCTCTTCTTTTGAAATGAAAGGGAAAAGGTCTCCTTTCTAAAGTATCAGGTGGTGTAGACTATACTCTCCTTGCAGGGGATGTTCTCTAGGTTGATCTACCTTTGTAGCTCCTTTTTAAGGGAAACTCTAAAAGTTCAGTAGGCTTTGAGCTCCTGGTCACAATCTTACTCATTAACTTTGAACAAGGTTAGCCTGAATCTATGAAATTAGTGGAGTCACTAGATATACTTGAATATGAACCTTTGAAAGGTCTATATTATACAATCAGTATATCAGAGATAACATAATCTTTCAAAGATGAACTTCTCTTTGTAGTCCCACTGGGTGTGCCAGAACTATTATACACTAAGTTTGCACCCTTGGTTCAAGCTCTCTTGGTCTTGATAACCTAGTATAACATGGGAATCATCTCCAAGTTGTGGGACCTATGCTAACTAAGATGAGACCTCCAGATTCTAGGCTAGTCCCTCTTGGATAATCACCTTAATTTTCTCTTCTTGACATGAAAGTAAACTCTTGAGGGAAAAGGGATAGGAGGAATGCATGAAAAGGAAATGACTAAAAGAAAACTATCCTACTAGGTGATACACTGAAAAGATGGTATGAATTATAGTATAGAGGATGAAATCAGTGCACAAACTTAGGTCTAGGAGATCACAACTCACTAAATAGGTTTGCATCAATATTTCATAGAAGGGTCTACAATAGAAATAGGCTATTTAGGGAAAGAGAAAATTTCACAAACAATAGCACTCCTAAGAATTTAGACACAATCTATAACCTACAAACAAACATTCACCTCTGCAACTAGGTATAGGAATGAGACAGATTGTCAGGGGGTTGAAGTATACCCACAAGATCATTCAAATCAAATCATCCATAGGAATACACATGAATTGCAAAAAGAAAGAGGGATTGGGAACCTTAAGATATTACTAAAAACATACATATACTTAATCCATTAAGAGAAAATTTAGACAAGAAAGCATAGGGACATAAATAATGTCACAAAATACCTTTGCAATATCTAAACCCCAATGAAAGGTTACAAACTATAGAAGCTAGAGGGAAGAAAGAATGCCTCAGATAACTCCTAAGAAATAAAACCTCACTTTTTCAATTATAAACTCTTCAGCTCTAAAAGCTCCAAAAAACTAATATATACACCTCCTTTATTGCACACAGGAAAGAGAAAAAAATCAATTAGGGTTACATAGATTTTTCATAGAATAATAGCAAACCCTAATTTTGTTATTTCTAATCATAAATGCATCCTTGAAATATCTTGATCAATCAGATATCTATCTCTACACATAATTTCATCACCATAATTGCCTACAAATGAGTCACCTTGATCCATCTACCTCTTTGCAACTCAGGCTCACCATAACTGTTCAAATCTGGTACTTCTCAGATATTTGAATTTAAAAATATAAATGGTCATAGGTGGCACTAAGATTTTCTTTATCAATGACTGGTATTTAAACTTGATCTATCCTTAAAACAGTGTCATAGATCCTTCAACTTTAGTTGGGCACCACTTCTGTTCTTAACCCTAACTCTGCATTCACCTCAGGTTCTATTTTCCCTTTAGTCACTAAATGTCCTGACCCTTTTATTAACCTTGGCTTTGTCTAGCAATCACATGACAAGCATTGATCCTACTTTGATCTGACGGTAGTCGCTTAGTCTCCTGATGTCTTTAGCATATTCCTTCTTGTTAGGAGATCAACCGATTGAAGGGAACCTTGTAATCACTGGATAGAAAGAATATTATCTTTTTACTAAGCGATCACCTGACTAAGCTTACAAACCTAGGCCCATCCTACCACTTGTCACTCTTTCACTTGCTTTCGACTACTTTGTCAGCTCTGACAATCACCAACTATTTTGACATAACTCAACCTGTCATTGACCATGGGAGATCTAGAGATTGGGCGACTGTGTATTTGTTAGTCCACTGAAAGATTTTCTTAACCTCATTCAAGTCTAGAGATTACGTGAACATTGCATTCATGAGGTCACCAGATAAAATCCTAACCTTGAGTTATTTCTAGAGATCAGGCGATAGCCATTGATCTTACTTTCATCTTATGGTCTTCACTAAGTCACGTGATCTTTTATAACTAAGCTGCTACATTATGAGACTAAGAGATAACCATGTTGCTGAGTCTCTGAATGTTTGGAACATAACCACCAGGATCAAGAGATTATGAGAACACATAGTCGTTGGATCACTGAATGTGAAACATAACCACTAGGTTCTAACATAATGTTAACCTTTAATTTGACCCAGGCACATCTAGAGATCAAGTGACAATAGACTTAAATAAACCTCATAATCCTTTTCTTAACTAGGATTAAACTCCGAGAACACATGACCAAAGCAATTTCCAAGTCGCTGAAAACTTTCTTTACCCTAGGTTACATCTGGAGACCTCCCGACTAAGGGCTTTTTAACTCATATTTACTCTCTACCTTTAATCAAGTGATCACGCAACTATGCCTTTAATCTCCAAGTCTCCTAACCCTTTGGAATATTCTTTTTGTGCTAAGCAATTACTTGACTAAGGAAAATCTCATAATCACTTGACTTCATAGAATATTTGTTCTGCATTATGAGATCACCTGACTGAAGCCTTAGTCACTGGATCACTGAATAATATTTTGAGATCTAGCGACAACACTTTAACCTCAATGTCACCTGGTAGAAAGAATATTCCACTTCTATTCTGAGATCACCTGACTAAGGAAAATCTCATTGTAGCTAAATGGATTGGAATATTCGATCTACTTCACGCGACTAAGAGACTAAGCCTATAGAGCCTAGGCCCACCAAAGGCACATGGCACCTTGTCATTTTTTGTTGTCTTTACCTTGAGCTGACCATCCCTTGACCATGATTATATCTAGCGACCTCCTGATTGAGTGAACTCAAAATCTCATGAATTTTTTATTGATTACGGTTAACTCTCACAACCTTTTGACTAAAGGAAAATATTAACCCAACATTGAGACAAGTCATAACTATAGTTAGGGAAAATAGACTAGTAGCAGGATCTCCTGGAGAATTACTAACTCAAGGTTACATTATGAGATCACCCGATTGAAGGGACCATTGCCAAGTCGCTAAATGGGAATGGCGTATGCTTTCTAATTGGGAGATTAAGAGATAAAAGGAAGTCATGGGGTTGGGAGATAGAAAAAAATATTCTACTGGGCTTTAGAGATCTCATGACTAGCCTTAGCTTATAAAGCACACATGAAAAATGGAGACTTAAGTGGCTGAAAAAGGTAATGATAAAATAGAATAGGCCATAGGGTTTTCTACCTCCAACGGTCATATTTTCAAATTAAAAGGCTATCAAACCAAAGAGTTAAATAATTGCAGAGACCAGAGGAAAAGGCACAAGACCATAAAAATTTCTCAAGGCTCTCGATAGGATTTAATGAAAATTGTTGGATAAAGATCAACCTGTGACCAAAATTGTGTGGAACCAGGAAATTTTGGGTAACACAAACCTAGGGTCTTCTTCCAATGGTTCTACTAGTTCCCTTTTTACTTTAGGTCTATTCTTGTCTCTGACATTGTGTATTAATGAAATATCCATGATTTCTTCAAATGCCTTTACTGATTCAAAGATTTGTCAAGTAAAATACCTTAATTTTGTGATTTTAGGGCTTGCATAGATCAACACACAATTCTTTTCCAATCCTTGCAAAATGCTTTCTATCACTTCTCTTTGATCTCCTGGACACTTGAATTTGCTTTGATGATCAAATAATACTGATCATAACCTTTTATTAATTCAATCTCACTTAGATCTGACATCGCATTCAATTCTTTTTTTGCTTCTTTCCAAAAATTTGTCTCTACTATCTTGCAAAACTTAAAACTACCTTGCATTAACTGTGCAAGACTTAACTCATCATATATCTACTTCTATACTAAATCTAAATTCCTACTCTACTAAAATTTACATGAATTAAGTACTTTGAGATAGGTCAGGTAAATATTCATTCTTACCTTTCAAAACTTCACCTTTTTTATTACCTTCAATGTTGAATATGTCTCCTTGATCTATGATTTTGATAAACTTAACTTGATCTAAATTACTACAGCATCTTTTCTAACTGTTACTAACATCTTCATTTCTTCTTCCATGATTCTTGGGGTTAGGATTAGGATGAAAAACTCTATTGTTCATTCTGCAAAACCTTGCTATATGTCCAATCTCGATGCATATCTAACAAACAATTCCATTATTTCCATATCTTGGTCTAGGTCGATTGATTTGTGATATGTAGTTTCTAGCAATGTGTCCAACCTTGTTGCGTCTATAACATACTACTCCACTTTTTCTGTTCATATCTTCAGTAGGTTTCTTATTTGCCTTGTTAGTATTCCTAAACATTCTACTACCATCATTATTCTCAATAAATTTAGGTTTCCTACGTTCAATAGCTCTATGTCCAAAACCATAACAATTGTAACAATAACCATTAAGAGGTTTAAATTTTTTACTTGTGCAATATCTCTTCATATGACCAATAGTATTACAAGAAAAACATCTACCTTTGAATTCACTTTTCATACCTTTGGGTGATTCCTCTTTCTTTGATGATTCTTCTTCTTTAGATGTATCTTTAGATTTGTTGATCTCCTCAGGCTTCTTCTCATCCATGCTTTCAGATATCTTCAGATCTGGTTCCTTGCCTTCATCATTTTCTTTGAAAGTGTTGAATCCAAGACCAGTCTTATCATAGAATGGTTTCTAATAAGACATTTGTTCATCAATCTTCTCACTAGTTGAATATAGCCTTTCAAGTTGTTGTTTGGATTGAGTCAGTTCACCTTTCACAATCTTATTGTATTTCTCAAGTTCATCATATTGCAAATTGACTTTCTCAAGTTCAGATCTTACTTTAGAAAGTTTAGATTTTAGTCCTTCATTTCCATTCTTTAGAATTTCATTTTCAGATTTCAGATTTATTTCATTCTTTCCATTTCCATCTTTCAAAATAAGCTTCAAATTTTCTATCTTCAATTCATGCTTAAGGATCTCATTTTCTTTTTCCATATTGTCATCACAATCTTCAATAAAAACTTCAGATTCTTTTTCAGATCTCAGATCTTCCAATTTTTTTTTTAGTTTCTCAATCAGGTTCTTTGCATCATCATACTTTCTTTTCAAAGTATCATTTTCAATGGTAAGCAAGTCAATCTATTCAAGAGCTTCTTCAAGATTCTTCTGTAGTTGATCCATATCCATAGAGATCTCACTCAAGCTGCTAGGCTTTCCTTGAATGATTCTTTTCTGCATAACCTAGCTCTGATACCAATTATTAGAAATAGGGAATACTGAGAGGGGGGGTGAATCAGTATTCTACAAACTTTATCTTTTGCCCAATTATGGATATAACATATTATCTTTATACATGCATACCATAAGAAGCTAAATAGCATGCATAACAATAAAGAACTCATAACACATTATTTGTTCTCGAGGAAACCTTGGCCAAGGGAAAACCCTAGTGGGGATGGTACCCACAAAGATCCACTAACCAAAAGTATCTTGTTAAGGATGTTGACCCTGTTAGGAGTATATTACAAGCGTATAGTGTATTAGTCCTGATTAAGGGAATATAGGCCTTGTTAGAAGCCTCAACCCTCTTAGGAGTTGTAGTACAAAATGTGATTACCAGATGAGCCCACTACCCAAACAAGTAATGTACAATATAAAATGATTACAAAATAGGTTAAGGTACATAACCTTATACTTCTTGCATCAATATCACTTCATTTCTCTTTCACTATCGCTATTACATATGCTTCATATACTTCACATCATATTACTTGTTGCTTGTTACAATTGCTACTACACTTTACAATTACAATTACATTTACATTTATACCAATAGCTTTATCAAAGAGTTAACATCTAGGATGTCATCCCTTTATATTTTTAAGTCATTATTTTGATAAACAAAATAATCCCTTAACTCTTTACTAGTTCTATCTTCATATTCTATCTTGTTGGCTTCACACTGTCTTCGGTAAAACTGTCATAACTTCTTATGTACATGCCATACTGACTTGCACTTTGAGATGGGTTATCAATAGACATTGTAGATTCTATTTTCAAGTGTGCAAGCACTAAAATTACTCCAATAAATTTCACAAACAAAAACTATATCCAGGTTCACTGGTAAAACATTGTCTCACACTTAGACAAATTTGCAATGCGCTTTGTCATACTTGCTCTCTAACTTGTGCGATCTTCATGAGGATCATATGTTGCCATAATGAAAAAATCTATGCAATCAAATCAGACAAATTTACAACATGGGAGACTATTTTTAGTCATGCAATCGCCAAATGGGTGAGGGTTAAGTGTTGACCGAGGACAAAAGAGTTGAAAAATTTGAGCATTCATTTGTCAGAATTTGTGACATGTCTTTCTCTAATTGGTCAAAAAAGTAAGAAATGTTGGCAATTTGGCTGAGCTGAATACTTAGATGTTGTCATTATGGAAACATATTATCCACATGAAGAGCGCAAAGGTCAAAGAGCAAGTATAGCAGAGCGCATTGCAAATTTGTCTAAGTGTGAGACAACATTTTCACCAGTGTACCCGGACATAGTTTTTGTTTGTGACATTGACTGGAGTAAGTTCAATTCTTGTGCACTTGAACATAGAATCTATAATGTCTAATGATGACCCATCTCAGATTGAAAGTTAGTACGGCATGTACAGAATTAGTTATGACAGTTTTACCGAAGACAGTGTTAAGCCGACAGGATAGTTTTGAAGATAGAATTGGTAAAGAGTTAAGGGATTATTTTGTTTATCAAAATAATGTCTTAACAATATAAAGGGATGACATCCTAGATTTTAACCCTTAGATAAAGATATATGGAAGCCAACCATGTAAATTTATTAGCCTTAATAACTTGTATATATGTAATTGTAAATTGTAAGAGAAAAAAAAAGGAAAAAAAAGATGTGGTAATATTGTAATGATATGATAAAGTGATATGATGTGAATGTAAGAGTAGTGAAAAGATATTGATGCAAGCAGCATAAGGTTATGTACCTTTATCCATTTTTGTAATTAGTATACATTGTACATTACTTGTTTGGGCAGTGGGCTCATCTGGTAATCAGATTTTGTATTGACAACTCCTAACAGGGTTGAGGCTTCTAACAAGGCCTATAGTCCCTTAATCAGGACTGATACACTATATGCTTGTAATAGAATCCTAATAGGGTCAATATCCTTAATAGGATACTTTTTATTAGTGGATCTTTGTGGGTACCATCCCCATTGGGGTTTTCCCTTGGCTAGGGTTTGCTCGAGAACATATCATGTGTTATGAGTTCTTTAGTTTTATTGCTATGCATGTTGCTTAGCTTCTTATGTTATGAATGTTTAAAGATAATCTGTTATATCCATAATTGGGAAAAAGATAAAATTTTTAGAATACTGATTCACCCCCCCTCTTAATATTCCTTATTTCTAACAATTGGTATCAGAGCATAAGGTTACTCGGAAAAGAATCATTCAAGGAAAGCCTAGCAGCTTGAGTAAGATCTCTATGGATATGGATCAACTACAAAAGAATCTTGAAGAAGCTCTTAAATAGATTGATATGCTTACTAATGAAATAGACACTCTAAAAAGGAAATATGATGATGCAAAGAACCTCATTGAGAAACTAAAAAAGAAGTTGGAAGATCTGAAATCTGAAAAGGAATCCAAAATTCTTATTGAAGATTGTGATGACAATTTAGAAAAAGAAAATGTGATCCTTAAGCATGAACTGAAGATAGCGAAACTAAAATTAAGTTTGAAAGATGGAAATAGAAAGAATGAAGAAAATCTAAGATCTGAGAATGAAAAGTTGAAGGTTGAAAATGAAGAACTGAAATCTAAAATTGGCAATGTAACATCTGAACTTGAGAAAGTCAATTTGCAGTATGTTGAACTTGAGAAATACAACAAGATTGTAAAAGGCAAATTGACTCAATCCAAACAACAACTTGAAAGGCTATATTCAAATAGTGAGAAGATCAATGAACAAGTATGTTTTGGGAAACCATCCTATGATAATACTGGACTTAGATTTAACATATTCAGAACACATGGTGAGAACAAGGAACCAGATCTGAAAATATCTAAAAGTCTAGATGAGAAGAAGTTTAATGAGATCAACAAATCAGAAGAACCACCTAAAGGAGAAGAACCACCTAAGAAAGAAGAATCACCCAAAAGTATGCAAAGAGAATTCAAAGGTAGATGTTTTGGTTGTAATACTATTGGTCATATGAAGAGAGATTGCATAGGTAAGCAATTTAAACCTCTTAATGGTTATTTTTATAATTGTCATGGTTTTGGACATAGAGCTATTGAATGTAGAAAACTTAAAGTTATTGAAAACAATTATGGTAGTAGAATGTTTAGGAATACTAACAATGCAGATAAGAGACCTACTGAAGATATGAATAGAAGAAATAGAGTAGTATGTTATAGATGCAACAAGGTTGGACACATTGCTAGAAACTGCAGATCACAAATCAATCAGCACAGACCAAGATATGGAAACAATGGAACTGTTTGTCAGATATGCAACAAGATTGGAAATACAACAAGATTTTGTAGAATGAACAATGGAGTTTTTCATCCTAACCCTAACACTAGAAATCATGAAAGAAGAAATGAAGATGCAAGAAATAGATAGAAAGGTTTCTGTAGTAATGCAAATGAAGTGAAGTTTGTTAAAGGCACAGATCAAGGAGACATATTCAACATTGAAAGTAATCATAAAGGTGAAGTATTGAGTGGTAAGAATGAATCCTTACCTGACCTATCTGGAAGCACTTGATTTATGAAAATTATAGTAGATTAGGAACTTAAAATTAGTGTAGAAGTAGATTTATGATGAATTAAGTCTTGCATAGTTAATGTAGGGTAGTTTATGATGTACTGATGCTATGGTTAAGAGTGCAAAAGAAAATATTATGTTTTGCGAGATCGCAAGAAGTTTTAAGTTTTTGCAGGTTAACAGAAACAACGTTTTGGAAAGAAGCAGCAAAAGAATTGAATGCAATGTCAGACCTAAGTGAGATTGAAGTAATAAAAGGTTATGATCAATGTTATTTTATCACCAAAGCAAGTTGAAGTGTTTAGGAGATAAAAGAGAAGTGATTGGAAGCATTTTGAAATGATTTGGTGAAGGATTTGAGCGTCGAATCTACACAAGCCTTAGAATCATGAATTTGAGGTATTTTACTTGGCAGATCTTTGAATTGGTATAAAAGAACTAGAAGAATTCATGGATGTATCTTTAATTCATAATGTCAGAGACAAAAATAGACCTAGAATGAAGAGGGAACTAGTAGAACCCTTGGAAGAAGATAACCCTAGTTTAGCATTATCATCCGTACTAGACGGAGTTTTGCATTTGGAGAATGTGAGAAGTTATCTTGGATGCAAGTTAGAAACCATTGGTGATAGTGATTTTACCAATGAATATAAGAAGATTTACAATCAAGATATGACATTGAAACAAGGATATGAACATTTGAAAGACAATGATATTGTTAAGTATGCATTGCAGTATGAATTTGACAATGAAGAATGCACTAAGATTATTTTGAACAGAATTCACAATGGAAAGTTTTGGCTAGAGGATAGAGTGATAGACATTACAACTGACTTGATTCATGAAGTCACTGGACTATCTAAAATTGGTGCTATTCCTTTAAATGAAAATAATATGAGGAAAACAGTCATGGACAACACATAATCAACCTATAATGGTAGATGAATTGTGATTAGCAAGATCAAACAACATGATGTTAGATATTTAAGCAAGTTTCTAACAACTAAGTTTTGTGTAAATTATAGAGAAGATGACATGGCAGTTGGAGTGGTACACATAGCCTATTTAATGTGTATTGACAAGGTGCTAGTTGATATGTGTGAAATTCTGCGAATACAATTGTTTGAAAACTTGGAGAAGATTAAGAAAACTAAGTATGCACAATTTAGATTTTCATCCTTAATCACATACATGTTTTTCCACCTATTGAGAAGATTTCCATACACCATTGCAAATGATTGGAATGATGGTCAATCTACTATGGAAAGGATAAATAAATTATATATTAAACATGTTATTGACAAAGTGAATGAGAGTGCTATGTTAGTGATGAAGACATTTTAGAAATTGGTAATCAGCAGATCAAGGATTCCACAGTCTATTGTGGAGAAATATAAAGATGATATATGTTTTATGGTTGACACTAACTTTACCTATATTGAAGCAATGGAGCCTAGAATTGAGTTCATAGATGCTCTTAGCTATGAGATATCTGAGATAAAAATAGAAGAATATGTTGGCAGGTTACTTAAGTGTAAGTTGGACACTCAGTGCAAAAGGTTTGGAACTTTTGAAGAGAATTTCAACTTTGCAAAAGCTATAATTGAGGGGAAGCAGTCTAAGAAGAGAGTTGATAGCACTATAAAGAAAATATTTAAATATTCAAGATTGACACACCATGAGTTTGAGATAGAAAAGAACATAGCACCAATAATCAGAATGAGTGAATAGAAAGAGGTTTTGTCTACCCCACCAATTGTAGTATAGAAGAAAGAACCTCAAGTCAAGGTGAAAGTAGAGGAACTAGAGATGGATCAAGAAGACCTACTAGGTCTACCTCCTCCACTCCTAGCAAGAGACAGAAAGAAATTGCTACTGGACTTGGTAAGAGGTAGAAAATTTTGGTACCACCAGTTCCTAGGAAAGTTGCAATAATTAAAGACGATGACACTACTTTGGTTAAGAAGAAAGCTTGGAAACCTAAAGTTGAAAAGCTTAATGAGAAGATTATTGAAGAGGGAGACTTTACCAGAATGAATAAGTACCACAATCTTTATAGTTATTCAGACATACTTAACTTGGAGAATGCAATTGTAAAGCACATGGTTTTTGCAAATAAGAAGTTTGACACTATTCAGGGTCAGATACTTGATGACTTGTATAATAAACTTGTAAATAGAAATAAGAGAGCACAAGAAGAAGACACTTCTATCAGAGAGAATCTAGTAAGAAAGATTTGTGATGTGAGAGATGATGCACACCTAAAGTAGATATTTAAGGCCTTAAGCACCCATCTAAGAACCAAAAGGAGAACCATTATAATTATAGGAGGTAGATATGAAGAAGTTAATTCTGATACAGAGCAGGCAATAATCAAGGTTATGGCAGAAATTGTTGGAGAACCATCAATTGCAGTAGAACAAGCAGGTGAAGTAGAACAAGAGGATATTCCCTTTCCTCTAGCTATTAGCATTGAAAATGAATCAATGAATGTAGAAGGTACAAAGGTCACCTTGGATACTAATGACAATGTATTCAAGAATTTAGGAAACATTGTTGACAATTCAACTCTTGATGAACTAGATACGGAAGCAGAGCAGACACAAACCACTATTGAAGAACCTAAAGCAATAGAGATTGAAGCACCTATTCCTATCAAAGAAGACATCAGTCTTACTCCTAAGATTGGAAAGAAGAAGGAAATTGGATCTTTATTTGAGGATTTAAGAAAAGAAGTTGATGATGATGATCAGTTGGAACTGATCACTTCTTTGAATAAGATTATTGGCAAGAACAAGAAAGTGAAGAATCTTGAAGGGAGTCTGAAGGAACTAACTAAGAAGTTACAAAGCATTATAACTACACAAATTATAGAGGTAGACCCTTTGGAGAAAGCTAAGAAGGTAATGAGCACTTTTGATAATGAACTCACTAATCTATTTGATATTGCAAAAGTGAGAGCTCAAGAAGCTTATGAAGCTTAAATGCTTTTGAATATTAGCCAAAATATCAGGAATGATATTAATAGTCTTGATATATGTATCAAGGACTTGAGCAAGCATTTGGAAATAGGAAAATATTTGTACATATAGTGTACAAAATCAGAGACCTTAACAATAGAAGAAGATTAGAAGATGAAGTTGAAAGAAGTAGAAATTTAGAATGAATGTATAACCTTCTTTCTAGCCCCAATGTGAAGGTATTAGATATTGAGAAGAAAGTTAGGAAGCTTTATGATGAAACTAGAGTTTTGCAAGATGAAAGGAATAGAAAAATGAGAAGATTTACTCTTTTGAGAGAGAACACTTCTATGAAGTTATGCGTTATTGAAGAACAGTTGGAAGAATGTCTTTCAGCAAAGACATCTTTTCAGAAGTTTAACTTTGAAAACCTTCAAGCTGTTAGCACCTGCAAAATGTTTCATGGCTATAAATATTTTCTCTAGCCTGTGAATTGTTTCCCTTGTCTTTGGCTTGAAACCCTAGGTCTTTATTTCAAAATTATAGCCGTTGGAAGGAAAAAACCCTAGTCTATCTAGGCCCTGTTCTAATTCTTCATTACCTTTTTCAAGCCACTTAAGTGATCTAAAATCATGTGCGCGTTTTATCCTCTTAGTCAATCACTCAATCTCATGACAAATTCAGCATATTCCTTTTAATCTCATGACCTCATAACCCCTTTAGTCACGCAATCTCTTAATGTTTGAGGAATATTCCATACTCTCTTGAGACTTAGCGATTGCCCTTTGGTCATGAAATCTCCACATTTTATTTTGAGATTTGGTGACCACTATATCAATATTTTCAAGATGGCTTGCATCACCAGATCTCCTGAGAAAAGTCAAAGTTAGCATAAGGTTCAGAGATCCAATGACTATCATCAGATTAGGATCGTGTGATGGAGATTTAGTCACTGAGTCACATGATGGTAGGCCCATTTTATGAAGATAATACAAGTGGAGATATAGTCAGATTGTGCTTTGGTGTCCATTTCTTGTTGGTTGTAGAGTAGTGAGTTGGATGCACTCTTAGCAAGGCCCAGCTTTCAGATTACTTTTGATCTAACAACTGGCCTATGATCACATGGAATCTTCCTAGGCTATGAGATCATGCAAAAATTGTTGATCTCAGGAGATTCAGAGGTTATAGGGTATTCTACGATTTGGCGATTGAAATTTGTCTTGTGATCTCTTGATTTTAGCAGTTAAGTACAAAAATTTTAGTGACCTGGTGAATGGTTATGAATCTCTTCGATCGCTCAATCTCGAGATCAAACAGTTAAGTCTTCTAACATTCTGAGATTGAGCGAGGACCGTCAATAGCTACAGGATAGAGTTGAAGATCAATGACTAGTTTTTAATCTCTAAATCTAACTCAAGGTTAAGAAATGTTTCAGTGACTTGGAGATTTGTCTTAGTCACACATTCTCAGGGTTTAACCCTAGTTGAAGAAAATATTACGAGACTCAGTGAATCTCTTTGTCGCTAAATCTCTAGATATGCATGGGTTAAGTTTTTGGTTTCACCCCAGTGGTTATGTTCTCAATTTAGTGATCTAGAAACTATGTGGTCATGTGGTCTCTTGGTCCTGATGGTTAAGAACTAAACCTCCAGTGATTCAGTGACACAATTAGTCTCATGTCACTGAATCAAA
The DNA here is from genome assembly GCA_027943335.1 of Chamaecyparis obtusa. Lineage (NCBI taxonomy): Eukaryota > Viridiplantae > Streptophyta > Pinopsida > Cupressales > Cupressaceae > Chamaecyparis > Chamaecyparis obtusa. Next base: position 2,601,740 of record BSBK01006215.1, read on the forward strand.
TAGTTAGGTCATGCTAGCTCTCACGATTTAATGTGGACCATAGGATGAAGTGAGGAAGGAAATTGATGGTGGTTGTGAGATCTCAAAAGGAATTTTGAAAAGTCAAAGTCATTCAATGATTGGGAGACACCTTGTTAGTTGCCAAATCTCATAATGTAAAGTATATATCTTAGATAGACTTTTGTCGCTGGGTCACATAATGAAAAAATATTAAAGGTTTTCTGTAGTCACCAGATCGGGGAATGAAGAAAGTCTATTCTGTGACTAAGAGGATTTTCCTCACTCACACAATCTCCAAATAAAGTCAAGGGGTCTCAAAATAGTTAGTGTCCCTATAGTCGAGTAATCTCATGATGATGATGCAGTTAGCAATTTTATCTCACGACTTGGAATCTCTTATGTCGTGTGATCTCTGAATAGTTTGGTGGTTTGGGAGAAGACCGTGAGATCATGAGACTGTTTAGTTGCATAATCACTAAGGTAACTAAAGTTAATGAGGATGACTACACGATCTCGTGACTAAGGAGAAAATGTAAAATAGGATAACTATGTGGTTAAGCTCTGAGCCTGAGTAAAATGAATAGATTTGATGGTAGGGATATAAAGTTGATCCAGATTTGAATGCTAACCATCGATATATTGTTTGGCACAATAAAGCAGCCATTTCTTCTAGATTCAAATATTTTAAGGGTTTCTCAGTGACTAAGGACTGAAATTGAATGCTTGGGTGGCTAGATCCGGTTGATTTGATTTGGTCGACTGATGCAACATGGTCCAGGGAGTTTGATGATTGACTGTAGAGGGTTTGTATCATGAAAGAGTTTCTCGAGGCATGTTTCACGTGGACAATCAGATTGATTAACATGGTGAATTCATGATCTCTGGTACAATACTTAGAGATTTCTCATTAATGGAGATCATTCTATGATCTATTTTCTCCAAGTTGCTTGGTTTTCCTCCAATGAATTAAATTCTCATTGAATCCAATTGGTTTGGTGGTTGAAACCTTACCCTAGTCATCCATAGCTTGTTGCATCATAATTTTTTGGGATTCCAAGATGACTAGTGATATATATTGTAGAAGTTTTTATTTTTGGGTGGTTGTTGATGTTATGTTGAAAATCAATGTAAAAGACTGAACAAGGAGAGCTTGGATTTTGGGTCTTTTTCCTAGCATTGTGTTGTTTTGGTAATGTATAGATTCTACATATTTTAATGAGAATACACTTGAATTCCAATCTTAGATTTATGTTTTTCTTCTTGTTTTGATCTTGGGCTCATATATGTTAATGTCACAAAGTGAGTTAGCATATGGTGGACAAAGAACATTGTGGAATTATCTTTGAGTTCCTAACAAAGTTAGGATTAAAGTCTTTAAGGTAGTTTCAATGAGTTCATGGTTAAATAGGAATTTGATGATTAGGTTTGGGAGTGAGAGAGATAATAGGAAAAGCACTTATTCTAAGTTCAAGAGTGTTTGAGCTAGGATTTTCAGTTGATATATGTTATTGGGTGACTCTATGCCCAAGGATAAGGCACTGATCCATTCTCTAGAAGTAGTTCATCATCATCAATCACACATTTAAATGATAAAATATTTAAAATCAGTTTGTAAAAGGTATAGTTGCATAATATTTAGTGATTTCTTTCAAGAAGTGAATCAAAGGTACACCCGCCTGAGCATCTAGGCTCAAAGTGTAGGAGGATCCTCGTTGATCCTTGTTAATTGGCCCTTTTCCTTGTAGAATTTGGAGTGGTGATAGAGTTAGTGATATTAATTTGTTAATCATAGTGTAAACCTACAAGTAGAAAGAGAAGGGGAACCAACAAAATGGTGACTCTGTTGGGGAGAGTCTAGAGAATAAAGTTATTAGTGGACTCTTGTTTTTTTTCCTATTGTATTTAGTTGTTTTCTTTAAGATTTTCAAAGATTTCCCATCTTTGGTGGGTGGTGACTCAAAAGGATTAGAACCAATGCTATAGACTGTAGATTATGGACAAAAGAAGGAATACTAGGTCCTTTGTCAAGAAAAATTCAGAGGTTGCTCTGGAATAGTTACCTAGACAAGAAAAGAAGAGTTGGATCAAAAGAAATGGAGAGTCTACTAGTGCTCCCATGAGAGAACAAAGAAATACTAGAAATAGAGCACCACATGCATCCTCTAATGAGGAAGATTCACAATACAAAATTTCTAAATCAGATAGTGGCCGCTCTAAAGATAGATTTTATGATACCCCAGAGGGAGTATTTCAAGATAAAGGTTCATTACTTGCAGATAAGGATGTACAAGCTAGGGAAAGGGGTTTTGGACCAGATTTAGATCTTGATGAGGATATTATTAGAAGGCAACCCATGAGACCAAGATAGGTCCATTTCCCATATCAAAGTCTCACTAATATGGATGTGTCATCAAATTCTGATGATATTATGATGGACCCAAATGATTTGAGTGCACTAAGGTTACAATTGGTAGAGCAGGATGCCATCCATAAGAGGTTACAAAAGGAGAGAGAAGCTGAGAAAGTGAATGCTCTGATAGAAAGAGTGTCTCTTCTTAGAAAGATTAATGAGTTGAAGGAAAGAAACAAGATGCTTGCTTCTACTCCTAAGACTTTGCAGCATGATGTCTTTGGTGATCTTGATGCTTTGAGAAGTGATCAGGAACACTTGCTGCAAGACCATGAGTTTGATAAAGAGGGCCCTATGGTTAGACAAGTTCAAAGTTATGCTTCCCTCCCTAAAGATAAAGATGGGCATGAGATCACTAGGCCTGCTATTGCTATTGGTGAAAAAGGAAAGAAAAAGATGGTGGGACACCAAACAAGAAAATCATTGATAATACCAGGGGTCTCACCACCCATTTCAAATAAGGATATAGAAATGGAGAGAAGAAGAAAAGAAGATGAAGACCTAGCAAGAGAATTAGAGAAGGCTAAAATTGAAGCCTCCATTGCAGAAAAAAGAAGAAAGATCCAATTCTTAAAGGCTTCATCTGCAAGTACTATTATGCCATCCACTACTAATGAACTAGGTATGCCATCTATAACTTCTAATGTTCTTTTAATTGGTAATGTTGCTACTAAGAGTTCACTCCCTTCTTCATCTGCCAAGATAAATTTTGATCCTAGACAACAGTCAAATGCACAAGTAGATGGAAATGTAAATGTAAACATTGCTCCTAGGGTTAACACTAGTTCAAGTTTTCAAAGAAGACCTATGCAATTAGAAGGCTATAGGAAAATTAGTTTTGATGGAATACCAGGCAACCAAATGCTTTTCCAACTGATATAAGAGATAAGGTACCTAAGTTTTCTGGTAACAATGCCATTAGTTGTGAGGAACATCTTAGGTTATTTGTTGATATGCTAAATGATTATGAGATAGAGCATGAGGATGTAGTTATGAAATTATTTGTTCAATCTCTGGTGGAGGATGCTAGAGATTGGTTTCAGAGACTCCCTGACCGATGTATTGACACTTGGGATTCTTTTGAGAAGTGTTTCAAAGAACAATATGGTGATAGGCCTAATTCTAGTTTCATGTTGAATGAGTTCAACACTATAAGAAAAAATTAGAATGAGTCTACAGCTGAGTTCAATATGAGATTTCAGAAGGGTATGCATAAGCTTTTTCAAGTCATGAGGCTAGATGATAATGTTTGTTTGACCACATACTTCAATGCCTTTGATGGAAAAATGGGATATTTGTTGAGAGACAAAGAGCCAAGAACTCTTAGAGATGCTTTTAGGATTGTTGTCAACATTGAAAACAATATGAAAATTTTAGGGAAATTGGGTGGTAAGAGAGATGATCCAAAGTTGTTTGGAGACAAAATTATAAATAGGCTAATGAGAGAAATGTTGGAAACAAGAAATAGGAGGAAGACAAGTTGGATAAGGTGTTGAATGCATTGAAGGATTTAAAAGCACCTCCTAATAGAATTAATAATTCTCCTGCCAATGAAAAGCCTCAATTCAACAATAATTTTAGTAGGCAGAATAGACTACAGAATTATCCCTACAACACCCAATGGAATGATGGCAAGCCTATTGTCCCTACTAAAAGAGGAAACAATGATAAAGTTGTCCCTGATCCTTTACACAAGGTTTCTATAAATTTCATAGAGGATGCACCATGGTGCATAGCATGCTAGTCCCCTCATTCTATAGAGCATTGTGTGGTTGCACAATCCATGTCAGCATATCAAGATGATAACAATGAGGAGTTAGATCAAGAAGAAAATCATGATGACATTGGATGCAATATGGCAACTTCATATTTAGGATATGAAGATGATATTGATATTGATGAAGAAGAAGATGTGTGTTTGAAAAGACACAATAGGGCACTTTTCCATCAGGAGGTTTTTTATGATAATGATGATATTGATGAAAAGAAATGTAACATGATTTCTTCTTTAGAGCCAGTGATTTTAAGAAGACCTTCAAAAGAAGAAATGGATAGAATCACTATAGAAATGATAGCCCAAGTGCAAACTAGAAGTATGATAGCAAATGGTACTAGTGGAAAAGCTATAGGAATATTCATAAAGAACACCAACTCCAAAGAACCTAGTGAGAATAAGTTAAAAAATGATCATATGGCAAGATTCAAGAATCTAAAAGGTAAGAAATGGGAGCCTAGGGGAGTTGGAGTTGAAAAAATTTCTAATGAAGTGGAAAAGCTAGTTGGCATAATGGCTAGAGCTGAAAAGGTAAAGGTCACCAATACAACTAATATATTAGATAAACAAAAGGACACTAAAGTAGTGCAGATTGAGATTCCTCCCTCTACTCCTATTGATATGTTGGTTGTACTGTCTCGGATAACTATTAGGGTTCCACTGTCAAAATTGTTGAGGATTCCTGGGCATAAAGATAGGGCTATTACATGGGTAGATAATGTCCATGATAATGATGTTTCATGCAATGAACCTCAATATGAAGTTTTGAAAGAAGTGGAGGTCCAAGGATTGGTATCTCACATACCACCTATATATTTGGACAATTCTATCAATGCTAGCCTTGAAAACATAGATCCATTCTTCTTGAATATCCTTGTGAATGGAATGAAATTAAAAAATTCTATGATTGATTCAGGTGCTTCCAATACTGTCATGCCTTTCAAAATTATGGAAAAGTTAGGCCTCAAAGTTGATACAAATCAAGGCAGATGTTGTACAATGGACCAGAGAGAAGTATCAGTCATTGGGACTATAAATGCAATGCCATACAGATTGGCAGCCTATCTAGAGAAAGAATTGACCATGAGCATCTTGGTAGTAGACATTCCACCCCATTATGGTATGCTATTATCTAGGCAATGGAGTGCTTCTATGGGTGGAAGTTTGTAGTGTGACTTGTCTTTTGCATCTTTCAATTTTGATGGTCAGTCCATTAGAATAGAAAGGGAACCAAGGGTGACTTATATGATTGAAAATAATATTGATAATGAGGTTACCAACTTTGTAGATACTGATGTCAATGCTTTCAGAGATGAGGTCATTGTACTTGAAAAGGAGCCTATATTGCCATGTATTGCTGAAGAGATAGGTTCAAAGTCTATGAAGGGTGATTTATGGGTGATGTACTTTGATGGTGCTAGCTGTAAAGATGGAGCAGGAGTAGGTATTTTAGTCATATCTCCTAGTGGGAGTACCTACAAATTCTCTTTCACATTGAATTTCTTTTGTACCAATAATATAGCAAAGTATGAAGCATTATTGCTAGGATTGAGATTGGCACAAAAGCATGGAATTAAATGTATAAAGTTTATTGGGGATTCTAAATTAGTGGTGTCCCAAATAAGATCAGTATATGCTTCCAAAAAAAAAGGCTAAAATAGTACATAAATATTGTATGGGATTTGATTGAGTGTTTTGATGCCTTCAATATTGCATGGAAGGATAGAAGTAATAACAAGATGGCTGATTTGTTAGCCAATATAGCAATCAATCCCGGTGATATTACTTTTGTTGGCCTCTCTAGAGTTGAAATTCAGACTAGGCCTAGTATACTAGACAATGTTGAGAACTAGCAAGTTTTTGAAGATGACCTAGATATCTTGAGATTTATGAATTGTGAAGATCAGTATCATGGTCAGGAACTAGATTGTTCAACCTTGGTTGAGATTATAGAAGGAAAGGAAGTTGTCCTCAGTAATGAAGTCATTCAACTCAAAACTAACAAGGTTCCCAAGGGACTTGTTGTTCTAGAAACTATATTTGATAGCCAGGACAGAGTTCAAAAAGATATTAAAAGGGAAGATCATATGAATTTGGAAGAGATAAATCTTGGTACACAAGAAGCACCTAAGAAGGTTTACATTGGTAAGGATATGTGTCACAAGGTAAGGAAGTCATTAATTGAATTACTAAGAAAATTTAGGCATGTTTTTGCATGGTCATATGATGACCTAAAGGTTTATAGAGAAGACTTGTTCTAGCATGTTATTCCTTTGAAAGAAGATGCCAAACCCTTTAGGCAAAAACAAAGGCCTATAAATCCTACTTTGGCACCTAAAATGCAAGAAGAATTAATAAAGCTAAGAGATGCTAGAATTATCAAGCCCATTAGGCATTCTTCTTGGGTTTCAAATTTGGTCCCTGTTAGAAAGAAAAATGGTGACATCAGACTTTGTGTAGATTTCAGAAATTTGAACATTAACTCATTGAAGGATAACTATTGTCTGCCTAATATGGAGGCTATGCTACAAAGAATGACTAGATTTGAACTAATGTCTATGATGGATGGTTTCTCTAGTTATAATCAAGTAATTGTGAAAGAATCAAAACAATTTAAGACAACTTTTACTATGCCTTGGGGGACATATGTTTATGTGAGAATGCCTTTTGGTCTCACAAATGCTGTTGCAACTTTTCAGAGGGCAATGGATGTTGCCTTTTCAGATTTCATAAATGTTTTCCTTGTTGTTTATTAGGATGATTTAACTGCATATTCCAAGAAGGAAGAGGATCACTACTTTCATTTGGAGAAAATATTTGTGAGGGCTTTGGAATATGGCATTTCATTAAATCCAAGGAAATGTGCATTTGGTGTCACTGAGGGTAAGTTGCTTGGCCACTTGGTTGGAAAGTAAGGAGTTAGAATTGATCCTGAGAGGGTGGCATCCATTGAAAAAATCCCTAGACCAAAAAATGTTAAAGGGATTCAATCTTTCTTTGGCCAGGTAGATTTCTTGAGAAGATTTGTTACAAATTTTGCTAAAGTTACTAGGCCAATATCCAAGATGTTGAAGAAAGGATTTGAGATCAAGTGGGAAGGTGAGCCCAAGGAAGCTTTCAAGAATATCAATCAGGCTATTAAAGATGCACTTGTGCTCAAGGAACCTGATTACAATATCCCAATGCATATCTTTTTCTTTGCATCTTTTCATACTATTGTTGCAGTTTTGTTGCAGAAGAATAATGAAGGTTATGAGTAGCCTATTACATTCTTTAGTAAATCATTGCAGGCTACTATATTGAAATATGATATCAATGAAAAACAAGCATATGCACCAATGAAGGCTGTCAAGGCTTTTAGATGCTATTTGATGGGAGCAATTGTGATTTATTTTGTACCAAGTGCTGCAGTAAAGGATATTTTCTCACAACAAGAGGTGTCTAGAAGAAGATGTAGATGGATAAAAAGAATTCAAGAATTCAATATTGATATCCAGATTACCAAATTGGTCAGAGGACAAGGATTGGCAAAACTAATGGCTCAATCCAATCTTGATGCAAATCAGATAAACCAAACTAAAATTGATTATACTTGTGATATGGATGATTGTATTTGGTATCAAGATATTATCTTCTACCTAAGAAATATGAAGTGCCCAGTAGGGATGGATGATAATAAGAAGAGGACATTAAAGTTACAGGCCATCAAGTATGTAATTATAAAATGCAAGTTATACAGAAAAGATTTAGATTGCATACTTTTGAAATGTGTTGATGAAAATCAGGCTAACAAGTTGTTAAAAGAAATGCATGAGGGAGTTTGTGGAGGACATTACATGGGTAAAACTACTACTCAAAAAATCTTGAGAGCAGGATTCTGGTGGCCCACAATCTTCAGGGATGCAAAGAAATTAGTAAGGAGGTGTGATGCTTGTCAAAGATTCACTGGTAAGCTAAATTTTTTTGGAAATGTACCTTTAAGGCCAGTTGAAGTGCAGGCTCCATTCCAACAATGGGGAATAGATTTCATAGGAGAAATACCAAATAAATCTAGTGGAGGACATTCTTGGATATTAGTTTCTATTGATTATTTCACTAAGTGGGTAGAGGATATCTCTACAAGAAATGCAACTAGTAAGGTGGTGATTGATTTTCTCTTGAATAATATTATTACCAGGTTTGGTTGTCCTGAGAGGATTGTCAGTGATAATGCAATGTGTTTCAAGTCTGTTGAGTACAAAGATTTCTGCAAAGGTCTAGGAATTCAGATGTTATACTCCTCACCCTATCATCCACAAGGGAATGGACAAGAAGAATCAACAAATAAGAGCTTGATAAAAATCCTCAAAAGGATCCTTGATAAGAATAAAAGAGCATGGAATTAAAAGTTACCATTAGCTGTATGGGCTGACAGGGTAACTATTAAAAAGGCAATTGGTTGTGCACCATTTGACTTAGTATATGGGATACATGCAAGGATGCCTCAGAACAACTTATTGGAAATGTATAAGTTTGTTCAGTTATATGATGATGATATAGATGATGAAATGCAATTGAGAATTGAAGATCTCATCAAATTGGATGAAACTAGAAGAGAATTAGCCTCAAGAAATGCCAAGTTGCAACTACAGGTTAAGAATCTATATGACAAAAGGACTATTGAAAGGAAGTTTGAACTTGATGACTTGGTATTAATTTGGCATGCTAGATTGGAAGCTAAAGGAAAACATGAAAAATTTGATCCAATATGGCTAGGGCCATATCAGATTCATGAAAGATGGGGACAAGATTCCTATATTGTCAAAGAACTAAATGGTGATATTCAAGAATTTCCAGTTCATGGATAGTTCTAGAAGGAATACTTCAATTGAAGGTATTTTCTTTCCATGAGTAGTAGTTAGGTCTATATTGTGTTGTACATTTTGTAGTGGTGTGTTTATTTCCTATTCTTTTTGTCTCAATTCATAGGGTTTTGTCCTGTTGCTCTCTATTGTTCAAGTTTTGTCCAGTAGGTGGGCTGCTTCACCCAGTAATTCTAGATCCTTGCTATGCCTGCAAGAGACATACATCCCCAGACAGAGCCACTGTTAGCACCTGCAAAAATTTTCATGGCTATAAATGTTTTCTCTAGCCTCTGAATTATTTCCCTTGTCTCTGGCTTGAAACCCTAGGTCTTTATTTCAAAATTATAGCCATTGGAAGGAAAAAACCCTAGTTTGTCCAGGCCCTGTTCTAATTCTTCATTACCTTTTTCAGGCCACTTAAGTGATCTAAAAGCATGTGCACATTTTATCCTCTCTGTCGGTCACTTAATCTCCTAACAAATTCAGCATATTCCTTTTAATCTCATTACTTCATAACCACCTTAGTCATGCAATCTCTTAATGTTTGAGAAATATTCCATACTCTCTTGAGACTTAGCGATTGCCCTTTGGTCACCAAGTCTCCAAATTTTATTCTAAGATTTGGTAACCACTATATCAATATTTTCAAGATGGCTTCAATCACCAGATCTCCTAAGAAAATTCAAAGTCAGCATAAGGTTTAGAGATCTAGCGACTACCATCAAATCAATATCGTGTGATGGAGATTTAGTCACTAAGTCACATGATGCTAGGCCCATTTTATGAAGATAATACAAGTGGATATACAGTCACATTGTGTTGTGGTCTCCATTTCTTATTGGTTGCAGAGTAGTGAATTGGATGCACTGTTAGTAGAGCCCAGCTTTCAGCTTAATTTTGATCTAAGGACTGGTGCATGATCACATGGAATCTTCCTAGGATATGCAATCATGCAACAACCATTGATCTCAGGAGATTCAAAGGTTATAGGGTATTCTATGATTTGGCGACTGAAGTTTGTCTCATGATCTCTTGATTTTAGTAGTTAAGTACAAAAATTTCAATGACCTGGAAAATGGTTATGAATCTCTTTGGTCACTCAATCTCGAGATCAAACAGTTAAGTCTTCTAACATTCTAAGATTGAGCTAGGACCATCAATAGCTATAGGATAGAGTTGAAGATCAATGGCCAGTTTTTAATCTCTGAATCTAACTCAAGGTTAAGAAATGTTTCAGTGGCTTGGAGATTTCTCTTAGTCATGTGTTCTCAAGGTTTAACCCTAGTTGAAGAAAATATTATGAGACTCAGTGATTCTCTTTGTCACTAAATCTCTAGATATGCATGGGTTAAGTTTTTGGTTTGACCCCGGTGGTTATGTTCTTAATTTAGTGATCTAGCAACTATGTGGTTGCGTGGTCTTTTGGTCTTGATGGTCAAGAACTAAACCTCCAGTGATTCAGTGACACAGTTAGTCTCATGGTCGCTGAATCAAATAGTTAGGTCATGCTAGCTCTTGCGATTTAATGTGGACCATAGGATGAAGTGAGGAAGGAAATCGATGGTGGTCGCAAGATCTTAGAAGGAATTTTGAAAAGTCAAAGTGATTCAACAATTGGGAGACTCCTTGGTAGTCACCAAATCTCATAATGTAAAGTATATATCTCAGATAGACTTTTGTCGCTAGGTCACGTGATGAGAAAATATTAAAGGTTTCCTATAGTTTCCAGATTAGGGAATGAAGAAAGTCTATTCGGTGACTAAGAGGATTTTCCTCAGTCACTCAGGATTCATATGTGGTTAGGCTTTGAGCCTAGGTAAAATGAATAGATCTAACGGTAGGGATATAAAGTTGATCCAGATTTGAATGTTGGCCATCGATATATTGTCTGGCACCATAAAGTAGCCATTTCTTCTAGATTCAAATATTTTAAGGGTTTCTCAGTGACTAAGGACTGAAATTGAATGCTTGGACACTGTATCTGGTTGATTTGATCTTGTTGACTGATGCAGCATGGTCCAGGGAGTTTGATGATTGACTGTAGAGGGTTTGTACCATGAAAGAGTTGCTTGAGGCATGTTGCAGGTGGACAATCAGATTGATTAACATGGTGAATTCATGATCTCCAGTACAATACTCATAGATTTCTCATTAATGGAGATCATTCTAGGATCTATTTTCTCTAAGTTGCTTGGTTTTCCTCCAATGAATTAAATTCAGATTGAATCTAATTGGTTTGGTGGTTGAAGCCTTACCCTAGTCATTTGTAGCTTGTTGCATCATAATTTTTTGGGATTCCAAGATGACTAATGATATATATTGCAAAAGTTTTCATTTTTGGATGGTTGTTGATGTTATGTTGAAAATCAATGTAAAAGACTGAACAAGGAGAGCTTGGATTTTGGGTCTTTTTCCTAGCATTGTGTTGTTTTGGTAATGTATAGATTCTACATATTTTAAAGAGAATACACTTGAATTTCAATCTTAGATTTATGTTTGTCTTCTTGTTTTGATCTTGGGCTCATATATGTTAATCTCACAAAGTGAGTTAGCATATGGTGGACAAAGAACATTGTGGAATTATCTTTGAGTTCCTAACAAAGTTAGGATTAAAGTCTTTAAGGTAGTTTTAGTGAGTTCATGGTTGAATAGGAATTTGATGATCAGGTTTGGGAGTGAGAGGGATAATAGGCAAAGCACTTATTCTGAGTTCAAGAGTGTTTGAGTTAGGATTTTCAGTTGATATATGTTATTGGGTGACTCTATGCCCTAGGATAAGGCACTGATCCATTCTCTAGAAGTAGTTCATCATCATCAATCACACATTTAAATGATAAAATCTTTAAAATCAGTTTGTAAAAAGTATAGTTGCATAATATTTAGTGATTTCTTTCAAGAAGTGAATCAAAGGTACACCTGCCTGAGCATCTAGGCTCAAAGTGTAGGAGGATCCTCGTTGATCCTTATTAATTGGCCCTTTTCCTTGTAGAGTTTGGAGTGGTGATAGAGTCAGTGATATTAGTTTGTCAATCATATTGTAAACCTGCAAGTAGAAAGAGAAGGGGAACCAACACAAGCATGTCAAATAGCAACTTATGGACTGAGCACTTTACTCAATGTGGTAGATTCCATTAAGAAATCATGGGAGAAGGAGATGGAAGTAATGAAAGTTGATTTTGCAGATTGTGTTGCAAGCCTACCGGCTTTGCAATAAGGAACTAAGGTATACTTTTTTTGTGACACAATTTTGTAGCCCTCCCTACTTTATTTTGTCATTGTTGTCAAAGGGGGAGAGATATAGAGTAGAAAATTGTTGTATATGATATGGATTGATACTCTTAGGGGGAGTATTGTATTAGAAATTATATTTTGAGGAGTTATAAGGATAGTATATGTATATGTTATACTATGGCCACAATTTTGAGATTTTGTGTTGTACACTTAGCCAATTTTCTCATATGTTGCCACCAATGACAAAGAGGGAGATTGTTGGCAATTTGGCTGAGCTGAGTACATAGATGTTGTCATTATGGCAACATATGATCCACATGAAGAGTGCAAAGGTCAGAGAGAAAGTATAGTAGAGCGCATTGCAAATTTGTCTAAGTGTGAGACAACATTTTCACCAGTGTACCCGGACATAGTTTTTGTTTGCGACATTGACTGGAGTAAGTTCAGTGCTTGCACACTTGAACATAGACTCTATGATGTCTAATGATGACCCATATTATAGTGCAAGTTAGTACAACATGTACGGAATTAGTTATGACATTTTTATCGAAGATAGTGTTAAGTCGACAGGACAGTTTCTAAGACAGAATTGGTAAAGAGTTAAGGGATTATTTTGTTTATCAAAATAATGTCTTAAAAATATAAAGGGATGAAATCCTAGATGTTAACCCTTAGATAAAGATATATGGAATCCAACCATGTAAATTTATTAGCCTTAATAACTTGTATATATGTACTTGTAAATTGTAAGAGAAAAAAAAGAAAAAAAAAGGATGTGGTAATATTGTAATGATATGATAAAGTGATATGATGCAAATGTAAGAGTAGAAAAAAGATATTGACACAAGTAGCATAAGGTTATGTACCTTAATCCATTTTTGTAATTAGTATACATTGTACATTACTTGTTTGGGAAGTGGGCTCATCTGGTAATCAGATTTTTTATTGACAACTTCTAACAGGGTTGAGGCTTCTAACAAGGCCTATAGTCCCTTAATTAGGACTGATACACTATATGGTTGTAATAGACTCCTAATAGGGTCAATATCCTTAATAGGATACTTTTTATTAGTGGATCTTTGTGGGTACCATCCTGATCAGGGTTTTCCCTTGGCCAAGGTTTCCTTGAGAACATATCATGTGTTATGAGTTCTTTAGTTTTATTGCTATGCATTTTGTTTAGCTTCTTATGTTATGCATGTGTAAAGATAATTTGTTATATCCATAATTGGGAAAAAGATAAAATTTGTAGAATACTAATTCACCTACCCCTCTCAGTATTCCCTATTTCTAACAAGAAAGTTAATAAGATAATTCAAAGATGAGACTATAGTCGTTGAATCTCCAGAAGAAATAAATCAAATTTTTTCTATCTTCAGTCACTGAATCTCTAGATGGGTAAGTCAGGAAGTCTCAAGAAAAGGTTTAAAAAGTCAACAAGCTTTAGCGACTAAGAGATTCACTATAGTTGCTAGATCTCCTGATTGGCCATGGTCGCTAGGTCTCAAGATGAAATTAAAAGAGATTATTTTTGCAGTGACTAAGAGAGTGACTATAGTCGCCAGGTCTCAAAATCAAAAAATTAAAATAACACAAGGTCACCCAAACTCTAGATAAATTCATTAAAGTTCAAATCATTCAGCCACTATGCTTTCTCACTATAGTCGCTAGGTCTCAAGATAGAATAAAATCATTTAATGACTAAATTTTCCTTTAGTCTCCAGATCTCCGAGACTATTAAGGAAGCACCAAATCTTTCAGCTATTATGAGAAAGTGTTGTAGTCACTTGGTCACCAGAAAATTAAATTTTGATTACTTGACATTTTCTCAGCTTATGGCTAGTGAATTGAGTTCTGAGCATGCCAAGTAATTGTAGAAGTGACATGATTTCCATCTTTTTAGTCTCTAATGAGCCGTTGCATTCAATTCTTTAAAATAAATACAGTTGGTTAGAACTCATTTTGGATTACAAAGCATTCTGAAAGAGCTAAGGTGATAGAATTCTTGTGATTTTTAGAGCATTCTCAAAGTTCAATAAGTTCAAATTTTTTAGCAGGATTTGAATTTTTAGAAAGGATGAGCCAATTAACAATCAGTGAAGCTTCTACCAACAAGGGTACCAAAGAGAAAGCTAAGGAAAGATTTTTAGATGAATTCCTTACCTTACTTCCTGGGTTGTCATAGAACAAAAAGGTTAGTGATGATTGTTTTATTGATGAGCTTGCATATTGTATAGATTCTAAAACTCCTGGTGTCAGCGGCATGTTCTTATTCAAGTATTTTTATAATAATTCTGATAGCCCGGTCCCCGTTTCAAACCCTTGGACTTTAGGGTTGGATAAATTGATTGTTCCAGATGTTTTTCTAGATGTGGATGTGTTAATTGTGTTAGCCCATAGATATAATCTCCTATCCAAGACAATTAGGAAGGGAGATGGTTCTCCTCTAGTCACACTTGACCAAAAAATTTTCATGAGAGCCTTTGGGATTCACATTCTTATGGCTATAGAAATCAACCTGTAGGCTCGGGCCAATAGATACATTAGAGAGTCTGCCTTGGTATCCAAAGAAGTTCAAAACCATGTTCCCTGATAAATTAGAAATTACATTGCATCGATGGCTGGGTCAACCCCATATTTCTACAAAGATCTATGTTTTTATGTGAAGCACATCACATATGGATTATGCAGAGTTATAGGAATTGATGGTGGGATGGAAAGGATTACTTCTGATATCCTCATGGTGGTACTAGACTCATAGAGTCCTCATGTGACTAGGGGGTATGATTATATAGGTTATGTTATCAATAAAATGCATGAGGGTTTACAAGCATTAAAGAATCATATGTTTGGTTCTACACAAGGGTTTATGCATTATTCTCTATTAATGCATTTCATTTTGTTTTTCAATGATGATATCATGGACCTAGAAAGCCTTCAACCATAAATGATGTGGAATGGACAACCAAACCCAGTGTAGTTTTGGATAAGAGCATGGAGTTATTCATCTATAAGGTGTGATTTTTGTGCATTTCAAAATTGGATGGTACAACCTATTTTTCTCAGTTTGGGGTTGAATCTTTCAAGATTGTCAACCAAGGTTTTGCAGTTAGTTAGGCCTCAACAATTTGTTGATAAGTGGACCAAGGGCCACAATTGGGGAGGTATCTATTATGAGAAGGGTTATACAATGATTAGAGTTTATGGGTGCCCTCAGCCACCCCACATTTTACCATTCTTTGTTCCACCTAGGGTTACATTTTTATAATTTATCTAGTAGCTTATGTTGACTGATAAGGAGCACCTGGCTCCACATAGAAAAGGGACATTCACCCCAAGGCACTTCAAGGTGCATAATTTCACAATAGGAAAGAATGCTTTCAATCAGGTGAATGATTGGTTAGGGCAGTTTAAAATGCATGCTGCTTCATATAGATATGTTGACACTAAAGGTTTCATGGTTCCTGCTAGAAAGTACTATAACCCTAGCATCCCATTCAATAGAAGACATGAAGAATATCCTGAAGAGGGTGTCATAAGAAACATAATAAAGGAAGAGGAGGTGGTAAGAAGAGCTGACCAGATTAATGAGTTGTATGCTATGGAGAAACAGTTGAAGCAAAAAGGATTGGCATTTGGAGGCTTCTTCCCCACATTGCCTTATCTCCAAAGAATAGAACAAATGATGGCCCAGTTTAATACATTGATGAGGTCTATGGAAGACCAAATAGATGAGATAGAGAGAGGGAAAAAAGTACACTCTGAATTTGATTATGTTGAAGATAGTAATGGTGGCTTCTCGGTACATAGCATCCCTATCATGGAACAACTAATAGCTGAAAAGCATGAGGTTGGTGAAAATGCAATTGTTGATTTATCTAAGCTACATAGTTCTCAAGATACAAATGAGCATCTAAAAAAGAAGCAAAAGCTACTAACTGGAGAATCTTCCCAGATGAGGACTGTAGAGAAGAAAAAGGACAGAGTAGGGGCCCTCTTCACTGGAACTGGTGTCCATGACAACCAATTGAGGAAGAAAATAAGAGAGGAGAAGAGAAAACAAAAACTTGAGTTACCCTTGGATCTTTGCTAAGATGAAAGAATGTTGGAGCAAGAAGCTTTCTTGAAGGATGACAATTTCATCAAGTTAGATGAATTCAAGAACTTGTGTGTATGGCCCAAGAAACAATAGGTTTCCTCAAGTGTCCAAATTTTAGAAGAAGGTCAAGTGCTTGATGAGGTAGTACAAACATTGAGACAATATGATCCTGAATTTGAGACTATTACCCCAGAGGAAGCTAGACAATTGGTTAAGGATAACAACATGCTACTAGCACTTGGGTGGAACTTGTATTTAGACTTCATCATTGATCAAATAAGGAGGTAGGATGACATAACATTATCTTTAGAGACACAAGTAGGAGAGATTATCAGAGGATTTGGGTATAGCCCAAAGAATCAGGCATTGGCTCTATGGAGCCTATATCCCAAAGAAAAGAAGCCATCAATTTTGAATGTCAAAGAGTAGATGGATGGTGATAAAATTGTGTGGTCAATCCAAAATACATGGGATTTAGAGATATCTCAGGTACTCACTCATTTTGTAAAGCTAAATGAGGATAAAAAAAAATAGCTATAAGAGAGATATGGTACATTCTTGGATGATTACAGTGCACTTTTGAAGGACATGGATGTGTGTATAATGAAAGAAAGGGCATTGGAGAAAATTGTAGAAGACTTGACTCAACAAGTCCTAAATACTCATGTAGTAACCCCTACACCACCAGAACAGCCTGCACTACTAGAACATAAAGATATAAGTGAAGAAGAGGTTGCTGCAAATATTGAGAAAATAAGATTAGAGAAGAATGAGGCTATTCTAGAAGCCCTATTGAATATTCTGCATTATAGGATTAATGTGTTAAAAGATAAAGTAGATATAGATTTTATTGCTTACAAAAAATTGCCTGATTTGCAAGTAGAAGTAAATGGTTTTGTTTCAATTTTAAATAATTATTATGTAACTCGGTGAGTAAGGGCACCACTTTTTGAAATATTAGCAGCTGTGCAATCTTTGAGAACTGATATTCCAGAGGATGTTTTACAAGTTGGTGAGGAGATAAATAGAATTAGGGCCATTTTGCCATTATTCAAAGGGAAATCAAATCAAATTAAGGCCAAGATAGCTATGTTTAGTTTAGATTTCAATAGGTTCATTCCCCTGATTAAAGATGGAGATGGTGCAATAAAAGGTCTAGACCAGTGGAGATTAGATTTTGATCCTTTATTGCCTAGGAAAGAGGCATTTCTTAATGAAAATAATGAATTAGATATGGATAGGTTTAATGTCACTCTGGATGAAGCCATAAAAGCAAAGATGGAGCTCACCAAATTCATAACAAATGTCAAGCTTATAACAGATTCCATTGGGAAAGACAAAAGGCACAATTATAGCATGTTCAAAACTATAAATGGTCAACAAAGGAAGAAGTAACTACATGGGACAAGCTCACAAGGCCCAAGAAGATAAAATCTACTATAGTTGACTTCAATATCTTAGATGATGAATGAAGAGGACACCTGGAGTACCTGACACCTAGCCTCAGAGCACAAGGATGATAAGATATCAATTAGAATGGTGTAAGTTATCCGAAATGGCAGTCACCATATCTCACAACAACTCAATGAAGTTATCATGAATACCGACAGACACAGGTTTTAGTTATCAAAGAGCAAGTAGCAGAATAGTCTAAGATATTTTTGTCTTTCCACCACCTGAGGGCATTTTTTGTAATTTGTCTTTTATGCTTTCTAGGTTTAGGGCTCCAACCATCTGAAGCTTGTTGCATTCTCATTGATAAGAGAATTCCAAGATGGTTGGACTATATATAAGTTGTAACCTCATTTTTAGGGGTTGGTTGAAAGATAATAGAGAAAAAACTCAATACAATTGCTACAGAGCAGACCTCTAAATTTTGAGTCTGACCTTCTGAGCATGAGATTTTGTATGTAATTAATAGGCTTCTTTTAATACAAATACAATACAATTTATATCTTATATTGTTATTGTCTCTTTGCTTTTCATGTTTTACTCTTGTATATTCTATATGTAAGGCATTTAAAATATACCAATTGTCAAGCAACTTGTTTAATTGATTTATGAGTTTCTTTCAAGGAGAGAATTAAAATCCTCATTGTCAATTTCAGAGAGTAAATGTATTTGTAGAGATTTTGATGATAGTAATATTTGGTTGATATAATAGTTTGTAAGGCATTCTATTAAAATGGAAGATAGTTTGTAAGGCATACTGTTGTATTTCTTTTAAGATAACCCTATGAATTTACATTTAGAATCTTTTTCCCATTGGATTAGGCACTAGTTTAGTGTTTGTTTCTTATAAAGTTATCTTTCATAGTCTTTAGAAACACTAAAATTCATTTCATTACCAATGCTTTTACTTTTAAGAATTTTTTGTATGTTTTGAAGGAACTATATCCAAGTGATATAGTTCATATTTGTTGATTCCTTGAAGAGTGAATCACTAGGTTGCCCCTCCTTAAAAGGAAGAAGGATGAGAATCCTTGTCTCACTGGTTTTTGATATTTTTACAACCATGATTTATCTAGTTAAGCTTTGTATTCAATTTATTATGGTCATCTGTAGAGTGTTTCATAAGTTGGTTCAATAAAAGGTAAATAGTAGATCAGTGTCCACTTTCATATATACTGTGTAATCAATAATTATAAAAAGGTAAAACCCACCTAAGCATGTGGAGCTCAAAAACAAAGGAGGATCTTATCCAATCCTCAGAAATTAGGCATTTCTTTTGTCTGAATCAATATTAGGAGGCATAGTGTTCAAATAGTTATTCAATCATTGTGATTCATACAAGAAAAATCCCTAACAAACCTCTAGGAACAAGAGGAAAAGGCATCATTAGACCCATTGAACATTGTGGGAGAACAAAAAAGGATACTAAAAGTCTGGGTTGTCAGAAGAAACCTTTCCATCTTAGTAGAAACTCTTCTCATGTGATAGAATAGATAGAACTACGACTAGATAAAACTGAAGAAGAGGAAACACACCAAGAAGACAGTGATGACTCTAATGCTAAATATTTTTTCCCCTATGAACGTATTCCTAAAAACATCTCAAACCTTTTCAAGGAGGAAAATGAACCTAAACAAATCAATGTAGTAGACACACAAGAACCTACTGCTGAACAAGTGATAGCCGCCATACAAGAACTGGCTAATCCTGAAAACAAACAAGAAGAAGAAGGTGAACCTATCACAATAGTTGAACATTTGGGACGTAATAGTGATTCCAAGATAGACTCCCATGAATATGAGTTCCACACAAACTCTGAAGGAAACCCTGCTTGGGGAATCTATCCTAATTTCACACATATTCTTGATTTTCCTAGAGATCCAGACAAAGAATCAAATGACTTTGAATGGGGAATTGTTCCAGAAGAAGATGAGCTCATCACAAAAAAACACATAGTTTTCACTCACCGATACACACCTATCCTTGACATGAGTCTAGAATGAAATGACGAGCATCGTGAGTCTGATTTTCTTATCACCAACGATGGATCCAATAATGACGTTCAAACAACTAATGGACTGAATATCTTGAGTAGTAATATCACCTTCAAATTCACAAGTCAGATCATAAATAATGATGACAATACCATATGTGTAAATATGACCAACCAATATTTTCCTGAGCTTACTATCCAACACCCTGAACTCATCGACTAGACATCCAATGATCCTAGCCAAGACATCCATATTTTCCAAATAGACTACACTCTTGCATGTTACCTCAAGGCAATAGAACCCATGACAACTTCCATCAATGGACCTAGCATCAGCATGATAGAGTTAGATATCAAATATCTTAGTCAAAAGAACAAAAGTAAAAAGAAAAGGAGTTTTGAGGGTGAAAACCACTATGTAGAAGTCTCAAAACCTAAAATAGTAAAAACAAAAGAAGTATCCAAGGGTGAAAACCTCCCTAAGGCACCTAAGAATGAGATATTTGATGTCCTTCCAAGTCATTTACAAGATAGATCTCTAGTATTGATAGAACCAACTCAATCTATCAATTTGGGCACAACAGTAGAACCCCAATTAATTCATGTAGCTCAATCTCTGTCGGAAGAAGAAAAACAAGCATTTACAAAATTCTTAATAGAAAAGAAGATCAAATTTGCATGGAAATATTTAGATATGCTAGGGTTAGATCCTAATCTCATCCAGTCAAACCTATTAAACAAAAGTTGTGAAAAATGCATCCACATGTTGCACTCCTAGTCAAAGCTGAGATGGAAAAGTTACTAAAAGCTAGATTTATCTGAGTCATATATTATGAAGAGTGGATCTCAAACATAGTTCCAGTTTCAAAACTAGACAAATCTATAAGAGTATGCACAGATTTCAAAGAATTAAATAAAGCATTCCATAAGGATGACTTTCCACTACCAAACACTGATATGATATTGGACATGACTGCGGACTTTGAAATGTACTCTTTAATAGATGGTTTCTATGGATACAACCAAATCAAGATTGCTCTAGAAGATCAAGAGAAAACAACTTTTACTTGTGCATGGGGGACTTTCTAGTAGAATTTCATGCCATTTGGTCTTAAAAATGCTGGTGCTACATATCAATGAGCTATGACATCAATTTTTCATGATATGATGCATCAAACTATGGAAGACTATGTTGATGACACCTTAGCTAAATCAATGAAGAGATCTGAACATCTAGTTGACTTAAGAAAAATATTGGATAGAATGGAAAATTTTAGTCTTAAACTGAACCTAATAATTGTGCCTTTGGTGTCACTTTAGGAAAACTTCTAGGTTACATTATTTCAAAAAAAGGAATTGAAGTGGATCTAGCAAAAGTCAAAGCAATCACAGACATGCAACCTCCTAAAAACATCAGTCAGATGAGGACCTTACATGGAAGGGTGATATCAATCAGATGTTTCATATCTTAGCTAGGAGACATCTCACAACCTTTCACAAAGACATTACATAAAGGTGTGACCTTCTCATGGAGAGAGGAGTGTGAAAATAACTTCAATAATATCAAGAAATATTTGGCAAATCCACCAATTCTAATGCCTCATATTCAAGGGAAGCTATTGATATTATATATCTCCACCATAGATACATCACTGGGGGTACTACTAGCACAACATGATAAGAATAAGAAGGAAAGAGCTATCTACTACATCAACAAAACATTGGTGGCTTATGAGAAAAACTATTCCATGATAGAAAAAGTGTGTCTAGCTATCATCTTCACATCACTGAAGCTGAGACACTACATGTTAGCTCATACTACATAATTAATAGAAAAGATTGATCCACTGAAGTACTTATTGAGAAAATCTTCCCTCAAAGGTAGACTAGTGGAATGGGTAATGCTATTGAGTGAATTTGACATTGAGTATGTTCAGAGAAAATTTATCAAAGGACAAGTCATTGTAGATTAGTTAGTTGAAGCAACAATGTTCAATGATCAACCAATGCAAATGGAATTTCTTGATTCTTCTATTATGCACCTATCTTCCAGAATGTGGCAACTATTCTTTGATGAATCCTACACACATAATGGATCTAGAGCTGGCATATTATTCATAACACCACAAGGTTAATCTATTCCAAAAGCATTCAGAATCAAATTCCCTTGTACTAACAATGAAGCTAAGTATGAAGCTTTACTAAATGGTATGAAGATAGCACTAGAATAGAGAGTAACAGAATTACACATTCATGGAGACTCACAACTGGTCATACACCAAGTCAATGATGTGTATGAAACAAAGGATGAGAAACTTGTTCCATATAAATGCATGGTAGATGACTTAAATAAATACTTCATATCTATCACGTTTGAACACATTCCTAGAATGGAAAACAAGGTTGTTGATGCTATGGTAACACTATCCTCTTTACTATAGCAGCCCGAAAATGAGCTATCCTATGAGTTCCTGGTGGAAGCACTATCATTCCTTGCCTATGATTGTCTAGAAACCCGCATGATCTACACCATTATAGGTCATGATTCCTCCCACTACCAACACCTATACTTCTACCTTCATGAAAAAATTATTCCTGATTCTTTCAAATTACATGAAAAATGTTACCTTATCTGAAATGTATCATGGTATGTCATCATTGGTAATTATTTATACAAATGAAGTCTAGATGGTATTTGTGAAGAGTCACAATGTGCATTAGAAGAATTCCATGAAGGTATTTGTGGATCACATTCCAATGGTTTAACACTAGCTTGAAAACTCATTAGGGCTAGGTTCTATTGGCCATAAATGGAAAAAGAGGCTGTAAAATATGCCAAGAATTGTGAGAAATGTCAAGTCCATGGAAAATTGATTCATGCACTAGGGAGAGATTTGATTCCCTTTACAACACAATGGCATTTTCAACAATGGTTACTTGATCTCATAGGAGCTATTTATCCACATTCATCAAATGGTCACACCCATATCATCACTACAATAGATTACTTCACAAAATGGGTAGAAGCATTGCCTTTGACACAAGCAACTGGCAAACAAATCTCAATGTTCATCCTGAACTACATCATTTTTTGGTATGGTATTCCACACTCCATCATCGTAGACAATGGAGGACAATTCAAGAACAAGGATCTAGACTCTTTATGCTAAAAATTCAAGATCACTCAACATTGGTTGTCTATTTACTATCCTCAAGGGAATGGAAAAGCTAAGGCATCCAACAAAAACTTATTGAAAATATTGCATTGTGCAGTCAACAAGATAGGAAGAGACTAGCATCTGATGATAAACCCAACTCTTTGGGCCTATAGAACAAGCATCAAAATGACCACTAGGGCTACTCCTTTCACTTTAGTTTATGGCTCTAAAGTAGTACTGCCTATTGAGGTTGAAATCCTATCACTAAGGATCAAAATGCATGGTTTGGTAACTGATGATGACTACATAGTGTCTAGGTTACAATAAATTGACCTACTAGATGAGCATAGACAAGCTACATATGATCATCTCAGAGTATATCATAAAATAATGTCTAGAGGCTACAACAAGAAAGTCAGACATAAAGAATTTTAGGTTAGTGATCTACTCTTGAGAGAGAATACTAAAAATCAATCACATCAAGAATGCAAGGGAAAGTTTGAACCCAACTAGATGGGTCCCTTTTTTATCACTGCTTCTTTTGAGTCTGGAGCCTATCAACTCTCAATGACTGAAGGAGAACAACTTTGAGAACCAATCAACATTCTCCATCTGAAGAAATTCTATGCCTAAGCTATTCAGTTTGTGCAAATGTCCTAAAAAAAGAATAAAAATTAGAAAAATATAAAAGTTCAAAAAAATCAAAAAGATGAAAAATACAAAAAAAAGAAAAAAAAGAAAAAGTGCCTTAGTGAAAACCAAGTAAACAGGTGCCTTGGTAGAAAAAATAGAATCTCTGCCAAGATGGTGAAAACCCGACAAATGGGCACCGCTTGTATAGAAAACGCTCCATCTATCAGTGCAATCTTGGTATTTCACAACTTTCAGTATTGCTTTAGTTTGTACATATCTCCTAGTTTTCTTTTGAGTCTTGTTTTCAATAAAGTCAATCTAAGCACCATCCAACAAAAGTGTCTATATCCTATAAAATTTTCAACTTGGGGGTGATCAATGTCAAAACCTATGGCCCTCAGTATCTTCAGGCTAGTCATTTCTAGTCAAGGTCCTTCCAAAGCTATGTATGAGTCAGTCAGCCTATCTCCTCACCAAGAAAAGATTTTGCACCTTACAACAACACAAACAAACAACAACAACAAACCAAAAACAATCTCTATGACATGCTTAAATATTTTTGTATGCTAACTAATTCACATTGAGATTTCTACATATTCTGTCCCCTTGAGCTCTTCGATGATGTCCTTCATAGGATTTAGAGAGTGATGACTGGGGGCATAATATTTTATCTGTCTTCTATTTGTAAGTGACAATCTAATAACTTTAGAAATTTTGGATTTAATTGGTGTCCACTATAAGTGCCTCCATCATGATTGGATGGCCACATGTACCTTGACCATTGATACCTAAATTCTTGAAGGAATTTTGATCTAACTTTTATCTTTTTTAATGATTTCTTAATCCTATTGTGAAACAAGCTACTACCCAAGGATGTGAATGATAAAGGTTCATTGTGGGTAATTCACATTGGAAATAGAAGGAACTTTACAACTACTTGGTGCATTTGTTTGCAAGGTGTATTTAGGTCATCACAACATTTATGTTTTGATGCTTATAAAAATTGCTATATCAAAATGGACATGATATTCAGGTCATCCTGGCTTTTGTGCCTTGGTACTTATATCTAAATCTGACATATCAAAATAAAAATCAATATTCATATGTTCATGGTTGCCTAACTAGTGAACATTGTATCAATTATTTAGTGTTACCTAAAAATATTCAATGATGATAAAGACTGACATATGATCAGTGACTAAGTTCTAGGTCCTACATTTCATTTTGTATTTTGCACTTTGCATGATTACATTTCTCATGACTTAAGTACCAATCAATTCTTGAATTCTCCAAATTTGCACTAAACAAAATGCAAGGACTGAACATCATATGAAGGTCCCCTTAACTAATCAGCAAGTAGTCAGCATCTTGGGTCACACATCCATTTTGACAATGACTAAGCACTTGTCTTCTTTGTGTACCTATAAAAACATATCATGTGTATCATTGCATTTACATTACATTTCATTTCATAAATCCATTGCATACATACACATACATCTATGAAAACATACATTTACATTTATTCACCTACTATCTATCATTGCATTGCATATTCATATATTTGAAAGAAAACTTCCATACATTCCACAATAAAAGAAGCATTTAATACACTTGCATCACATGATATTACATCATAAACTAAAATGACAAGTGCATATGAAGTCACAACCAAAAATATAGATATATATATATATATAGATATATATATATATATATATATATATATATATATATATATATATATATATATATATATATATATATATCTATATATATATATATATATATATATATATATATATATATATATATATATATATATATATATATATATATATATATATATTAGAATGTCAAGATAGTACAATGGGGTGCACTAATGGCATTGGGCACAAAGAATGAGCTACAATGAGCTATAAGGTATAATCAAAATGACAAAAATAGAAGAATATCATAGATCAACTATCTTCCTTGTCCTTGGCATCTAGTGCAACTCCTCCTCTAGCAGGTGCATCAAGTGGTGGCTCAGCATGGGCTCCCTCAGAATCTATCATATACTGAGAGTATGAAGTAACTCTTTGTCCAAGAGGTACAATAGAAAAATATGCTAATACATAGTAGGTTGCATGACTGGTCTGATGGATCACCTCAACCTATAAGCATCTCACCTTAGCATCTTTCTCTCATAATCATTGCTTGCAATCCTGGAGCTGCACCTCTAATGTTAGGTTGTGGGTCCTCTAATCTCTCAACTGGTGCTGAAGACACCTAATGATATCCTATGAAGTCTGTCAAAATCCAAGCTTTGCCTTTGCTACTACCTTTCCCTCCTCCATAGCCTCATCTCCACCAGCTACACCTGTGTCTATCTGCACCTTGTGGTGATGAACCTCTACACCTAAATCAAAATCAGGAGCATCCTATGTCTCCTCCATTGGTGCATCCTAATGGGCACCTAGTACCTCCTCAACACTGCCAACCCCTCCCAATGTGCCACCCTCACCTCTAGTGTATCTACACTGTAAAACTGTAGGCCTACCTATTGGAACTATATGTGGTCTGGGAGGTCTCATCTATCCTATTGGCCTAGGAGGGGTCATCACTTCTCTCAGCCTAGGTGGTGTAGGATGCACCACTGGGATCTAAAAATCTCTCTACCTCTATCCTCTACCCATAGGGGTACCTGTAACATCCTTAGTGCCCTCCATAGTAGGGATTAGCTCTATGGGATCAGAGAAATGCCTCATTGGATGCTCGGCCATATATGCTATGAAAGCATCAGTCAAACTAGCATTAGCCACATGTGGCCTAAAGTCCCAATCTCTACTCACTAGCCCATTGTACTCAAGGCTAGCAAATGCATATGATAGTCTAGCTAACCATCCAAAACCTATCTCTCACACTAGATGTGTTTAAGTGGTGAACTCATGTGGTGCATCCTAGATAATCCCATACTTCCTCTAGACACATGTAATCAGAAATCTCACAAGGATAGTGGTAGCCCACCCTATCAGTATCTGGCTCTGACAAAAATAACTGAACTGGGCATGAGTTGTAGGCCATGCCTCTATCTAAAGATATGGTCTCCAAGTTATGACCATCATATCATCTAACACATGATGCCAGTACTCAATACATCCCATCTGGTCCTGTGTGATAAAACTTGAATATCTATATATCAATGGTTCCTAAGGCTGTCGCTCATTGCCACCAATTGGTCTACATATCAAGATATGCTCCCATGCCCATATCTGCAAAAATAGTACTCCAAATGAAAAATTCTTTGCCTCATGGTAGATGATCTCATGCATCTTTGAAAACATATGTGCCAGGAGGCACTAACCCCATCTGAGCTCAGCAAGAATCACCATCAAACAAGCAACCATGGGAGCCCAACCCATCAAAAGATCATTCTTCTGATGGTCGGACATGATGATCCCTCTGATCATACTAGCTATAATGCACTCCAAATAGTGCATCTATCTATATATCTACACCAATTTCTCCCAAGGACTCTACTGTGCAATCTGCTCATCGGCACCAAAAAGTGTCCTAAATGCAGCTAATCCTATGTGGCCCACACTAATGTAGTCCAGGCTGGGTCCATGGAAGGGAATGTGAAGGATCCTGTAGACATCCTTCGGTGTAACAGTAATCTCCCTTGTTGGGAGTTGTAACGTCTACATCTCAGAATGAAAATGCTCTATCAAGGTAGTCAATAGGCCATGGTTTACTCAAATATCAAGTAACCAGATAAGGTACTCAAAGCCACATGCTGCAAGGTGCACTCTCAAAGGATCTGGTAGGGACACTCATAGTCTTTGTGTCACTGGATGGGAAATGCAAACATGAATATCTAGGTAGATGACCTACATAACAAAAAAATAGGACACCCAATCAGTAGTTTGTTCAAAAAGTAGGGTAAAGGAATGGAAAACGAGAAATTGAATACTTCACAAGATGCATTAAAGACCAGGGAAATCAACTATGAAATCAGACTTTTTGAAAAATTGGCCTAAGGACCTCAAATTTAGTCATTATTTTCCATACAACAATACAATCTGGTGTCAAAAGTCATATGGCAATATACATCATCCCATACGACACTTAATGGTCATACGACACTAAACAGGTTCTCACACAAAACTTGAGGGACCTGATGAAATATCATACGATAATTGGGTGCCCCTCATTTGAGTTACACATATATCCTACACAACACTAAAGTTGGACTTGGAATGTTGTATGAGTCCCAAACGACTGTGGTATGACTTTCCATGATGCAAAATTTCAAAACTTCAAAATCATGCTAAAAGATCCTAAAAAAGCATGAAAATGACATCAAATTGAATTTAAAGAGAGGCACAAAGGTCCACTTACCAGATGTCTGTACTACCGAGGTCTCTAATACCGTTGGCTGCACTCAAATTGATGCGAAGACATAGGCACTTGTATTTTTTCTCAGAGGGCTCCATAAGCTTTTCTAAAGTCAAATGTTTGAAATGAATTGAAAATGACCCTTTTGGGCCTTATATAGGTTTTGACCTAATTTTTTAAAGTGC
Source organism: Chamaecyparis obtusa (assembly GCA_027943335.1). Classification (NCBI taxonomy): domain Eukaryota; kingdom Viridiplantae; phylum Streptophyta; class Pinopsida; order Cupressales; family Cupressaceae; genus Chamaecyparis; species Chamaecyparis obtusa. The sequence goes on from BSBK01006215.1 coordinate 2,629,899, forward strand.
TCCGTTTTGCATGAAAATTGCACCCCTTGCTAATTTCAACATTTTGAACCCATTTTAAAGATCAAAATTGAAATATGAGATCATTTATACTGTCAAAATCAT